>JASVER010000014.1:14329117-14784372 GCA_030449065.1 Oceanodroma leucorhoa | reverse complement strand
CCCGGTTTGTGGGGGCAGCCGGCGCTGAGAGCGCTGCTGTTGCGGTGAGCCTCGCGTGTCGCAAGTGGTGTCGAGCAGGCTCGGACGCGGGTGGCCCCGGACCACCTGAGCGGAGAGGAGGGGAGCTGCCATTCCCGTCCCGTGAGGGAGGAGGCTTCGTCCCTGGGGATGGCAGGTGAATACGCACGACCCCCAGGCCTGCAACTCACTGCCGAAGCACGGGGCTGTGGCTGGCTGTTTCGCCAGAGGCAGATTCGGGTTTATAGGTTGGTATTCCGACAGAGGGGTCAGCTATCACGGCCCTCGAGCAGAGCAGTATGCCAGCCGAAATGCTGAGGCATCCCCAGGGCATGAGCTTCTCTCTTAGTGTTCATTTGCTATGGAAGGAAACTTTTAAATCTCTGGTTATTCAACAAAATGGACTCCAAAAGTGATCAGTGTTTGCTCAGATGCAGCTGGCGCTGCAGTTGGTGCTACTCTGGAGAAGTGGAATACCTGGTGGCAGTGTCAGCAGTGACCAGGCACGGGAGCCCAGCCAGCAGCGCTGCAGGTCTCTGCCTCCCGCCCTGGCCATTCCCCATCTGGGTGTCACACTCCATCCACGGCCACCCCCGCACAGAGGAAGGCCCCCACCGAGGGGTTCAGCATTGCTCCCACCACCACCCCGGTTCCGCACACGCTGACAAATGCCCAAACCAAACAGGCCCCTGTGAGGGTCCGTGTTAAGCTGTCTCCGGTCTACTCACTGCACCACGGGCCCTGCCCCTGCTGCACCTTCCTGACTCAGCTCATCTTTGCCTGAAGACTCGCGCTCATCCCCTCCGGCTGCATTCACAGGCTGCAGCGCAGCTCCCGTCCTCCCTTAATGAGACCCGGCCTTGGATTCCAACTGTGTGGCTGTCTAACTGGTCCCCATATTATCTCTGCCCCAGCTCTGCTCATTCCCTGCTTTCCCAGCCAGCAAGATGGTTTACAAAACCACATTCCTCACGTTTCCCCAGGCAGCGCAGGCCCCCTTCCCACCGACCCCTCCAGACCTCTCCCAGGAGCAGGGCAGCATCCCCTCCCGCACCGTGCTGCCCAGCCGAGCTCTTCCCAGCTCCACTAGAAAGGAGGACTGCTCCAAGGTGCCGGTGGCTCTCCGGGCTCATGTATCCCTGACGCACCGTCCTCACTGTGGCAAGCCCACACGCTGGCGTGCGGGGCTGGGACCCTGGCGCTTTTCTTTGGTTCAGGAGTTGTCCCCACGAGGAGTAAGAAGAGACGAGTCTTTCCCAGGCTGCCTGCCCATCCCCGGCCAGGCTGGCTGCACGGGCTCTGCCTGCCAGGCTGGGCGCACCCCTGTGCTCGTGGAGGGACCACAGAGGAGCACCAGGCTCGGTCATCTTAGTATCCAATAGGCAATTAATCTAAATGTCCAATTAATGTCAATGGCAGAGTGGGAAGGAGATGTTGCAGGCAGTGGTGCTGCAGCAGCGAGACACGGACAGTGGGCAACATCTTGAAGACGACATTATCCTGCTGGAAAAAATGATGGCAAACCCAGAGGCTTGGCCTGTGCGGGATGTCTGTCGGGAGGCTGAATTCTGCAGCTCCCCAGGAAGATGGGTTGTGCCCGGCACGTTGTTAGGAGGCGTGATGCAGAGCCCAGAACAACAACGGCGCTTTTCACAAAGAATGGGACTCGCTCCTGAACCATCTGGGCACTTTTACATAGATGCTTGTATTCACTAAAGTAGCTGCTACTTTGTCATGTATCCCACTCTGCATAAATTGTTCATCTGCCTCAGAGCCCCCCTTCTGAACCAGCTGAACTGTTAATGAAGAATGGGATCCTCAGCATTAGCAGGTGCGGCTTTCATCAAGAACAGAAGCTTCTGAGCCAGCTGAGCGGCTTAATGAAGAGAGCATTCATGCCACAGCAGCCACGGCTTTGTCAGAGAGCCTCTCACCCATGCCACGCTTGGCTATTAACTTTGTTCCTCAACCAAGTGAACAGTTTTGCTGAGGTTCCAGTTTTCGACAGAGAAACTGCATTTTTTTATAAAGACCCTCTCGGRGGCAATGCAGGAGCCCCTTGGCTGAGTTCATCCCCCTCCGCTGCCTCAGACTCATCCTCGGAACAGGGAGCGTTACTGGAGCCAGACATCTGAGGGCAGCTCTACGCTTCTCTCTCAAACTACCTGAAAAGGTTTCCACCGAGTGTATCAAAGGCTGGGAGATGCCTTTATAAAAATATTCTCTGTTCCCCAGCTTTGACTGACAAGAATGCAGTTTTGATGAGTAATGTCTTTTTTTTTTTCTTTTTAATAATTAACACAGTAAATCCTGCAAATTCTCCATATTTCGATTCCCTGTTACTTGCAGTTTTGAGCTCAAAAATCCAAAATGCACCTTTCCAAATGTATATTTAAGGTGAATTCTTAGATGCATTTGTTTTCCAGTAGGTTAAATTTCACTAAGAGATTGTGTCTTAAAACCCTGGGAGGACAGAACAGGTTGTGCCTGCTGCTCGGAGGAGCAGCGYGCTCCCCACGAGGGCAGCCTGAACCCCCATCCTGAGGACTCACTTGCACTAACAACATTGCAAAGCACCCGGCAGGCAGCAGGAGAAGCGGCTGCGGGGCCGTGCCGAGGCGCAGTGGGACGCTGCAGGACGCAGCCCAGCCCCGGCAGCTTCACGCCGAGGGCCGCGGCACAGCCGGGCTCGGCGGCAGCCCCGTCCCATCACGCCGGCTCCCCAGCCCTGCTGCGGCTCCTGGGTTTGCTGGGCTGGCTCGGGCTCCGGGGCGAACACGCCTGTTTAACCGGCATGGTTAAAGTATCTCCGAYAGATTTCAAAGTGGGAACAGCCAATTACGTGTATTACTTTGCATTTATTTGGTGCAGTAATACACGGTGCATTGACAAAGTTAACACCAATCCAGGCTGGTGTGTTCAGGTGATGTTTGGAAAGTACTCAGCTGTCTGAATAGTTAACATTAACAGAAACAAAGATGCAATAACTGCCTTAAATTCAAAAGTAATGCATTGCTCTTTACCTGTCTCAGGTATTTCAACAGAAATGTCATGCATTATCTATCTATCATCCATAATCCATATATTTATCATCCATTATAACTTCTCATGCACAACTAGCTGTAGCTTTGAGGCGGATGCAGCYGTACTCAGGGCGTGGAGAACAACACCTGGGTGTTCCCAAAGGCAAGGCTGGCAGCAGAGACCTGCCTGCTGGAGGGGGCCCGATGCCCGGCCCCGCRGATTCGGCTGGAGACCTCGATTTAACCAGCAGCCGCACTCTGACTTGGCACAGTGATAACTGTTCATCTTTAAATTATGCTAATGTTTGTAAGTAATGACTGCTTCTTGTGCACAAAATGACCAAAATACGGACCTYTGCTTTAACTGGCATTTCTCGTTTAACTGCAGCCTGTTCTGTTTAGATACTTTCTGCATTTTCTTCATCTGGCGCTGGGAAACGAGGCTGTCAGCTTTGCTTTCCTTTTCAGCAGGTACCTGAATATGAAACTACAGAAAAACAACGGTTCTTATGACCTGAGCTCCAACACGAGCCCAGCACCATCCAGGTGAGATGTGAAAATGTGGCCCAGCTCACGGGGTTTGCCCATAATTTAAATGGTCAACAGTACTGTCGGCGCCATCGTTATACTTCCAAATCAGCTGMGTTCACAGTCCCTGGTCTGCCCTCCCAGGCTATCTGCAGCGTGAAGCAGGCATCGATTCACCAGATCACACTTGCTCTCAGTTTTCTGTACAGGGAGAAGAGACAGAAACCGAAGACCAAATTCTCTGTTATCCCTTAATTACTTTTTGTTGATGAAAAGTTTTGGAAAAGAAGACTTAACCTCTTCTCGAAAGAGGCTCACCTAGCTATTGCAACCAGCCACTGCGTGTCTGAGTTCCCTYACATTTAGCTGGTCTGAATCTGGAATAAATGCTTGTATATTCTTCATACAGTATTTTTCTACAATAATGAATAATTATAGACACTATGGTGACCAACAAGGGACCCATCGCTGGCTTTAGGCYGATATTTTAGAACTGCATGCTGGCTACAGACAGGAGATTTTTCCAGGGGATGCAGACRAGGGAATGTTCCGCCACCAGTTAATCTTTGTGGAGTGTGGAAGCCCTGTAGCTAGTGTTTGCACATCCTTCATCCTCAGCTGAGCACTAATGGCCATGGGAAACGTTTGGACCAGCAACTGAGTTACCTCCTCCAGCAAAATTTGGTCAATGAGTTCTAGTTATTAAGGCTTAGATGATGTCCCTCAGACACATGCCATGCAGCGGTGGTGGTGGGACCAGCTGGGGAAGAGACATGCTGTACCATCAAGAAATCCCCCGAGTCTTGTTTCTCCCATGATTTCTCCCAGCACAGGGGAAAGGAGGATGATGTGCCCCATACATATTTGTATGTGTGTCTTTTTGGTCCCTTTATTATTTCTATATATCCTGATATTATTTCTAGCAGCACCATCTGATGGGAAGGGGCTGCTGTGCTCAGAGGTGGCTTCATGTGCCACGAGGGATGATCAACTCCCACCRCGCTCCTGGAGGGTGTTTCATGCTGAGCTGAAGAGAAAAGAAGGAGGCAAAGAAAGGTGAGGAAAGGAGGAGACTCAAAATGAGAGGGAAAGGGAAGAGAAGGGGTAAGGGAGGAGAAAAGGGCGGCGAGGACAGAAGTCAACCGAAGAGGGCCAGGAGTGAAAGAAGGGTCTGGAACCGTACCAGCAGCCACCCCTCACGTACCCACGGGGGAACAGGCTGTAGCATCCAGCTTCCCRACTCCCCAGCATTTAAAATTTTAACCATAATTTTCAATTATAACCAGAGGACAAAATTTCAGCCTGTTAGGAGGGGGTGGGAACCTGCAGGGTGATGCACATTAATTACTGCTGACATACAGGGACAGGCTCATTAGACAGAGGTCTCCGTCAGCTCTAGCACACAATTTTTGGCTCAAGGCAGGTATTTCAGGGAGTAATTATAGAGCCTGTGCCAGTAGGCAGGTCACAGCAGTCGGCCACATAGACCTTTTCACTCCTCCCCGAGCTGCRGGGGTGCAGGAGCCGCTCTCGGGGTGGGGAAGGTGCTGGGAAGAGCAGCGGCGAAGCTCAGGCCTCCCCTCTGCAGCCCCACGCACGGTGGGTTYGGTGCAGGTCATCACTGCAGGTCACCTGTGGCAATGATGATGAAGAAAGAAGGGGAGAGGTGGTCCTGCGCTCAGGGACAACCCTCTCGGGTACGGTCTGGGAAAACCTTGCTCAGTCTCAGTTCTGAGCAGCGTGATTTGTTACCAAACAGCCTCTGCTCGGCAGGAATGGCAGTGGGCCTCCATAGACAACCCCAATTACAGCAAYGTAATTTCCACGCTAGCCACGCTTGCAAGTCTCCATCTGATGTCGCTCCCCATAACATGCTGCTTCTGCGGCACARCCTGTCACCCAGAGAAGGAGCATCTCTCCAGAGGGTGTTTGCTTCCACACTCCCCAGCAAACAACAGAGCAAGGCAGAATTCCTTCCAGGGCGTTGCTCCCGGCTGGAGGATGCCTGCCGGGGATGGAGTCCTCTYGCAGCAGATGCAATCTCTGCCCCTGGGTCGCTCTGGAGCGTCTTGTTCATTCTCCATCATCGGCATGGCCGTGGGCCAGCCCCTCGCCGTGGGACCCTCCCCAAGCTCTCCTGCAATGCCTCGAGCCATGGGCAGTGTCAGACCTGTCTCCYCACCTTCGCTTCTGGTTGCATCCAGCGGGGCTTGGGTCTTCTGGGACAAAGGTTTCCTCCCTTCGTGAGGCAGAGCCTGTGCCTTTTAGGAGGTTCCSTGTGGGCTCAAAGTGGCCAACCTTTTTTTTGGTCCTAAAGATCCTTTTTAGGCTGTTCACCCCTGGATTTCTCCATTTTCCTTAGGGAGCTCTTTATGGCTGAGCTCCTCGTCTCCCCTCGCAGAGGAAGGCACTTGTGAAGGAGAGAGACAGCACGAAGTGTGACTATTCAAGTCGGCGATTCACAGCAAACAATTGCTTTGACTTTTTTCCCCGCTTGCAGAGCCGGTCATAAGTATGTCAGAACGAGCTTTGCTCTGTGCGCTGGCGGCAGGGCCTCCAGACTGGAGGCACTGTGCTGTGACTGGCCCGATGGGGCGCGCAGGGTCGCATCCTCTTTCTGAGCCACCGCTTCGGCAGACATTTACACCMCCAGTCCTTAAAAGTGCAAATACAACTTTCAGCCTCCTTGGGTACTCACGGAGGTAACACTGAAAAACACTCTCGGCAGTTTTTTGCTAGCAAGATACGCTCTGGTTTATATTTAGGGAACACAAATAGGGARTAGTTCTGAATCCAGCCCAGAAATCCATTTAAGATATTCCTGTAATTCTATTTACAGACCGTTTCTGTAGATGTTGTAACAGGCAGAGAGAAGGGTATCTCTGTCTCTGTGTCTGGGGACTCTGTACTGTGAACTGGGGGGTCCGTACAAACGCGTTACTGGTGTCGCGTGTCCCCACCAACACACCCAGTGACATTTTGCCGTGACCCACCACTGTGCATCATGGCCAGCGCTTGTGATTTCTTTTATGATTCTCATGATATTTAGTGGTATTTTTCTGAAAGTCCCACTTCTTGCTCTCCATGACTAAGAAGCAATCACAGTCTCTGTCAAAAAAAATAATCTATCCCTCCTGATTGCAAAAGAAGGCTTGAAAATGTGAGGCATATGGACCAGAGGGTGCTCAGCGGGGGTCACAAATAAGACAGGAGGAAAAGCAGCCCTGGGTTTTTTTGGACTCCRTCTTAGGCTTTGCACCCCTGGCTCCTGGTTTTCAGGCATGAGGTCTTGGACTTGCTAATGCTGTCCCTGATGTGCACACAAGAATTTAAGTGTAAGTAAATAATTAACTTTTCAAGGACGCTTGGTGGACTTGGGCACATAATCCAACAAGATTTGGGCACCGTAACTCTTCAGCTCTGCTGAAGGCCCATCCTTTGAGTGCCCGTGGGAACCCTCGTCTGTGCGGGGCTCCTGTCCTGCTGGAGGACCGGGACCGGGACCGGGCTCCCCGGGCGTTAGCAGGCACTGAGAGGCAGCAGAAAAGCCCTCACAGCGCTAGAGCCAGTGTTCAAACAGACCAAGCGGGTACGGGAGGACCCAGGCACTGCAGGAACCTGGGTGGCATTTCACTGCGGGGGAAGACGGTAATAACTTAGAGCAGCTGCCAGGGGCAGGCACCCTGGGGACCGTCCAGCGCTGGTTTTGGGAGCTGTAGGTCTGGGACTGGAGCSAAGAGGAGCAGGAGAAGCTGAGCGTCTGGTTCTGGGTCCTGCTGCGCGTGGTGTGATGGGTGGGATGTCAGCAAGCGAGGATGGCACCGGGAGATGGGGCAGGGTTTGGGGGGCAGGTATCCGGTATGACTCTTCTCACCTTAACCAGGCCACCCCATAGCGAGACACTTCATGAGCCCTTGCACAAAAAAACCCCACAATTGCCTGAACTCCATGTTTTTCCAAACCGCAGAAGAGCGGCCGCTGCCGCCGCTGCGGGCCCCGTCTGCCTGCGGGCTGCCAGCCACGTCTCGCGCTGACCCGGGCTGCGAGCTGTGCGCAGGGTGCAGCCAAGCCGGCCTATTTCCCACAGAAAAAACCACGGCTCATCCTCCGGTGTTAATGCAAGCTTGCTCCCCAGCCTCCGCGAGGTAATGGCAGGATACAAGCCTTGGGAAACCCTCCTAAAATATCTCTTTCCCGGAGGAAGGCAGGGAGGTGTGCTGCCCCGAGGTAGAGCGAGTCTGCTCGGCGGCAGCCTGACCCTATTAATAGCAAATAGCCGAGYACTCTGCTCCAGCCGCTCCTCGCAACAGCACAAGGTTTGACAAGCACTGGATTTAATTTGGACTTAATCTAAACTACTCATGGCATTTCTGCTTTGAACTCTGCCTGATTCTTCCAGTGGCAGGTGGAGGGGCCGTCGCTTCGGCTCTCGTACAGCCTCCTCGTACGGGCGAAAGACCCCTCGAGGTTCTCGGCGCGGGGCTGCCCCCGGGCAGGGCAGGACAGCCGCAGAGCCTGCGGGACAGCGGGGGACAGTCGGGAGGACCAGGCTCTCCGGCCGACCTTGCCGTACCACCTTGGCTGCAGGAGTATTTCTGTGGCTCTTGCATGAAACCGGGCTGGAGATTCCTCCTTTCCATTTGTAAAACGTCTTCATGGCCTTGGTGGGAAGGGGACGCCTGCTCCTGCAGCCCCGCACGCTGCGGGAGGCGACGGCTCCCAGATAAATGCGGGATGACACCTCCCCGCCCTGCTCCCAGCCGGCGGGTCTCATCCTGCCAGCCTCCGTCAGCCCGACGGGCTGAGGACGGCACTATCCTGCCGGCGTGCGGAAGAGTCAAATGCTTAGTTAGTATTTTTCCAAAGGAAGGGGGAACGGGTGAAGCTCCGTAATTGAAACACACCTTGTGCAGATCCGAGAGACTTTAAAACRATGTTTGCGAAGGGAAGAGGGGGAGGACATTAGTCAGCCTCAGAYGTCTTGGTAAAAGGACCAGTGCTTGGGCACCGCATAAAGAAAATGCACTTGCACGATGAGTGTTTCAGGCAATGGGCATTGCTTTTTCCTAACTTGCTTTTATTTTTCACTTAAATATGTTTAAAATTACTTTCTTCAAAACATTCCTAGTAGAACCCTGTCGTCTGAAGAAAATGGACTCCCAGGGTGCTTCTACATCTAGAAACTCAACAGCCTGGGTTGAATATTTACTGTTTATTATCTCCATTTTATATACAGATTTTTTGGTAATTGTAGCTGCACGGGAACTGCTAAGATAATTTGTGCATTTGCAGACATGTCATTAGGCTGTCAGCAGGGAGCGGATAATCCCTTGCATTTCTGAGGCTTGTGCATTTACTGCACATTTCAGGTGGAAAGAGCTGAAGAGATTTGTGATAGCTGGTCAGGGCCAACCTGGAAAGGCAGCAAATGCACTGAGACGCTGCTGCCCCTGCAGATGACCTTCAAACATTCTGGCATTTTGGTGACACAAACGTATTTGGCCATTTCAGAGTGCCGGGATAAGGAACCTCGGGCTGGGCGAGCCGGGTGGGGGCTGAGGCTATGGGGGATGCATCCAGCCAGCTCTGCCAGCATTCCGATTTTCTTCATTCTGCCCTTCGGAAAACACTCTGTCCCCGGAGCTGGCTTTCGTTAGAGCCTAATGAGGCAAATCCCRTGTGTTCGTCCACAGCCTCCAGCCTGTCCAAGTTACTTAACACTGTTCCTATTGATAAGAGCCTGAAGAATCAATGTCGCCATGATGTCCACTTGTTCTTCAGTAAACGGCCTTTTCTCCACAAAACGGATCCTTTTTGCAGGTTAATGAATTATAAGGAAAAAGATGCGTTTCAAAGGATTTTACTCACAGGAGAGGACGGGGGGAGGATGAAAGCTCCCGCAGTCTCGTGGTGCTGCAGCAGAGCTGTTCTCTGGGCACCACAGCAGCGGCGCTGGGTAACAAATTAAACCTTCCTTTCCACTTTAGGAAACCCTGGGGTTTTTGCTTCTGCTTTGTTTGGATTTTTTTTTTCTTTGTGTAAAGTTACCCTTTTATTTAGAGTCAATATGAAATTCTCTTGTCCCTGCGGATTTCTGAATGCTTTCTGGGAGTCAGAGATTGTGCCGAGCTGCAGAAAAGAAATGAAAGAGGAGGTATTGTGCAAAGGAAGCGTAAGCAGTTCCCGTAAGAAAAAATACCCTGGTGGAAGCATATTTAGGAAAGCAACTGGCATCTCTGTTAACTGGCTTCCAAAATGCAAGAAGCCCATTTATCTGGGCTATTATCACAACATCGCCTCCCCTTTCAGGTTCACAACCCCAGAGCTTTCCCCTTCCCCTTCCCCTTCCCCCGCCTCCCCCTGCCCAGCCGGAGGGGCCGCATCCTGGCTCCTGCAGCTCGGTGCTGGGGGCGGGGGCTCTTCAGGCYGGAGGCAGACCCCGAAGGCTGCAGCTCTTTCTGGACTTTACTGGGAGGAATCARGAGGAACCGGGCAGCACACGGAAGCGCGTGGCTGCCCAGGATACACCGCGTCGTATTTCGCATGACACAACAGGATGGTCCGGCCCAGAATGTACATACRGATGTATCGACAGATCTACCTCATGCTCTGAAGAAGTTAGTTTGTGTATAATTGCAATAAGAATATCATCTGTACTAAGCCAAACCCTTATAAAAATGAAAGTGCATTACATTTACACAGTTGTATTTAATGTAGTATTAAATACACCCACTAAACACATTTATTAAATGAGCACATTCATCAACTGTAGTAATATTTTGATACACTTGATGCTTCTAATGAGTTGAATTAGGAACAAAGAGATTGAGAAGAAAACACAGAGAGAAAAATATGACTGAAAGCTAACACTCTCTGAGAGGAGCTCGCCAGGCAGTCGATAACCGCCACTCTGCAATCAAGAGCAAAGTACTTCTGAGTAAAAATGTATTCTTGTTCTGAGCCTGCAGTTAGATATTAAAAACCAATACCTGGCAAATGAGAAATGGGGAAGCAGACATGACCTGATCAGTTAGAAGTCATAAAATGTACAAAATTGATGAAGAGGAAAAAGCCATCGGATGAGAAGGGTCAGAAACAACCAGAAGACCTGGTGTTTATTGCGTGTATTGTTAAGTGTGTTTATCGGAAGCAATCGGGTAACAACGTGTCAGACGGCAGCTCCCCCGAACCAGGGGCCGGGTGGTTTTTGTGCCCAGAAAGCGGGCAGGGCAGTGAGCGCCCGGCGAGGAGCAGGGGGCAGCGCCCGGACCACAGGGGAGGGAGGCACACGTTGCCGGTCCATTAGCAACCAGGGAAGATGTAAGATAGCCACRATCGGGAACATCTGGATCTGAAAAGAGTCGGCTGACCCAATGCTGTTGATTCTGAATACACTTTTGAATACTGGGGGAAATCCGAAAGAAAGCCAAGTGCTGATGCTGTCCTGATATTCAGACTGGCAGGATTCTGGACAGGAAAGCTAATGGAAAAATTGAGAGASAGAATTAAGGGACAAAAATATAATTATTGCCAATACAGTTTATAGACAGCAGATTCCGTAAAATAAATGTGTTTTCATTCCTTGATAAGATTACAATTAAGTGAAGTTGTGCAGATGTGCTATAATATGGGGTTTGCAAAGACGAGCATCATCTCGAGGTCCRGGCTGAGGCGGCGCTGGCCAGCTGGCAGGTCCGTGCCGCGACCGCGGCGCAGCCCGTCACCGCACGGCACGGCTTCCGGAGGGGTCCGCCAGGGACGGGTAGTCATTTTTTTAATCAGCAAATTGTTAGCAAATGCGAGATCGCTGCTGATAAAACATATGGATGATTAACAGCCTGGCAGGACAGTCACTAAGAAGGAAGAGCAGCTGAGGCACGCCGTGCTCTGAAACGCTCYGCTCATCCAAACGGAGAGAGTTTTAATATGGCTGAGAGTAAAACTGGACACGTGAGTGCAAGATCCACGGCTGTGCCCAGGCGGCGGGGCCTGGTGGGGACGCTGGAGATTGCTCCAGGAAAGCCCTGGCAGAGCACGGGGGGCAAAGCAAGGCACYGGAGAGCCCAGGGTGCTCCCTGGCAAGCAAAGCCAACATCAAGAAGAGCAGGGCACTGAATTTGCCCGTGGAAAATTMAATTACCCAGTGTTTAGACCAATACTGGAAATTTGCATTCAGGTTTGGGGTTTAAGTTCTTAACAGAGGTGCGTAGAGAGCGCAGAAGAGAATGAGTAAAATCACTGAGAGGCTGGCAAAAATACCCTATGAGCTCCATCTGTGTAACTTATAAAGAATACGGAGRGTTGACTCTAATAAAGTATATAAATATCTTTATGTAAGGAAAATACCTGATGGTTAAAGGTTCTTTTATTTAACACAGAAGGGCAGAGGTGGTGCCGATGGCTGGGAGTCAAAGCAGAGAAGCTGAGACGAGAGACAAAGCACACGGGGTTCACAGTGGGGAGCTGGGCTTGATGATTCCCCACACCCTTAMAACCTGTTTCTACAAAATCTGTCTTACTGGAACGCAGGTTCCTGCACATGGGACCACCGCAGCCCTGAGATGGGTCTCCTCCCTKTATTCTCACTGGTCCTGAACCTGCRACTGGTSTGGACCCTGAAAACCARATTTCTAAATGCTGCTCTTCAAAAAGCAGACCGGGAAGATGAAAGAGAGAAGACTTAAAAAATGAGATAAAGGCTTTGAAAGCAAACAGCAATTAACCTTCCTGTTCCGAAAATCTGCCTTCCCAGAGCTCAGCCACGTCGCACCAGGGAGGGRGAGCAGCACGTGCCCCCGCTGCGGCACAGCCCTGCCAGGGATGCGGTGCCGGCGGGGCACCCGGGAGCGGGGAGGGATGTCACCCCCCACCCCAGCTGGCACTGGGAGCAGGGCACGGCGGTCCACGTCCCAGCTCCGTGACGCCGGGGCGACGGAGGGGGGAGGCTTTTTGCCTGTGCCTGCTCGGCGCTGGCCTGGCTGCTGCCAGGGCCATGGGCGGCCGGCGGGGATGGGAGCACAACCCGGCGTAACCTGGACGGAGCTCCCACCGGCCTGAGCGTGACGGTGCGGGGGGACGGTGTGTCAGGACAGCGGGCACGCGAGCGCCGGCTGGGCTATGTCAGGAAGGAGAGGGCGGCACAGGTATGAAGCGAGCGGCCGGTCGGGAGAGGGATGTTTCTCCTGCCTGAAAGTGCACGTGAGACCTCCCGCTCCCCTCCCTGCCGTAGCATCTCTTCAGGGGGGTGAACCACCCCTCCTGGGGATTTAACGTCCGTATGCACCTCCCAGCAGAACAGGAAGATTGCATTATGCAGTGCTGCGTTTTATTAGTCAGCCGAAACGACTGTATTACACCCTTGCATAATAAAGCCATTATTGTGCCACTGAAGAAACCCTCCAGAATGCGAAGCACCCGACGCACTTCAGCAGGGGACACTGTGGCAGAGCAGAAATCGGCGGTGTCCGCAGCCACAACTACGGCAGCATCCGAGAGCGAACACCTATGGCCATAGGGTCAGACGGAGCCGGGGCGCGGGACGGTGGCAGCGGGGCTCCGCACAGCCAGCCTGGCACGGGGCGGGCACGGCCACGAGGACCGGGGCACGCAGACTCAGGGACCTCTTCCCTTCGGCACCCGGGGCGATGACCGAGGCGGTCTCGTTCTCAGCTCCGACACGCGGGCAGCTCTGACAAGCTGCAATTGTACTTGTGCTCCTGCCAAGCAGTTACCAAAAATACGCCCCACTAGAGCGTAACGCCGCAGGGCCCGGCGCAGCCGGCGGCACCCTCCCGGTGCACGGCGCCTCTGAACCGGGGGTGAGGTGGCACGGCTTGACCGTTGGAAAGGTCTCGTGCAAAACAAAGGGAGCCGAGAGGCCAAGTGAGRCAAACAAAAAAGGTGAAGATTCCCCAGCACGTGCCGTAAGCGAGGGCAGCTTGCGGGGAAGGGGCTCYGGAGGCAGGCGAGGGCCGTCGGCGGTGGGACCCTGCGCTCAGCGTCACTTCTCAGGCGGGCGCCTCGGCACGGCGCGGCCCCGGCTCCCCCCACCCACGACCCGCGGGCTGGGCGCGGGCAGACCCGYGGCCGGATTCCCTCTGCCCAGCAGAAACACGGGTAGAGGCTGCACGCCCYCGGCCCAAGGCATCGGCGATATCTGGAGGAGCTGTCAGCATCCTTCACGAGTGGGAATACTCATAAATATGGAGGGAAAAATAGTTCAGTCAACAGGAGCAGCAGCTCCGGAGTGGCGCAGCTTTTTGCAGAGCCCATTGCCATGGTACCTGTCAGCAGTTCGCAGCATTGTTTCACACGTCCTACTGCTCTGAAAGGATCTTTTTTAAGAAGGAGCATTTTAGAACTGAGCAATGAAGATAACTATCTTGCCTCCCCACCTTGGCACCCATAAACCCAGTGACCTCAGTGTGTGTTTGGTGAATTATATTAACTCAACATATTCCAGGATATAAACCCCTAGAAGTACTGACCGGCTGAACCTCACAAAACCTGTTACCAATATTTTACCACATTACAGATGTCTTCGGTAGCGAACGGATCCTCCTAACTTGGTTCCAGGCAAGCTGGGGAGATCTGTAACAATAGYAAAATCAGGTTTTCACTCTAAGAACGTGAGTTTCACCATCAGAAAGGCATTTCACCGCGGTGCTTACATATCCGCCACGCTTCCCTCCGTACTGGGAAGATCCTGTCCTCTCCCATGAGGTCACTGGGAACTTCGAAGAGAGCTTCCAGTCAGGCCCCTGATTGTTTTCCATTAGCTTCTGACCCCTTCTCCCAGCTACGCCTTTTGCTGAGGCTGCCCCTGCAAGCCCCGAGCCGCTGGGGCAGCCGGAGCAGGACGCCCGGGCACGGACCGGGGCTGCCACCTCCAGCCCTCTCCTGAGCCGGGAGCCAGGAACGGTTGGCACACGCTTCCGGAAAGAGCACAGCCCCTCCAGCCCCAGCACCTTTAAACGCAACGTAGTGCCAAYGGAAAAGACAGGGTTCCCATGGGAACGGAAAGTGCTGACATTTCTAAACTAAAAAAGGAAAGAAGCAGCAAAGTATGTGCTCAGCGGGACTGCGTAGCCATGGACCTGTGGGCATATCGCCTTTTTCCCTCTTCTGTGCTTGAAGGTAAGACACTTTTAAAGTAATTCATGTTAGGGCACTGGCATGGCTCATAGCCACGATGCAAGCAAAGTTTCTGTTTAGCTGGTTGGGGTGYTTTAATTCAGGCCAATTGCCTGCAAGATTAATTTTTATGCAGGGATGTATTATGCAGCCTTCACCTGTAACCACATTAAAGGAGACGAAGCGTCCACATGAAATCATGCTGAGGCATTTATCTCTCTCATGCAAAATGATTGAGATAAATAAGGCAAATTAAACTGCCATATTGTTGTAGCTAAATTATTTGTAATGGCAATATAAAATGCACTTGCTGCATGGTAATTAAGTGTCCTAGAGCTTCAGATGGGAAGATCTTTAGCTCAGAGAGATGTTCCTCTTTCTGTCAGATCAAAGTGACATTAGAAGTGGACGGCGACTCAACGGAGATGCTGACGTTGGCCACCCATTTCTCCAGCGAACAGGCACAGTGCKGCCCCAGATGCAGCTGGTCCCTAACGGACTGGAAGAGGTGCTGCAATCCTGGCTMTTCTGTACAGCGCAAACAGCTTCACCATTTAAAAACCAGTAACGTTTTTTGCAAAGTGAAGAAGAAAAGTCGATGAAGAAATTGGTTGTCAGCTTCTGCTCAGTCTAATCCACGGAAAGGAGTTTAGGAGGGCAGAGAGGAGGCATCTAGCCAAGGAGAAGAGGGGGTTGAAAGTGCCTGGAAAGCAGCCTGAAGAAGGGAAGGGAAACAAAAAGGAATTACCAAATGTTTCTGACAGAGTGAATAAAAATAGCAAATGATTAATGTCATCATTTAGGAATATCAAAAAGTGCCAGTTCTTGTGATCAGGGACCGATTTTAGAGGAAAGGTTGTGCTGCTGCCAGCGGGAAGGGTTACCTCCAGGACCCAAAGGCTCCCACAACAAACAGCCACTTTCCCCATTCGAAAATCTGAACATCGTAAAAAGCCGCACCTAATTCCCTGGTGACCAGAGGAGGATCTCCCAGTAAAAGGCAGAGAAAAATTGACTAATTTTTTTCTTTAGGACTCACAACACAGTTAAAGCAAAGACACTGCCTCCTCCCCGGAGACAGAAAGCCAAGAGCATCCTYAAGCTCCTGTGGATAAAAGAACAGATAAAATCCCAGGTTTGCTGGAAAAYAAACCCCCAAACCCCACAAGCAAGCTGCAGCTACTGCCCTCAGAGCACAAGGGCTGCTGGTGCGTGGAGGCAGACGCAGCCCGGTACAGGTCCCCTGCGCACAGCCCAGCGAGGGGCCACCTCCCGCAGGGTGGTTCCCAGGCCAGGGTCCGTCCTTGCAYGCCCAGGGACTCCCCAGCCCCCCCTGAGCCGAAGCCCAAGTGCTGCGAGTGAGGGGGAGCAGCCCCTCCATCCGCACCCCCGCAGCCCCTCCAGGACGGGACCCAGCCCCAGGGGCCTGGGCGGGAGAGCGGCTGGTGGTGCTCAGCGGAGCCTCACCGGCGCGCGCAGACGGCCATACTCCCACCCACCGCCCCGAACGCTGAACCCCTTTATGGCAAGCTCCTTTCGAATGTTTCTGTAAGAAGAAAGACATCACTCTGGGAGCGGTTACTAAGGGAAGCCCAGATGACTCACACACGGACCATTTCACCGAGTCCATTTAGAGAGGCGTTAAAACTTTCTAAATTTTTATTAAGAGGAAATAATGAATTTTTAAGGAAATGCTTGAATTTCTCTCCTGGTAGAGCAGGTTTCTCTAATCACGAGCAGAGTCCCACAGCAGGAGAGAGCCCCTCTGGGAAGTGTCATGGGGAAATGCAGGTCCACCATCCTGCTGCCGAAGGAGATGCTCCGGCAGCCTCCATGCGT
This sequence comes from Oceanodroma leucorhoa, assembly GCA_030449065.1. Lineage (NCBI taxonomy): Eukaryota > Metazoa > Chordata > Aves > Procellariiformes > Oceanodroma > Oceanodroma leucorhoa. The sequence goes on along the minus strand of JASVER010000014.1, from coordinate 14,767,831 downwards.
GTTCCTCACCCAGCGCTGCAGAAGAGGGCAGCTCTCCCCACCCCCGCTCCGTTGCACACAGGGGGGAGCCGGGGAGGCCCCCGTGCCCCCAGCCTTTTTGCATCCCCCCAGCACATGGCGCTGACTTCTCCTCACCTTAGCCAGAGACCCTGGTGGCATCTGTCCTCACAAATAYACTGGTTAAAATCTCCCTGGTACAAATGTGCTCGCAAGATCCATATGGGAGCAGAGGGAAGGTGAGGGGCAGAGCCCGGCTAAGCCCCTCCAGTGCTCCTCCTGGTCCCCGGCGAAACCCTGGCCCTGGGAGGTCGGTGGAATTTTGTCACTGGCCAAAATTTCATCTCCAGAACCCAGCAGACTACAGCCTGGAGCATGCATCCACACAACTACAAGACTGTTCCTCAGATGTTGCACATGAAAACACAAATATGTTGAGGTACTTGTTCTCACAAAACGTTTAGGAATATTTCCATCTCTCTTCTGTGCTTTTTCTTGCCCCTGTGCTGGTTTTAAAGATGCCCCATCACGATATTGCCTCTTGGGAAGGCAGAACCACCGTACTGAAGAAGGAGGGAGTGGTTTCCCAAGCAACAGCAACCAGGTGTGAGCAGGGCCCTTCCTCCTCCTCGGCGGTGGGGCTCGGGGCGCAGGCTGGGCACCCGGTACCTCTCCCGCTCCAGCCGCCAGCGCCGTCACCAAAGGGGGAGAGACGCCGGGGGTGCAAATCACTCATCCCGCTCACTAGCCCGTGGGTGGCATTTGACAACTTGCTGCTGTCAGGCAGGTCAGCACACCTCTAATTATAACAGGGCCACTTACAATAACTGTGCATTATTCAGCTCAAAGGAGAGCCAGGCAGCTTCCTGCAGGCACGCTCCTAAATGCTGCAGAGCCTATTTGCTAAATCAGCTCATGCCTTGCTCCCACCCTCCTCCCATAGCCTGCCTTCCCGAGTCTGTCTCACTTCGTGACTGCTAGATGACAGCAGCAGGTTTACTGATGCCGTGCAGAGCTACTCCTAAAATAAGCATCGGMGATGGGGGTGGGCATCCCCCGCCTCCCCCGGCCACGCTCCCCACGAGGCAGGAGGGCCCGCGGTGGGTGCAGAGGCATCCCTGCTCCTGACGAACCCCGCGACCGGCCCGGGGGCTCTGCCGACCCGTGCAGACCAAGATCCTTACGACCACCCTAAAAAGCGCCTGCAGCGTGGCAGCTCTTCCCCAGGAGGGACCGAAGAGGAAAGACTGGCAGCTGAGGAGCGCGCAGCCGGACCCCTGGTTTCTCTGCAGCCTTTGCACSGATGCAGTACCAAGTGAGGCACGGTGAGTCATGGGCTGGGCAGCATCCCTCAGCTCCAGATCTGACTCATTGTCACCAGGAGTACCACACATTCCTGTCCATCCGCCAGAGACAACTGACCTGTCTCTCCCTGATGAAGGGAGCAAGCAGGACTTGAAATGTTGCACTTCCAGTATTTCAGGGTTTTCAGCATAGTAAAGAATAGTAAGGGTAAAGCCCCTCCTGCCCATTGCAAGTCTGGTAGAACTCTAATGAATCCCAGAGCAAGGAGCTACAGAACTGCCCWGTACATCTGAGATCATATTCACCCGGCTGGCCATGACCAGGAGCCTCCGTGCAGGACCACCGGGCATTTGTACAGGCAGAGGCACCGAGCAGCGTCCCTGCCTCCGCACAGCAACCCCTGACCATCCCACCCMCGGCAAAGCAATTTGTTGCTGCCTTCAGGAAGAATTAGTGACMGTCCTGACATGAGATACTATCAGGTGAGGTAGCTTCCATTCCACTCCTAGACGTTTCAGAGACAGGAGGACCTGAGACATCCTGCAGGGCCTCCCTAGTTGGCCACAGGGCTGCCCAGCCTCTGCTTTGGGTGCAGCCAGGGCAGGCAGCTGCCTGGAGCACCAGGTCTCCAGRGTGGCCAAGGGAAATGGTTGTCATGGACTTGCTGTCTATTTTCCTCGTGCTGGAGGAAACTGGATGAGTTCTTGTGTCTTCATCCTTCGGATGCCAGCATCGATCCTGGTCCGTGGTACTGAGGAGCAGGGGCTCCTGCCTGCACCTGGCAGTGAGTGATGGGCTCCCTGCAGATACCATTCCTGGAGGGAGAGTCCCTTGGCTGCTCCACTGGGCCACGCTGGTTAAACCACAAAGTGGTCTTATTTGTTTGATTGGCTTAGGCTATAATCCTCTTTTATTTCCAGAAGAATACCGGGACCAGTTTTCTGCCATTGCTTTCATGGCTCAGGGGCAGAGTTTCCAATCTGGAGTTAGAGAAGCAAATCCACTCCTCCTTTGGGATGCGGATGTGTTGAAGGAAGACAATCTGTTCTTACCAAGGACGGCTTTCCAATGACAGCACTATGAAGACGTGCTGACAGACTCTGCTTGTCACTGATGGTGTTTGCTCCACAATTGCTTGTCTGGGGACTGAAGATGCAGGAATCTGTAGTAGGGGACAGTAGTGTTGTAGCAGCTTTTTGTTTTGAGCCAAATTCTGATCGGGGCTGTCCTGGGACAACCCCGGTGGAGCCTCACAGGAGTCTGTGAGGATAGCTCAGGGTTACTCCATCCTAATGTGGGTGAGAACTCAGCTTGAAATCTTGATTTGTCCCAGTTCAAATCGCTTTTGCAGACAGTGAGAGCACACCCCTCAGTGTCACCTCCCCAGGCATCAGGGGAAGGAAGGAGGCAGCTCATCTGTATTCATGAGGCTACATCAGTAGCTGCATTAAGCTTAAAATGGCAGTGCCAGCCCTTAGAAAAACAATATGGTCTCACATATGGTCTGACACCCATAAGACGCTGCTGCAATAACATGAACACAGTGAAAACGAGAGGAGTCCTTTCAGCCAAGAGGCCAGTTTGCTGCAGCAGATACAACTGAACGGGACTGAGAAAGTGAGGATCCAGGCTAAGGATCAGAGTAGTCTTCCTGCACGGGAATTAGGTAYGGGACACAGCAAGGCAAAGGGGTTCAGCAGCACACTGGAGCATACACTGCGGAGAACAGTTTTACCTTCGTGGAGGTCTCTTCCACCACTCCTTTCTTTCCAAACTCAAGCCACCATTAGAGTGATTCYTGTCCTTGGGAACCACCTTTTGTCTCAAGGTACCTGTCTCAGCCTGTTTCCACCCAAGTAGCTGCTAAAAAAGATGTAAAGACTTTGCGTTTCTCTGCACAGGGTAGGAAGCAACAGAAACCTTGTCAAAAGGAAATAAACACTCATGAAACAGCAGCTATTGTATGGAGGATTTTATAACTCCAGAATAYCCTAGTGGAAGTTCTGGAGTTACAAAAATCCCCGTACAACCTGTCCTTGAACTATCAGGCCTGGCAATACTCAGCTAAAGCTCCCGACTGCAAAGAGGAGGCTACCTGGGCAGCCCCTCAGCCCCTGGGGCAGCCGCTCTCCCCGCAGGAGATGGCGCCGACGGCAGCTGACGCACCCCGCGGGATCTGAAAACAAGACGAAATGCCTTGTTTGCAACACGAGGGCTTTGCTCTTGGCCAGACTCTTCTGAACATAAAAGGGAGCTGTTAGAGTAAGTCATAACTGTAACAGCTCATCTTCCCACTCATACCCAACAGCATCAACCAGCAATAGAGTGACACATGGAGCCTGCCTGAGCACGAGGCATCCTGCTGGAGACCTACCTGTTCCAGCAGTTGCTTCTGCTTCATGATGAGAGAGAGCCCTGTGTTCACATCAAGGACACCAGATAACCACGGCTGTTAGCGCAAGTATCGGAAGCACCTTTCTTGCTGTCCAAAGGGTAGCTGGCACTCTGCAGTCAATGAYTGTGAGCACGGCTGGGATTGGTATGCCACGCTTTTCACCCATTCCGATGCACATCTCCTGATGGGGCTCCTCACACATCCGTGAAAACTTGCAGGGGGCTGAAAGCAACCCTGTTAAAATACTAATTAAAAAAAAAAAGATCCCAGGAGAATGGGTTTGTCATCTCACCATTAATTTTTTTGGACCTTGTAGAATTCAAAATGACTGAAAAAAGGAAAGAGTTTAGGTTCCAGTGCAGTCTATCTGCTTTCGGTAGCTTAGAAAATAAGTTTGTTAGGATATGTTTTATGATGATTTCTATGATGTACCCGTTTGTCCACATGTGTAATTCTGTGACAGACCACAAAAGCATCTTCAGCATCAATATGGTCTCCTAGGGAAGGAAGTACCACTCTTCTCGAGGTTGCATCATCCCACCCATGAGCTGGCCGCCAGAGAGCCGTGAGGTTGCACACACGCGTCAGGGGCAGATGCCCAGAGACCCAGCAGCRGCGTAAGGTTATCCCGCTCGCCGGTGGCAAAACTCGAGTGGGATGGTCACGCAGGGGCTCGGCCCTTAGCCTATGTGTTGGAAAAAAAGAGAAATATAGACAGTGCATGGACATACTTCCTGTCAGCCGCAGAAGCGGACTCAGAAGTCCTGAATTCAGTTCCTTTGAACTACAGTATGAATATTTTATAACAAGGCAAAAAAAAGGCATGCAAAACTACCTGCATTTCAAATTCCTSCACACAAAATGGGCCACGAAGCTCAAAGGGGGTTATAAAAGCAATCCCACCCTTAACTCCAAACATTCTKCTCCTCATAGTTTAAATCTGATGAATTGTGCTATTTTAATGCACTTKTAAAGTATATCATCTGTGTTCCAACCACTGACCTTTTGCTAATGCCCTTCAGGCATCCAACAAATAGGTTACATCTGTTACTGCAAAAGCAAGACAAGATGTGGAGGCCAGTATCTCCTGGGGTTTTGAGCRAAGCAGCCTTACCTCTGCTCTTTAACATAACATCACATAGGAGCTAAACCAGGTAGGAGTTGTTAGTTACTCTGTTAAATTTGATTCACCCTTGAGTGTTTTGTGCAGCGTGGGCTTGTTCCTGCAAGGCATGGCGAATTCTGACCCAATTCAGCCAACCACTAAATAAGGTGCTTAATTCTGAGCACACTGTTAAGCACTTTTCTAGATCACAGCTGAAGAGCTCAGCACTTGAAGGACAGGTCTGTAAGAATCAACCCCTGATAAATACAACGCAGTAAGATGCTGGAGGCACATACGGGGGTCAAGAGGCCGGACGGCAGGCAGCATCCCACCGGAGAACTGCAGTCCCTGGGCGCAGTCCCCAGACTAAATGCCTCTTCTCCCCCCTCCCAGATGGCCTTCGCATCCTCARCGGGACACAGTAATTAAGCCGTCAGGGAAGAATACAACCATTCTTCAAAGGGCTACCAGATTGTTTGGGGATTTCTCCTGTAATTGCACAGCTGCACTTGGGGGGAATACGAAAATTGGAAAAGACAAAAAAAGGAAAAGGAAGCAAGTAGAAACAGGGGAAAAATGTAAAGTGAGGAAGAACAGAGGAGTGTGATGGAGGGAGTGTGCAGGGAAGATAAAACCAAGGCAGAAGAAAAATCTGTTCTCTTTGCACAAAGCAACACAGAGAAAGTCAGGAATGACAGAGCACAGCTGAGACTGCCGCTAAGCTAACACAGATGTTCAGAGAGAAATGTAGTTGGCATGAGACTGAATTGTACTGGACTGTAAGTTTAAAGTCTCCGCAAATGCTCTGTCGAGGGCTGGGATTTGCAGATCACAAGCTGTCTTCCTTAGCGTCTTGCTTGCAAAAGAAAYGAGTGACATCTGGCAGCATCAGCTCTTGCCCTGACCCTCGCGATGGGGGGACCCCTCTCCGAGCAGCCAGCTCCCCCTTAACACCTCAGGTAAACGATTCAGCCGCCGTGGTAGGAACTGCACGAGTGACTGCACCATTTACAAGCAGGGTTGCAAACGAATCGGGGTAAGAGACACCCTTAARAGCCGTTTGGTTTCCCAGGGTGAGCAGGGCCCTTGCCCTGTGCACGGCGCGGGGCTCAGGCGCGGTCAGGGAGAGCCCCGGTTTGGTTTGGTGGCAGCCCCTGACCACTGAAACCCTGCCCGTTTAATGGGAGACATCAGAAACCACAAGCGTCTCCAGATGCGGTATGTATGTAACGCGATATATGAGCAGTATAAATACTATTGTCAGGATATATAAATTGCCAGCTGAGGAGGAAGCCACGAAAAGGCAGGCAGCAAGCGGCACTGCTCGGGAGGAGGTGGGAAGGGACCGAAAGCCGAAGAGCTGCAGGACGACGGTCTGCAGAGCCTCGCTGCGTGCGTTTGGGACAGGGCTTCAGTGGCTTGCGCGGGGTAAAGCACCGCGGCGGCCACAGCACAGGGCCCTGCTCGTGGGTACGGCACCGCCCGTGCCGCGGGCAGCTAAACGTGAAGGGCAAGGCCAGTACGCAATGGAGAAAATCCCAGGGAAATATGGAGGGGCTCGGGCGTACGCCCTGAAACCTGAAGGCCAGACATAATACATCCTTCGGCCTTTCTGACTCATTTATTAACTGCGTCACAGGCGGCTGGTATTTGGGGTCGGAGGTAGCAGGGCAGCAGGAGCCTCGGTGCTCACAGGTAGCAGAGCACACTCATGTTCAGAAGCAGCCTACATCTTTATTGATAAMAAACTACAGGTCTAGGGGTGACTACACGGCCCGCCGTGCCCTCAGTCCAGCCTCCAAACTGCACTGTTACTAGAAGTTGCTGCCCAGCTGTACTGCCAGGCAGGGAGGGGAAAACAGATCCGTTCCCACCGAGCGCTGCCGGGGGACCCAAGTCAGTGTGCGTGCTGGACTCATTTAATTAAAAATATTTACCGAACGTGTTTATGACCATGGTTTGGCTTCAGTTTCATCTATAACGAATACATTTCCAGAAAAACACAAAGAAGAAAAAATCCTCTGAGGTAAGGAGCAATAGAGAGATAAGTCTGATTAGGAAGACAACTATTAATAGCAATTATGCTTTAATTACTGTGCCTAATCTTTTTGAACCAGCAGTTTCTAGCATGTCCTCTACCAGACAAAGAACTTAACTCTTCTGATTCTGTATTCAATGAGATGTAGAAGGAAAATGAGTGGATCTACTTCCAGTAGATTCACTAGCAGCTATTCAGAATATTTACATAAACGATGTGTGAGCCAGGATGGCCTCGAAGAAAGGCCGGAGTTGTTCTTTGTGGGGTTAACCCTGCGTGTGAATGTAAACAATCTTAACGCTTCTCTTTGTCTTGACGGCTGTTTCTCCAGGACGAGGGTATTACGCTCCCAGGCTGCTGCCACAAAATTCTGGGCATAAAAAAGGCACTGAAAAGGACATGAAATAGTCTAGACAGAGGGAAGCATTTCAATACTGCTGGAAGGAAACGCAGACCGTGGCTTGGAGCCATGGCTTAGACGGCATTTGTTGTTCTCGCCGTCCGGCAATCCAGGCTTGCAGCAGCCCTGAGCCAAGGAACGCTGAACTTCTCTGCACATTGACCCTCCTCAGTGGCAACGTGGTGGATGGACAGAGCCCTCTCAAAGTGCCTCTCTTCACCTTATTCTGAACCAGGACAAAACGGCCAAGGCGGAAAAAAAACCCAGTTCCATCGATCCCTGCAGGCCATGGTCAGGTATCCTCACAAATTTTTGCACTTAGTAATTAGAAAGCTTTACCTATCCCATGGGTGGAAAGTGAAAGTGACAATTAGCTTGTCAGATGAATACAACTACATTGTGACTATAACAAAATGTGCATAAAAGTCCCCACTGAGAAATTTTAATATTTTCCAGTACATTCTCACATGCTTGATACAACTTTGTGGGTACCTCAGGAGCCTATTCCTATTCTGTTCTATTCCCCCACTGTTTGTGGGCTAAATATTTTTAAAAGTAGACTTCAGTAGTGTTAAATTCTGAAAAATATTGAAGTATAACAAAAGCAAGTAGACTTGTAAAAAAAAGGTCCTACATTTCAAAGCATTTTCCAATCTTGCAGATGCAACAGGATAGGACTTGGGTTAATGCAACAGGATAGGACTTGGGGCAGGGGGCAATTGTCTTCTTTCTTCTCCATAGAAAACTGATGAACAAGAAGTTGATTGTCTAATGCTAAAAATGAATCTTTTTGTACATCTGAATAAGCAGTCCTACCCAGCACTGTGGAACAATTGACCTTTGCTTTGAAATCACGCATAAATCTGAAGTATACAGAAAGATTAGTCGGTGTATCTCAGAACTTCTACCAACAATTTGAATGTCTGGCCCAAGTTAGAGGCCCCAAGATCAAACTTGGCGCAAAGACAATGCAAGTTAACACAGCGGAATGGTCAGAACAAAAACCTTGCCGGGGTGAGGAAAGTAAAGCCGTCAGCAGTGTYTCACCCAGCAGATAAACAGGCCCTTCTGCAAGCACAGGGTGCTGTGACACCCTGGAAGCTCATTTTCAGCATACACGGCAAGATTAGAGCCACCGGAATCTGTACGCAAGGGCTCTCTGCAATTTAATCCAGCCTTAAAAAGAAATTAATTAAAGAACCTGCTTGTGAAGAGAAAGGGATTGACGCTGCTCTTCACTTGGCCGGGCAAAGCAGGACGGAGCGGGCCCACGTCGGGGCCCCSCAGGGCAGAGCCCAGCTGCAGCGGGGCTGCGGGGTGCGGGGCGCAGCCAGGACCGAGCTGCGGCTCTCCGGCGTGGAAGGTGCCCGTTGCCTCATCCTGGCGGAGAGCACGGCAGGTCCCAGCAGMGTGGGCTGTGGGGAAACGGAGAGGGAGGACTCAGGCTCAGAAAGGACTGAATGAGAAGCACATTACAGGTACAGTCCTACTTAGAAACAAAAACATCTCTAAGTAAGCAGCCGAGAGCGTCTAGACCCTTTCCTATTCTTTGGGGAGAAAGAACAGYAATTCAGTGAACAGCAGAACTAAAGACACCTGATTTCCAAAGCGTCTGTGTTCTGCCCTTAYGTACACCTCCTGACKGGTCTTCAGTCCTTCCCTCACCCTSCAGCTCAGTGGGGAAATTACTCTGTGCCTGTCTGACAACAGTTGTCAATTTTCTCGGCACGCTGAGGAACACGCGGTTTTGCCGACCTGCGCACACAAGCGGACCAGAGGCACAAAAGCTCTCGGAGGGGGACTTGCAGGCAGGCAGACAGACGGTGTGACTGTAAAGCTTCATTTCCTGGATAAACTGGGCTAAAAATGTAGATCACTGTCACAGAAACAGTCGTGAGGAACAGGCTTAAGAAGCTGTACTAAACCCACGTGAGGATGACCTTTCTGGAAGAGGTCCCCAGGAATAATTACTCCTCTCTGGCGCCTGCTGTTTGCTCCTCCCTTTACCCACAGCAGGATCGTGCCCTTGGTGTCTGTTCTTTGGCTGGAGGCACCTTCAGCCCTGCACGGGACACGGCCGATCGTAGCAGCCCCRTGCACACAGCTTTGCCTGCTGCACACCTTCAGCCATCCCGAGCACTCTGATGCTATTAAACTGAAGGGGTTTATTATTAAATCCCAGTCACTCTGAAGTAACTGAATTACCCAAGTTTTAGTTGAACCAATTAACTGATACAATACATGACTCTTGCCTTCTTAAATGAAGAGAAGCATCTTGCTTTCTGCTCRTGTCTCACTGTGAAAGTGATTTTTTAAACACTTTAATCTAATTAACTTTTTGAGACTGAGMATCTGTTGACGTTCAGGTGATGAGAATGGGATGTTGCTATAGGTGGTGCTAACCARGGAGAAAAATCTCCGGGGCTGTGAGGATGAGGGGGCTGTCCTGGTTTCGGCTGGGAGAGAGTTMATTTTCTTCCTAGTAGCTGCTATAGTGCTGTGTTTTGGATTTAGTATGAGAAGAATGTTGATCACACACTGATGTTTTAGTTGTTGCTAAGCAGTGTTTACACTAAGTCCAGGACTTTTCAGCTTCCCRTGCTCTGCCAGTGCACAAGCAGCTGGGAGGGGGCACAGCCAGGACAGCYGGCCCAGCTGCAGGTGGTGAGCAGTTGCATCGTGCCTCACTTGCTTTGTATATTCCATTATTATTATTACTATTTTACTTCATTTTATTTCAATTATCAAACTGTTCTTATCTCAGCCCATGAGTTTTCTCTTTTACTCTCCTGATTCTCTCCCCCARCCCAMCAGAGGGGGGTGTGAGCAAGYGGCTGTGTGGTGTTTAGTTGCTGGCTGGGGTTAAACCACAACAGGGGCTTAGAAAAACAATGTCCTCCTTAGGATACACTAGTTTAAAGTCAGGGAGGTCTGGCTGGCAGACCTGCTGTTCTTCTAAAATACGGCTGGAAAGACAAAGCAATCGGGAARAAGCATTTTCAGAATGCACTGGCCATGGTCCCCTTCCAGAGAGTAAAGCTAAATAAAARGGGTGCATGCGACTGAGACCACAGAAAACCAGCTACCACAGGGAAGTCAAGGATGCACATGCACGCGCGGACTGACCCCGGCACTCCCCAGTGCTTCACCGTGGAAATACAGCGTTCCCTCCGTCTGCTAGATGGTCCCTTCAGAGGTTTCCCTGTTTTGTCATGATGCGGCACGAAAGGAGCGTCCTGACCATCAGCTGTTTTGCACAGACAGATATTTCAGGCTGAAATTGGAACGTGCCCAACGTGGAGCTGGATGCTGCAGAGCTCTGCAAGAGCAGGTAGCAGAGTCCCCGGGAGTCTAACGTGAATCATCCCCATAGCAATGACCTTGCAAGCATTTGTTACAGGAAATTACGAGAGTACAGACCTTGATGAGTTCACTGTGAATTAAACAGCCATTGTGGCGTCTCTTATGTGGACCTGAAGGTAGCAGTAGAATACAAAGGGAAAGTAATTGTACTGGCCCATACAAGCAAGGTGATAAGGAACACAGGTCAAAGTGTGGTGTGTGGTAAATAATAACTGTATTTAATGTAAATTATCTCCCAGGGTTTCTATCTAGAAATCAACAGTGAATCAGAGGGAAGCATCATGGATTAATTCTGATTGGCCCTTGCAATGTTACTGTAAATTTTATTATAAAATAAAGGATGAGATATTCTAAGTGATACTCTAAACGAAAAATAAAAAAAGGAAGCGGATTAAATTACACATTTGTTACTAATGTTTACAAACATGATACTGAATCTCACAACCTACACATTTAACTGATTTTAAATTAGGACAAAAATAGAGGTTTTCTTCTTTTGCTTACCGTGGCATTTGAGCTCCTGTGGTTACGCCCTGGGGCACACACCGACGCTGGTCGAACCAGACTGCCCAGGATTTCCTCTGCTGAGCACACCAGCCCACAGTGGTCGGGGTAATATGCATGTCAGGCTGGGGTAAGGGCACAGGAGTCCTGGTGACACCCTCCCCACCGGCCCCAGCCTGCCCAGCACACCCCCGTCAGCCCTGCCACTGGACATCCCTATCCAGCCCACTGGTCCTCTCCACTGTGGCTTTGAACAGAAAATGGGCAAATGCAGCCCCACGTAAGGGTGCTGCCTGGGGAAGTCYCTGCACCCCACATGGGCACCCCACAAAACAGCACTTTCATTGGGTAAGCACAAGGGCAGCAAGGTGCCAGGGCCACTCTCCATGAGCAGCAGAAAGGAACCAGACGCCCTGGCAGGCTGCAGAAGGCAAGAGGAGCAGGTCTGCAGCACCTTCTCTTCCACAGGACAGCCAGCCCTTCTGCCTGACCCGCAGCCCTGCAGAAGCAGCTGGCTGACATGGTCCTGCTGCGAGGACAACGAGCCATCCGTGGAGGCCAACCCAGACACGGCTTTGGAAGACACAACGTAATGTGATTCCCTTGGCCTGGTCAATCTGAAGTGACACTGAGGCTGAGGGCACTCTGCTCTCTGAGCCCACAAGCTTCCACCCCAGATGGGTCCTCAGACAGGACTCCGCTCCCCCCTCAAGCCTGTGGCACCCAGTGACTTGCGGTAGAGAAGAGGAAAGGGGAGGGGGATGAGGGGTGGTCACACCCCAAACATAGATGGAATTTGCGCTCCCCTGGTATTTTGAGACTCTAGCTAGATGCAGGGATGAGATGAGGGCATTGAGGGCATCTTCRTTTCTCAGCTGCTGCATAAGCAGATTAACTTTACGTGCGGCTGATCCATGGAGAAATGGATCAGCAGGAGTCCCTGACAAAGCCAGATTTCTCCCCGACTCACATTCTGCTTGCTCACAGTAAACACACTGGATGATGTTATTTACGTGACCTATCTTCTCTTCCTTGACTTGCATCACTTTACTCAACCTCCAACCTGGGTTGCAGCCATCCCATTAAATTAGGCCCMTTGCTGAAGCAGCCCTGACAGTCATTTTTCTTCCTGATCTCTCTGTTCTCCCCAGGAATGCTCCTGACGCCAACCGCAGTCCACTGGAAAAAGGATGCAGAAGACAGAAAAGTAAACCAACTGCTGTGAAAAGCTCCATCACTTTCCCTTATCAGAGGAACAAGAAGCGAACTTCTAACATGTCCTCCAAGAAGGGAGTGAGGTTAGAAGGCACCAGTCCTGCTCTGCTCTCAGGAAGAGAGAAGCCGAGTCTTGAAGAGACCRCTCTTGTCTCTCCCAGTCACCAAGGGCTGCTCCGCTCCTTGGGAAACCCACGTGAGTGTGACAGGTACTGCAAAGGAAGGTAGGAGGACGCAGGTGAAGGTATCTCCYGGAGAAGGAAAGCAGCCGTGGTGGTTCAAAATGTTTCCCTACGCCCACCTGTCCTCCCCGTTCCTCTCCCACACAGGGCCTGACACCATKTGCCTCCTCCACAGCRGCATTCACAAGGACACCCCGGGGAWYGAGGCAGCCTGGCTGTCTCCCRTGGCATTTTCCTTTTCTCATTCCTGTAACAGCTTCCCGTGAGAAGCTCCTCGTGGTAACGGCTTCTCTTCAGTGCCCTTCTGATGCTTGGCGTGGTTTGAGTCAGCTCACCCTGAACCGCCAGCCCAGAGCGACTCTGCTGAGGCTAATGGAAATTTACTGCAGCGTATTCAGTGGAGTTACTCCAGGCTCACACCGTGGAAGTGGGAGCACAACCGACCCTCTTGTTCTGCATCCCTTGGCTCAGAGGGCTTAATTAGACAACATTTAAAAAAAAAAGAAAATTGAGTGACAAGAGGGAAGCTACTTGGCACTTAAAAGGGCAACAAAAAATTTGAAGCGGGTACGTGGCAGAGGAGCAAAGGCAAGAGTAGGAAGAACCAYAGTCACAATAGTAAGGAAATATGAATTTTCTCTGGAAGCATTACTTAAATAATTTGTAACCTAATTTAGCACATCAAAGACTGTTCGGTTTTTCAGTGCTCTGGACGGACACTGTACTTCAGGCCTGCTCTAACTTCCAAGGACACAAGCACTTCCCTGAACTTAATGGATCCATTTGCTCTTGAAAATATATCACATTTCTGACCTATGTCAGCTTTTCYGTAACCTGGCTCGATATTCCTTTTGCCTTTGGGGGAGCATCTACACAATGTCTGCTTCCATTTCCTTGAAGATTAGAGACCAGGATTTTGCTACAGTGATATACGGTTAACAGACCTGGAAGGGACTTGGGAAGTCACCTAGTCTATACCTCCAAGCCTGTATCCTGTAYGCTGTCCTGCTAAGGAAGGACTCCAGCATCTCCAGTTTTTGAGGCTTCTGTAAAGCATACCCACCCGCGCCATGCCCAGGCACATCAGTGAGCTGGGAGATTGCTGCARAGAGCTTCCTCTTTTCTCCCCCTGTTCCTCCCCTGCACAGACTTCCGAGCTACTCACCGCGCTCTGGAAGCTTCCCAGACCAGAGAAGTCTCAGGGAYGATGACCCCAGTATTATGTGATGAACATAACGGGAGTAGGGTTGAGTACAGCCCTGTGCTGGAGARGCAGTAAATATCAACTGTTGCAAYGGCTGCTACTTCATTGACACGTAAATTAAATTAGAAATGCACACATTTCTTATAGTTGAAAATACGTTMATGCACAACRCACACAGACAGCTCTTCTAGTCCTCAGCWCAATAAACTGTTGCTCTTCCTATACTGAAATGCCAGTTCCTCTTAGAAGAATAAAGAAAATCTGCCAAAATTCTGATCAGTAGTTTATCATTAAAATCCTGTTTTTTTCTACTGTGAAGGAAGAAACAAATTCATGATTCTCAAGTGTGATAATAAGTGCTTTCCAATCCACGTGTTGCAATAATAATCTGTTTTCTTTTTTGTTTATGACAAAGGAAGGTGTTCTTGAAATATACTTGTGAATACAAAAGAATGTTTCAAGTTCAGATCATGGTTTGACACACAGAGCAACAATGTCAATTTGTGGCTTTCTTAGTCGACAAGAAAAAAACAAAAGCACCTAAACTAGGAACCATAACTGTAAACTAAATGAGGTGCACAAACAGCACAAGGGATTGGTCTATTGAGACAGTGGTATTCCTGCACTCAGATACACGAATCATCATCACCTGCTTGCAACAAATTACTCTGCATTTTAGAGCTCTTCCCCTGGAATTGCCATTTCCAATTGTTTTCCAGAGCATGAGTGGTAAATAGTGGCAGCCATTTGCGTGTAAGTTGGGAAAAGCAAAAGAATTAACCAGGCTCCAGTGCTACTCCTTACGGCCCAGTGAGCTCTCATCGAATCTCTTAATCCTTAATAAGCATTTGGCCTTAAYTGCTGATTTTATCTTAACCTAGTACTTATGCGGTAATTGATGGACATTGCTTGCAGCAGAGTTTTATAGCCCTTCAATACAGATGGAAAGTCCTGCCCGGGTGCTTGTGCAGTCGGATGCTCCCTCCATCGCGCGGCGGAGCCTGGCACCATCTAGTGCCGAGACGCCCGGCTGTGGGGCGGCCAGCCGGCGCGGCAGGCCGGGCCTGGCATCATCCTCCTGGGAGGTAACTGCGCCTTGTTGGGCCAGCTCTCGTCCGCCGGAGGAAAAAAATCCCTTTAAAGCTTACGGCCAAGCTGCCTCGGGTACAGTACAGAGCTGTACTCTGTAAAACAGGAGTTCGGGGAGGGGGCTAGGCAAATTTCAACGTGCGCTCGACAAGCGAGTGGTTTAGTCTGTAAAATGGAGAATATGCTCGGCTCCTATAGGCTTCCCAGYGACTTAGCAGTGCTCCTTATAGGACTGGTTCCAGAGACAAGAAAGAGAGATTTTGTTACGTGAACCTTTACATATTATGGCAAAACTGTTGGKTTTTTTGATGTATAAAGCAGAAGATTCCCTGATGAAGCTGGGGATGCTTAAATGCCTTAAAATCTTGGCCTCAAGCTATTACTAAATTTAGTACAGGCAACAACAAACATAAACCTGCCACCACCCCACCCACTTCATAAATCATTTTAGCAGCACTCATATTACCAAATTAATCTTTTTAAAAAGATGTTTCATGACAGTCTRTTTGAAACCAACACCCATTTATCAGAAAGTATGTCAGGATAATACAATGTACCAGACAGAAGTTGTTTTTTTGGAATAAGACATGCTTATATAATGGGGAATTGTCTACTATCTTTTTGAACCTCACATGAAATAGAGYTAAATTAAATCTACTGTAACTAGCATAATTTTGCAGATGAAGTCTTTATTAGAAGGCAATTCCAGCAACCATAGTTGAGAAAGGGCTTCATTGCCCTGGGGAGAGTAAAAATACAGAGTACCTGCGCTTGGAATATATAAAGGTATATATTGTGACCATAATCATCTGAGGGAAGTGAGGTAATACATACATTCTGATACCTTTTCTTGAAACTTTAAGGGCGTGGTCTGAAACTTGTATCATCCTAGGACATTGCCAAAAAAAAAAAAAAAATTTTTTTATAAACATTTTTTAAGATGCTCCAAGAATTTTATTGGCTGTAGTAGGGCCTTTGAAACCTGGCACAGCAATACCCCCTCAAGCTAGAGAAGTCTTTCCTTTGCCCCATGAGATCTCATTTATATTTAGCGGAGTTAAATTTAAATTATTATTTTCCTTCTCTGCTTGTGTTCCCCAGCAACAAAAGAGTAATT
Organism: Oceanodroma leucorhoa; assembly: GCA_030449065.1. Lineage (NCBI taxonomy): Eukaryota > Metazoa > Chordata > Aves > Procellariiformes > Oceanodroma > Oceanodroma leucorhoa. The sequence continues at coordinate 14,751,917 of JASVER010000014.1, read as the reverse complement.
GAATACGAGTGTTTTGCGAAACCACAACCACACTGTAAGACAAAAGAACCACACCACCACTATATTAAAATACTTGTCTTCACTCTCGCTGAACCACAGCTGCTCCTTCACAGTGCAGGTAACCTTCTCCCTCAGAAGCAGGGAATACCCARAAGCTTTCTGCACCTACTCAGGGGCCACAGCTACACCCACCTCCAAGGGTATTTTTTTCTCCTCTGGGCTGTCCACAGGACTTACAACCAGCTCTCCTCCTGCTCTGGGCACTGGGTGGCATTCTCTTCCGAAAGCTTCCCAGGCGTACGAGGGAACCCCGACAAGCGCTGGTGTTTCGAGGTGCGGCCCGTAGCGTACCCCGTTAGGCACACCCGCTCCAGCCGGGCTCCGCAGCRCGCCCCAAACTGCTCGCTGCTACGCGGGCCTGGCTGCAGCTCTGCTCCTTCCCAGTTCCCCTCTTTGCGAGGCACCCCGCGGCGACGCTCCCCCGTCCGCAACCACTCCTGCTCCGGGGGACACGAGGCGTTTCTGCCTCCCGGCACCCAGCTCAGCCGGCCTCTGGACAGAGCAGCCAGCCTCGGCTGCCCGAGCCAGCTTCCCTCCGAAGCTCAGGTGCGAAGCCATCCCAGTGCAACAGTCACTCCCCATTTCCCACACAGACAGTTCTTGGGTATTATATTGCCAACAGGGAGTCTAAATCAATGCTTTGGCTTTTCAATAATTATTCACTCCTATAGGAGTTCCTGCCATCATTTGTGGTTTTTATCCTTGCTGCAAATGCAATTATTAAAGGAATTTCACAGGCCCCTCAGAGCTGCATATATGGCTGCGACTGCTTAGAAGCAATTCTTTTATTTTTAAAAAAGAAAACAGACTTATGTGGAAATGCTATTTAGAGAAAACACCTTTTTTCAAAATGCCAAACTCTGCACTGAATCTCCCCAGCTGCTTCGCACGAACAGATGTGCTTCCTGCTCCCGACCTGGATAGGAGCTTCAAGCCACACACTATTCCCTGGATACAGGTATACTCTTTAGACTAGTTTTTCTTCAGAAAGTGCTGCCATTTGATGAATCAATCCCAGACGTTCCTTGGCTTGTTTTTATAATGCAACATGTTATAAGAGATTGATTCTGATACCTCACTCCAAATTACTTATTCTCAGAAAGATTTCCAAATCTCAGATGTCCATAAATAAACTTAATACCATTTCAGCTACAAAAAAAAGAAGTACTGATTCTATTGTGCCTTCAAGTTGTTCCAAGTGCCATCCTTATCCTTAAGAGATAAAAGCAAACATTTTCCTTAGAAGTCAACATGTCTTAATTGTCTTCTGCAGCCAAAGTTACACTTTATTTCAGAGATGGGAAAGACATAGCCAAGGTGCTATGAATCAAAATCAGAACCAAGACAGTGGTTCTGTGTCTCCTGGTCCCCCTCTGCCAACGTTCCTTACCTTGACCCAGGTATCACAATCCATTTAGTCTTTCTCCCCCCCCTTCTGTTTTCTTTCCAGCTTTCCCTCCCATTTCTTTTTTTTTTTTCCCCGTAAGTATTTAATTGGGTTTGCACAGCTTTAATTCCTACTGCATGTTGCCCTCCATCCCCATGAAATGATACCTTGCTGAGTAAATCTACCCAAGGATGTGCTAAAAAGAGAAGCTTGAACTGATGGGCTGCCTGTCTGACCTCGTACTTGGTAGTTCCCCTTCTTGTCATTACTCCAAGGATAAAAGATGCTTTTGATGCTTGATAGGAGCGTCTATACAGTTGTTCAAATACAGCAAACTAATTAAAAATAAGGCAGAAAAAGCAGCAGCACAGAATTTGACTAGCGAATATGCATTGCTTTCTTACAATGTACACTCGTAATGTGCACAGATATGTGCAGGTGCACGTGTGCATGGATCTGAAGACCTGAGCTTCTGTAGCTTTTGTCTTCTTTTTATGCACTCTAACAGTAACAGTCTGCCCCTCCATGCTTTCTCTGGAACAATACAAGTAGCACCTGAGCCTTCTGAAAGTGGTGGAAGAATGGGAGCCACCTGTGATTTTGACAAGACAGATCATTTTGCCCTTAAAAGACATGAAGTCTCTTCCACAACAGATGTCATTAATAAACTTCAAAACACTGTTTAATCTGTCTTCTTGTTGTAATGTTTTGATAAAATCTCAACTGAAGAAAGAGTTGTCAGGAAAGTATACAATTACTCTAATACAGCATCAGACGGWAAGGCATACAAGCAAACTGATGTAAACAGAAGTATGCCCATGATACATCATTACGTGTCACTATTTCTCCATCTTTATGCTTTGTTGTTTTGCTTTAAGAGAAGGAAATGTCTTGCCTTCTTGCTGTGTGCTGTGTAAGTGTACAGTGCTAGATACACTCATTTGAATGTACATTTACAGTGTTGATTTTGAGATAGACTGCTGCTGAGTTTAATTAAAATAYGTAGTTTACCTGTGCCCCAACTTAACAAAGTTTTATGTGAACAAACCATAAAAGTCATTGCTTTCAAACCTGAAGACAAACCAGCCAGACAACGGTAATCAAAATATCAGTAGCTGCTCAACCCAGAATCGGTAAACAACAGGTTTCAAAGAAAGAAACACATTTCTGTGATATGTCTTTCTCGAGCTGACAGAAATCCAGCCTGTGATGGCATGGTAGGGCAACCCACCCCTAAAAAGATCTCAAAAGCATGCTCCAAAATGACCACTCACAGGTACTCATAAAATGTGCTGAAATTGAAATTAACTATTTTTACTAACTACTATTCTTGCAAATGAGCAACCRAAACACTTAATAGATACAGCTCTAAGATAAGCAGGCAGTGGCCACTTTGCAGTCAACTGTACTTTAAGCATCTATCTCATCCACTAGCTGAAACAATCAGCTGAAAAAAAAAACCCAACACACCATTCCCCTGCTAGAGTACTATTTTGGTGTTAATAGCTTGCTACTTTAACTGTAGTCTTACAGATCTACATGAAAATGTTAGTGAGCTCTGCTGCTCATTTTGACAGTTGCTCAGCTTACCAACAGATGGAGTATGTTAATCAGTTTTTAAAGTATACGCTGAAAGTCTGGGCTAATTTAAGTTCTGTATTCAGAAYGTTTGCAAAAAATGCAAACTTTTAATACATGCAAAAAAAAAAAGCTTCATTCTGCTGCAGTTGGAAGGAAACTATCTCAGAATATTTAATTATATACTTTTAAAATCACTAATTTTCTGTAATGCTGAATAGATTATTAAATCAGCATGTTCTCTTATACAGTATTCAGTATTCACTATTCTATATCTAATTATATATAAAAATTTTAACTCTACAGTGGTATTTCCACTATTTAAAAAGAAGAAACAATTCTGGAGTGAGCCAGCAACACCCCAGCCAAGAAACACAAAATGAAGTCCCAGAAGGCAATTCAGCCCAGGAATATTTTCTTAAGGCTCATCTTATTAACAGAAGAATARTTCAAGCACATGAATACAGCTCTAGGTCTTTGGCCATGGCTGGACCCGACATACTGCAGTCAGAGCTGATGGAAACCAATGTTGAACTCACCCAGGTGGCCCTGAGGGGAGGCTCTTTACCACCACCCCCAGCATCCCCCCCTCCTCCTGCCGCCCCCCTTTCTGGAAACGCTGCTGCTTGCCTTGGCTGGTGGGTGGCTGGGGGATCATCTCTTCCCCCGGCTCAGAATCCCAAATCTCATTCTCTGAAGTACTTCACTAAGATGACTTTCATCAAAATCCTTGTGATCTTCTGGCCAAACCAATTACCTGCGTTCTCTAACGTGGCCTTAATTGCCCTGCTCAGCCCCACCCGGGACACCACCCACACCCCCCCCCYGCGCCTTGGRAGCTCCATGTAAGCCATTTGAGACCTGGGTATTACCCACTCTGCTCGGTCTGTGCCCCGTGCACCCCTCAGGTCCTGTCGCCACATTCCGGGTCACCACCCGTCCGGCACTGCCAGCGGGGCCTGGCGTGCTCCGGCTCTGCTCCGGCGCGCTGGGACCGCACCTTGCTGCTGGGGGCTGCTCTCAACTCCACCTCCCTTTCGCTGCTCCTCAATCATTGTCATTCTCAGATACCATTTTTTTCAAATGCTGATAACCTACTGATTTTTTTTTTTCTATCAGTACCTGTTTTCTTCTGCCGGAACTCAAATCTAAGCCTATCTTTCTGACAGTTCTTCCTGAACATCCAGCTATTGTCTTTATAGTGCCTTTTCTCTTAGCCTTGAGTTTAATTATGCACAAAAATTAAACAAATATATCTAAACTTATCTTTCATTTAAAAACGTGCTTCAGATTCTGAAGGATCAAAATACTTGACTAGACCAACATCTCAGACTTTTTTGTTGGTTTAAATGATAAAGATGTCATGGCAATAACAATACGGAACACTGGTTCTAAAAATACCACGTGGGGCTCTTAAAATTTCCAACTTCGCAGTAGAAGAAGAAAAAGGGAAATAAATAATCAGCAATTCCTTTGCAAAGTAAAATGTCTGAAGGGAAAAAGAAAATCAAATGTATATTATGCGTTTCATCAGCAAAACCATCCTACTTAGTGAAACCAACCAAAGAGAATGTCTGTGACTTGCCTGTAAATGCTGTGGAAGAATATGATGCCTGAGCAGCCCCGGAGAAGCCCTTTGCATGCAGTGCAGGAGGCTGTGCCAGGCAACAGCCTGGGGAATTTCAGGTACTTGTAAGTCAGCGTGCATATTCCTGAAAGTCAGGAAGCCTTTTAGGAACTTGACTGCGTAYCGGTTCAGCCCTAGATATGCCCTAGATCTGTTCATCACTAGATACGCCCAAGGAACTGATGAAATGTGTTTTCCCCCTCGACCTGTCTGTCTTAGAGCGTCCAGCAGCATTTGATTTCTCAGTTACCCTTTTTAGCACCACGTGCATTTTTCCACTGCACAATCTTTTCTAATGCGGTATGTTCTCAGCTGAGAGTGACTCCTACATCCAAAATATTTTTAAATGTTTTCTGCTCACCACAGTACTGGTTAATAGACCAGGAGAGAGGATGTATTTTTCAGGTTATTAGCATTCAGGCCTTGATTATGAAATGCAGGGCACGCAAATACATTGTTCCAGGCAGTAACAGTACATAGATCAAAACAGCAGTTTCTTAGTTTATGAGGTTACTTTGAATGATTTCTTCATTTATAAGGGCTCACATGCTGCAGCTTATATTCCTCTGCAGTTACCACTCAGTTCTAACCATTCTTCCTTGGAAAATATCAGCACCTTCCAGAACGACGATAATTTTATATTATCAAATCTCTCCACATTTTTATAACATCCTAGTAATGCTAACAGAAAATTAATGAAATTAAATAAATTATTTTTTCTTCTCTGTGACTTATCAAAAAATCCATAAATACGGGCTGCATTACTTCTTGATTATCTTAACGAATATGCTGTAAGTTTGCTATTTTATTACTATTCTTTTGTTAAATAACACTTATGTATATTAATATTATCAGCAGCAATTGGTCTACAGAACCTCAGCAGATGGCAACCCTTGTCTGAGGAGAGACTCCTGAACCTTAAGTGAACGCATCCTCCCTCTGCAGTTCCCCTCTCCTCTCCAGACTTCACAGCCTGGCAAGGAAAAGCTGTTCCAAACTGGTACTTTTTGATCGCTGCAGCATCTACCAAGAGCCATGCTTGCCACTGCAGGAGCACCACTGAGGACAGTGTGTTTCAGCACCTCGTTACACGATCTGCCAGTCATCACCAACGTTCTTTATGTTTCACTGTTTCTTCCAGACTCTACACTCCCTAGAACACCTCATTTATCCCCAAGAGGACCATGTCCCAGGGTGGTTTGGCATAGCTTTATGCTTTGGCTCTCAGTCCCCAGAAATACGTTTCTGTGGAAAAGGCCACACAATGTCACATGGAAGGTCCATCCGTTCCCCGAGCAGCGAGGAGCAAATGCTTAGGAGCAGAAGTACACAGTGACCCTGTGCTTCATGGACCCTCCAAGTGGTCTCGGTTAGGAACACAGTTTGAATCTCAACCCTGTGTTTAGCAGTCCTTGACTGCTCCTCTACCGATTTACGTAACACCTTTTTACATTCATTCATATTTTTGACCTCCACAACACAGCGGTGGTGATGCACAATTAAATTGCGCAGTGTGTGGAAAAAGTATGTCCTTCTCTTTAATCCTGCTGCCTAGTAATTTCACCCAGTGCCTGTTAGTTGTACTGGCAAAAGAAACAGTAAATAATCTTTCCTATTCATCTTCTCCATACCATTCATCATTTTAAATATCATTATCACAGTCCTTCTCCCTGTCCTCCTTTCCAAACTCCCTCGCTATCTCCTCAAACAAAAGCTACGCAACACCTTTGATCACCCCCACCCTTTGATCACCCCTCATTTCATAACCTTTTTATAACCTTGTGATTGGAACCACCGTGTTCACGATGCAGAAGAGCAGTGAAAATTCATGCACTGACAGTATCTTCCATTTTATTCTTAATTTATATTTCGCCAATTCCCAGCATTTACTTCACTTTCCCTGCCCCCTTTTTTAACACCCATGAGGATAAAGGAGACATTATCAGAGAGAGCTAAGAGCCCACTGCGTATGTGGCATTTCTCCTGCACGCACTACTTGACATTTATCAAAATTGAATTCCTCTGCTGTTCTATTTACTCAGTTACCCAGTGTCATGAAAGTCAGTAACCCTTTCTAGTCAGCTTCACTTTTGATTATCACGAAAAATGACATATAACTCCCACAAATTACATCGCCTTGCTATTAATTTTTTTCCTCTGATCACTTATGAATATGCGGAAAAAGACAGGTCACAAACTGTCACTAGTAAACAAGCTACTTACTCCATTCTTCCTAGCTTTTATCTAATTGCTAATCCGTGAGCAAACTTTTCCTCTTACTTTATAGCTTAATAGCTCAAGAAMCTTTGGCAACGGACCACAAGAAAACTTCCTTAAAAATTCAAGTGCATTGTGATGATCAAATCAACCACAAGCATTTGCTTTTTGACTCCTTCAGAGATTTCTAATAAGATCTGGAGAACTGACCTTCCTCCGAAAGAGCTATGCTGACTCTCTCCAAATACACCATGTGCATCTGGTGATCGACTCTTTCTAGTACCCGTAGCTTGGATCAACCCGCCTCGACGGGCTTCTCTTTTCTAGTTCTTCAGGTCACTCCTGGAGGAGATGAGTTAAACCAGAGTCCCGGCCACCTAGCTGGAACCATTGCTAGTGGCTAAGTAATGTCATGTCCGAGTTTGTTTAAAATCTTCTGTTCTGGTCCTGAATATCTCGTCACTCACTTCAAAGCTTCAACTCCACTGACATTTGCAGCTCCTCCGACATACACCCACCCCAAAAAAGGCTCTGCTCTGAGGAGAATCTGCAGTGAATAGAAATGCTGCATCTTTTCTGCCTCAGCCTTATTTCTCCTTGATCACTTCTTTTACACTTTTGCCGAAGCTGGCAAGATGGCAGGTGATCAGATACTAATTCTAATGAATGTGAACGTTTTTGTACGCCGTCAGCAAGTTTCTCTTTGAGATCGTTCTGGTTGCCATACTGTAGTTCTACATGTAACTTGACAGATTGCCTTTTCTAAGAATTTTCTTTGTTTGGACACAACTTCTGTTCCTAGGAAGAGGGCTTTTAATGTTAAATAGCCCCTCCAGCTCTGTTAAGTACACTGTTATTTCTGAGATCTTCTGGAGTGTTCTGATAAGCGACCTGCCCCTGGGCTGGGTTTCCAATACTGTGTCTTGAAGCAATCTCCGCATTACACCCCCTTGAACACTTTCCTTATGACAAACCTCCTTGTTTTGCATAGCTCCCCTTTCCAAAGTTAAACATTACTATTGCATATTTTGACTTTTTTTATTTCTACAAGGATGCTAAATTTGAATACCTTATGGCTACTCTTACAGAGCAGCTCTTCAATGGAAAGATCTGGAAGCATGTTAAGGTTTTGATACAATCCCGAACAAATTCTCTTCTTTGTGTCCTTCAGTTTCTCCAAGATAGGTATGGTGTTTCAAACTTAGTTCTTGTGCTCGCATTGTTTCACGATGACAACTATGCAGCRTGCACCAGACAATGGCCGACAGCGATGAGGTCAAGAGCCAAAGAAGCCAGGAGAAACCATTCTGAAGGACTAGCCACGATCCTGGACAGAGGTTACGCTGAAGATGCCAAGAGATATGTTATTCCAACACACAATTTAAGATTACAGTCAGTAGACTAGGTCTGGATAACAGGGCCTGGAACATAGCTGAAATTAAATGGCAAATTGATCGGGAAAACTGCTTGGTATTGCCTCACCTCCCAGATTTGCAAAGGCAACCACAAAAAACATGCAGGGGCCAGTTCTTACCCAGGCTCACGCAGCTCCCCGTTGGGAGGGAGATCGTTTGCTGCCAGCTATGGAGCTGGGAGCTCGCACAAAGTCTAACAGAAACAGCTTAAACGGGAGAGGGAGAAATACTACAGAGCACTACGTGAATAGAGATTTCTGAGCAGACTTTTACAGGTTGGTAAGAAATCAACGTGTGTGAAATCCAGGTATAGTTCTGAGCTCAAATTTGTTATGTTTATATTGTATTTACATTATTTAGACAAACATTCCCTTTCTCACAGTGCTCAGGTTTGCACAGAATGAGTGTATCCAGAAACAACAAGTTTAACCGAGTGGACTTAAAAGTAGCTATCTAGCTTCACAATAAAGTAAAATTTGCAATACTAGATTTAGAATGTGAATCTACACCACCATCTGCAGAAAGCAGATTGGCAAATTAATTGGCTACCAGTATAGCAGCAATTAAAAGTGCCAAAATGCAAATATTGGTATGCAAGTATGTTATAGAATCAGAAAAAAGAAAGGGATATATATGCCATGACACCATTATCGCAGCTGAGAGATTCTGCACAACGCATGCTGCAGGAAGGGAATGCATTTTATACTTTATTCCTTCAATGTCATTCTTTTTGCTCCTTTTAGGACGAAAACTGATGTGTTTCTCCCACATCCTCCCAACACCATTTTGCAACTTGAAGGTATGGTGATTGTACCATGCACGCGCCATACCACAGGAGCTCACTCCAAACCCTTTATCCTGCCTGACATGCTTGGCCACAGGAGTGCAGCAGAACTATTACTTAAATCCTATCACAGGGAAAAAAAAAAAAAAAAAAAAAAAAGTCTCTGAGTCAGTAAACTTGTGTGCCTGACTTTGTTATGATCTGCCTCCCCTCACGTGAGAAGTGGCTGCGGCCTGCTCCTGTGAACCGACCCACGCCCTGCACGTGGAAGCCAGCTCTGCATTTCAGACCAGTTCTGTCCCCCCTTCCCCCTGTGAGACGTACGTGCCATAGCGACAGATTAATGGTTTGTGAGGCAATTTGATTAAGAATAAATGCTTTATCTGGGTATTATAAAACAAGTAAGAAATTTCCTCACGTAATTTCGAAAACACGCTGGGTGTTTCCTCAGGAAACAGCTTTCAGGACAAGCGCTGAGCGACCTACTCTGCTTCTTCCCCCCCCAAACGCCCGTTATTTCGCCCCAGCGGCCCAGCCCGCCCCTTGGGGGTCCCGGTGTCGCCGGGGGGGCGGGTGTATGTGTGTGTATATATGTGTGTGTGTCTGTGTGCGCACTACCAGCGGCACAAACCGGCCGCCACAGCCGCCGTCCCGCCCGCGCTGCCCCGGCCACCCCGCAGAAAATGGCGCCCCTCCGGAGACGGCAGGCTGCGCTCTCGCGAGAGCCTCGCGAGAGGCGGGAGGCGGAAGGGGCGGGGCGAGAGGCGGAAGGGGCGGGGCGAGAGGGCCCGCTGCCGGCCGGCGAGGTGGGCGGCGCGCCGCGGTGGCGGCGCCAGCGCAGCGTTGCGGCCTGTCCCTCCCCGCGGGGCGGGAGCGGCGCTGGGCCGGCCACGGCAGCGCGGGCAGAGCCCTGCCCCCGGCGCGGCTTCCCCTCGCCCCGCTCCCCTCCGCCGCCAGCCCGCTCTCCTCTCCTCGGCCCCGCCGCCCTCGGGGCCCCCCGCCGCCCTCGGGGCCCCCCGCCGCCCTCGGGGCCCCCCGCCGCCCTCGGGGCCCCCCGCCGCCGGGGATGCGCCCGGCCCCCTGGGGCAGCGCCTCCGCCCGCCGTCCGGCTCCCTGAGCAGCCTTCCTGCCCCCCCTGTCCCTGCTTCTCCCCTCTCAGGTGCGGGCGGAGGCGGTGAGCGGGTGAAGCCCCCGCCCGGCGGCCTCCCCCATGGTGGGCTTCGGGGCCAACCGGAGGGGCGGCCGCCTGCCTTCCCTCGTCTTCGTGGCGCTGCTGGTGGTGATCGCCGTCCTCGCCTTCAACTGCTGGAACGCCTCGTCCCGCCAGGCCCTGCTGCAGGAGGAGGTGGCGGAGCTGCAGAGCCAGGCCAAGCGCACCGAGGTGGCCCGGGGGCGCCTGGAGAAGAGGAACTCGGACCTGATGGGCAAGGTGGACTCCCACAAGAAGCAGCTGGAGCAGAAGGAGGCCGACTACAGCCACCTGAGCAGCCAGCTGCAGGCCAGGGACGGCCAGGTGAAGAGGTGCGAGGACAGCAAGGTAAAGCGGGGGCTGCCGCCCGGCGCCCTGCGGGGCGGCTCGGGGGGGGACGCCGCCTGTTCTCGGCCGGTGATGGCCGGTGTCCCGGCGGCGTCTGCAGCCCGAGGGTGAAATAAACCCCCAGAGCGCTGGTTTCTGGAGCCGGTGCGTTGGCTTTGGGTGCTGTTGGGACATTCGCGCTACGCCGGGGTTTCTGAATGCGTCCCTGAAAAGAGCTGAACGTGCYCAGCGAAGGCAGTGTCTGTGCTAACGGTGAAAGCACGGAGAGCTCACTGCTTCCAGACGGCTGTTTTAAATTTTGGTTTTTTTTGAGCTTTCTTCCTCTGCTGAGGGTATTTGATCTTTTGTGATCAGTCAAAATGCTATACACAGCCTTAAAACTACAGTTTGTTTGGCCTCAAGGAAAATGAAACTAGTATAATGTTCAGGTGTAGCACCCCGAGCTTGCTCCTCGCAAAACGCCTGGCACGTCGGGGGCTGGTGCTCAAATTCTTGCTGCTGACATAACGTGTCGTTTTCATTAGCTGTGAAGAGACAAGCTAATACAAAATTCAGCTTGCCCTTTTATGTGGAGGTGGCCTGGGGATTTCTTTTGTTGTGGACGGGAAAATGAGTGAGTGCATCAACTTTCACTGTTCCACTTTCGTAATCATCACAGGCAACTCTGTGCAGAGGAGTTACGCAGACAAGTTCTTTTGCTCAGTCGTGTATGGTAGCGTATTTGCATGCAGTTCATAATTCTGCTAATTGGACGCTGTTTATCACAGTAGGATTTATGGAAATACCACACTCAGGCTTATTACTGGCTGAGTTTGTTTTTCTGGCCCTTTCATATCACACATTTAATGAGCAGTATGAGAAAATGCATTTAATTGTCACAGAAAAATCTGAATACATACGTGTCTCATCACAGAATTAGACTCCTTCAAGCTGATTAAGTTTGTRTTAAAGTTATGTTTTCTTTCCTACTGAACCATTAAAATGAAGCCATTTGTGTGTTCAGCAAACGTGTGTTTTTAAATTTTTTAATTGTTTCTGGGTTTGGAATAAAGAGCCTTATTAGATATGTAATGGTGGATACCAGTGCTCTCCACTGGAAATAAATGCACCTAACACCATTGTGATTAAAAATATTGTGATACTATAAAATATAGTTTAACTTAYAAATAAGCACTCTATACAGATATCAAAATAGTTAAGTCTGATGAGTAAGAAAAGGTGAACTCAGATTAAAGCATTTAGGTTTTAACAAAGATGCTTCCCCTTGTAAAAGACAGAAAACTAGTAGTTTTCTAAACTTGGGTTTTTTGTTTAGYKTTKTTGTTGTTGTTGTTGTTTTTAAATTGARCTTTTACATGCATATAGAGGGCAAATAGGTTTAGTTGTTCATTGCCCTCTTCAATAACAGCGAGCATCCAAAGATGGTAGTAGCTTGAAAACACAGGAGGTGGTCAGTCACGGCACCGAGCTGGAGCTCCCTTTCTCAGGCTTTGAGGATAGTAAAATAACACGAGCTCAAGGCTAGAGTGGACAAATTAATGGAGGAAGACTGCTGAAGGTTGATAAATGCGTTGAAACTGCCTCCAAGCTGCAGGCTGTTGGAGAAGTGACTAAGGGTGTTCAAGGGAGGTAATGTAGGTGGGTATTTGCAGTATGGCTGTTCTTTATGTCGGTTGATTTTGTGTTCCCGTTATTTAGCCTGTGTTCACAGGGCAATGAACATGTCTCATGCATTATTGTAACGGACTGACAGGTGTAAAACTCCACTGGTGGTATTCCAGTAAGTTATCAGTGATTGGGCTGCGTGGCAAAGCTTGCTTTTAATATAAGAAATTTGTATTTTTTTGCAAATCTGTGATGTTTTACTGTGGGACACCAGGAGACAAAATGCAAGTGCTAAGCCAGGGTGTCTAGCAAGGGTTACTGGAAGCCAGAGCCCGCTTTGGTGCACATGATACAAACTGAGGTGCTRTCGAGCTCACCTGCCTGCTGACCACTTTGTTGTTCTCCATAAATCTGGCTGGTCGTTGAACGCTCTCAGAATCTGGCATCTCGCAGGGCAGAGCAGGAGGGGAGCGAGAGAAATGTGACTAGTAAACCTCACAGACTGATGTAATTGTTAATTGTATGCATACTGCAGTATATGCCCTGTATCTTCCTTCTTCGTTCCAGAAGCTGCTATTTAAGGTCATGTGAGCTGGTAGCTTTTGAATATCCTCTCTTCTTGACTTGTGCTCAAAATGTTCGATGTGCCTGAATAGGCGAGAATAGCAGTATGTTTTACCAATAACCAGTCACTGTCCCTTTCGCTTTTCCTCCCATGTGAGCTACTGTCATGTTCTCAGTGGCAACAATCCTAATTTTTTTCTAAAAAATCCCTTTAAGTGACTACTTCAGGGCRTAGAGAATAAAGCTCTGTTTTAGACAATAAAGATCTGTTACAAAAAAAAAATAGTGAGTAGTAGGCATAAAGTGTCTGACCYAAAAAGGCTTGACTGGTAATATTTTTTCTCTCAAAATAGAATTTGGCAAGGATGTTGTTTGAACAAACTGKTTTTTACCAATGATCTTAGTCCATTTGTGAGATGCAGGAGCTATAATAAAACGCCAACACTGGTAATTCCCAGGGTATCAAGTGATCRCAACAGATCTAGGCTTATTTAATGGAAAACTCATTTGAAAGATGATCASTCTGGTGGTTATCATAGTGTCAATTCTGCTTTATGCTCCTTTGTCTTCGTAAGAGATTCTTTGCCTGGTGGTTGTGTAAATCAAGTGTGCATTTCCCAGTGTTGAGGCAACTTGAATTTCTGCAGGCAGCTTCCTCCTAGCTCAGTGGTATCTGTAGTCATGCCCAAACCCTYGTCTCTCTCCTCCCTCCCCCTGCATGCGGAACAAGCCAGTCGTGCTGCACCRGAACGTTGTTTGCTCTTAGGAGCAAATGTAGTAGCGTGACCTAGTGTCTTGTGTTTAAAAAAAAAAAGGAAAAGCCTGACTTTGTGGGAATTCTCTTCTCCTATCACCCTGTGCTCATCTTGATGAGCTCGTGATGGTCTGCTGGCCCTTGGAATAAACCAGAGGAGCTCTTCTCTTTTGGAGCTCCTCTTGGGAGGCAGACGGGGATAGTGGTTGCCCCCGTGTTTGGGGAGGTGATGCATGCAGCGTTAGCACTGGTTTCCTAAATATTAAATGCTTTTTTGCACGTATCCGTGAGGATACCTTTTTTTCATAGCTTTACATCCCTTTGCAATAAGCTCAATAACACGACTGAATCGCAGGGATTTGTGGTGGAGAGCTTCCAAATGGCAGCCATCCAGCGTGTAGGGGTTGGGAGCTCTGTGCTCGCTGTCGCAGCTCTCGGGAGCACGCCTGTCTCGCTCCGAAGCTATCGCTGGCAACGCCAGGTGTGTGATACAGCCTTGCCCCTTAGCTGCTGCCTAGAAATGGTGCTTCACAGGGTGAAACAGTTTAGTAAAACATCCTTGGGAACAGCTGGYTGTGTTCTCTGTTGCCAGAACTCCCTGATAGCTCCTCAGTTTGCAAAGCTGTAGCTTTACAGCAGTGRTGTTGAGTGCATCTTCCAATCTTGGATGTTCCTGATGATCACAATGTCATCTCTGACCCTGCACTAATTGCTTGATGACAGCACTGCCTATTCTGAAAAAGGCAGTTGACAACAGTAGGAAAGATCATGGAATTGTGGCRTATAGACCCTTGGGCAAACAGACTTTTAAACAGCTTTCCTGTGCTGGTCCGGCACGTGCCCGAGCAGCGCGTTGGGGATGCCCGGGCTCGTGAAGCTGCACAGAGGAGTACGGACACSGGCTCGCGCTGCTTCGACAGGCAATTCGGAGGGTGGTCTTGCTAGATAAAGAAATGACTCGCAGGGAAATCTGGGTGGATGTTTACAGTTTACCACTTACTTCATTAGGAAGCAATACCACCTGTGTTCTGTCCTGCCGTGCGCAGAGATAAGCTCCAGCGAGTTTGTAACTTTTTTCCTTACGGTGCCTTTCATTATATGACAAGACCGTTAACAATTCAGACAGCGCTGGAAGGTTGCCTTGCGTCTAYGTAGCTCCAGCACGCACAGGATTTTTGATATTTTTTTCCTGTGCAGAGCTCATTGGGCTACACAGAATTTTTTATGCATCCCAACTGCTTTGGAAAGGATCTGACAAGCCACTGRGAAATATGAACAGTACAAATAGGTCTGGACTCAAGGAGGACACAGCTCAGAAAGAACTGGACTCACGCCATGGTTTGTGGAGTGTGTTTTTTTGCATGTGTAGGTGGAACAGTTCCCATGAATCATAAAAAAGCTTCTTCCCTTTCTATCCTTCAGATGATGGACATTTGCTGTCAGCTGAGCTGTTTTGGATATAAATTCTGTCACTTTTCTCTGAAGCTCAAAATCACCAAAATGAAAGATTGTGTGATAAATCTTCAAATCAAACTCCTGTTAAAACAGGCAGCCCTCCTCCAGCCCATTACAAGTCAAACGTTTTATAGGATAAGCAGAAGCAAGCCAGTGGGAAGGCTTTCTGTATTACGAATCCTGATAGATGAAGGTTTGAAAACAGAACCCACTACTTCCCAGGGTCTCCTTTGTTTGCAGATTTATTGGGTTCTGGGAAAGAACTGCRTTAGAGTGGAAGACAGGAAAAAATTTGGTCATTATTGCCAGTGGCTTTGCAAAATACTTTTTTATTAATGCTCAACAAATCACTCTYTTTGTATCTGTTCCCCTGTCCCAGTGTCCTTTCGATGGAGCGTGGCAAGATGGGTGCCTGTTGGAAGGGAAAGGCTTGGCGGTTACTTTCGTATTGTGCTTCTGTGTGAAGTCCCCACCACGGGGGTTACTTTTGAAATAAAGCACGGGAGGTCCAACACAGGCTTCATTTAAGGGAGTATTGTTCTTTGTGCATCCTGTAACTAGAGTGCCTTAGACGGGCAGAGCACGTGTAGCTGGTTCTCAAATGCGTGGCTCCAACCCGCGGGGAAGGCTCCTTAAGYGTCCCCGTCGGGTGTTTGTGTGTCCTATTTCCGAGCGCTGTGGCCAGGGTTCGGAGGCTACCAAAAGACCGYGTCACCTGCCGCTCTTGCTTTTTTTGGGACAAGCCTTGTGAAGCGGCTGGGCGTTCCCCCGTACGTCGGAGCCACGGCGGTGGTGCCTCGCCACGCTCCAGAAACCCTCGTGGCCTTTGTTCCCTGCCGCGGGGCAGGGCTGGTGCCAGCGCTGCCCGTGCGCGCTGCGGCCGGGGTGAGCCGGCGTCTGCAGCCCTGCGGRCCAGCCTGGCGACGGAGCCCTCTGCTTCACGAGGAGCCCCTGGTAYGTGGCTGGAGCTGTTGGACGTGTGCCTCCGTGTACGCTCTGTTCTGCAGAAAATCACGATTTCAGCAGTTCTTGTACGGCCGAGGTTCCGCGAGTTATAAATGYCTGCCTCAACCCATATGGGACAAATTGAGTCAGGCAGTCCAGAGCTTGAGTGCCTCTTTGGAAAACAAAAACATGACGGGAAACATTTTTTAAGAATAATTTGATAAAAAGGAAGGTAGAGGCGGGTGGAGGAAGTCTTAGGGTAAGGGCAYATGGCTTTTTTGTTTGTTGTGACAGGAAATGTAGGTACCGGCTCAGAGGCCGAGCTTCACAGTCGGTGTGGGAACTGAAATGGCCTCGGCGCGTCTCCTGCCCCGGGCCGGGTGGGTGGGCTTCCACCTCCTTTTGGTAGTCCCAGAGCAGTTCCGACCTTGTAGCCCGAGCAGGACAGCCCTCTGCCAGCACCCCTTCTGGAGTTACCGTTTATACCGATCGTGAAACTACAAGGAAAATCATTACAGCACCAGCGTTGCCTGATGACGGTCGTGGATTTTTTTCACCCTTTCTCAGTATGTTCTACACATGCATCTTGCTCTTCATTTCTGCTATTGTTTGTCTTTACATATGTCTTTATGTAAGAACAAGACAAAGCATCTTTACTTAATGACTTTGTGTACATGCATTTCTTATTTATTGTAACTGCTATTTTTCCCTTACTAAAAATACCAAATTAAAAGCTGTTGTGGAAGTCTACTGGTGTCAGATTTTCCCTTAAAAATAAAATGTGTTATGAATATTAGGTAGCATCATGTAAAAAATTTACTTGAAGTATACATTAGGTAAAAATTGTTTTTGCTAATGATGCTGTGTGTTTATTTTTATACACTTAYGCTTTGACATTGGAAATTCACCGTCTCCTCCTGCAGTATCAGAAAGCAGTGTGTTTATTTTACTCCTGACAGAATCTACTTTTTTGATTGAAGTATGTTCTGGAGATAAATTTAAGTCCTTTAAGTCCTTAAAGCCTAAATACAGTGTTTAGGTTGGTGATATCACTTATAGATAACTAGATACACATTACTTCTATTTACAAGAGCTTTGTATATGTCATTCTGATAATCCTTTACATACATGGTCTTTACGATGAAAACAAATGCACCTGAGTCTTCGCAGTCTAAACCCTCTCCAGCCTGCTGATTGTCTGTATTTATGTAACCRTTTCTTCCTTTCAGATTAAGCTGCAGAACAACATATCATACCAAATGGCAGACATACATCGTTTAAAGGGTAAGGAATTTATGGCCAAACGGTGATTTGGCAGACTGTGAAGTTGTGTATTTTTTTAACTGCTTAGGTACTGCAGAAYACATTTTAAATGACAGATCAAGTGATGCTGGAACATCGCCTAATGTGAAATTTCATTATATTTTTTTATTACCTAGTCTGGATGAGTGTAGGGTTGGCTCTCGCAGACTTTGCTCTGCTGTCTGCAGAAAGAACATGTGTTCTGGCACTGCTTACTTCCAAGATATTAGAATCATTTTCATGACCAAATACACGATTTAGTATAGTTTGGATCAGCAACGGTGTGATACTTATGCTGGGTTAGAAAAGGTCCAGAAAACATCTTTTAAGGCTGTTACATACAGACGTGATTACAGTGCCTGTAATCTTACTSTGTGGGTTTCAGAGTGACCTGGAACAGCTAATGCCAGAATTTGTACATGCCTGCAGACAACATACTTGGCATTTCTGTCTGTGTCTGTGTGGTTGCAACTTAAAATAGTAGGAAGCTTAACAATTATTTGTAGCCTGAGGAGCAGGGAGAAGAACTTCTAGAAAATTGTGAAGACAGGAAATATGCATTGGTTTTATGGATAGCGCGAAGGTACCTTCTTTTGTACATTTATTGCAGAAAAAGAATATTTGACCATTGTGCCTAAAGTAACCCAGTAGTACTTTAGTGTTACTCAGAATAACAGAATCTTTCAGGAAATCAGGAGATTTCCAACAGATACGTGAAATAGCATTGTGTAAGTCTTCTGAATGAAAAGATAAAGARAAATTCAGGGGTTTTGGCATAGTATCAGAAGAATTGTTCTATAATTCATAGTRACATCTGGCATGCATGAGTAAATTGGCATCTTTTTCAAGTTAGTTTAAGAATAAAGTATATCTGGAAGAAGTAACATAAAACGAGCAAATTTTTAATTATATAGCAATATTGAAAGTTGTATCCATCATGGGGCATTTTTTMTTACATTTCTATATTCATGTTGATTTTTGCTTTTTGGTCTAGAACAACTAGCAGAACTACGTCAGGAATTCATTCGCCAGGAGGATCAGCTTCACGAGTACAAGAAGAACAATACGTACCTTACAAGGCGATTGGAATATGATAGGTATGTCTTCAAGAATGTTAGTAACTGTAGGTTTGTGTGTGTAATGGAAGTCGGTGTTTATTGAAAWGTGCAAATTAATCCTATTTCTACTAATCCTCAAACTTGAGTGTACTTACTTGGTGATGTAGCTTTGACTTAGCTAGTTGTCTGATTTTAAAGTTCTATTTTTTTGTGGTGTTCTACTCCTCTCYCCAAAGTGAGATATGATCTAAGAAAAATCTGACTTACTGGAATTGTTCAGCGTTGGACGATTTTAAGTCAATGCATTTTTTATAACATGGAGATCTTAACAAATACTTGGAAGAGTTTAATTGCCGCAGTTCTGTAAGCTGCCGTGGTTGTTAATTGCTGTCTTTCTAAAAGTGTAATTTTATTCTTTTCAACTGAAGTTGAAAGCATTGTGTAGACTGAAATTTTAAGTTGACCTCAGCCTTTTAAGTTTATGATGGAGAAGCAGGGAGAACAACTTCTTCTGAAGCTTTGAGGAATGAGGGAGATTAACGCTTGAGAAAATGTTTGAAACTTTCACACACACAAAAATATTCTTTATGTGCTATGTTGAGTATTTGCGGGTTTGTGGGAGGCAGGAGTTTTGTTGAATCGGGTTGATCTCTGTGYGGCTTGTTAGAGAAGTTGGGACCCTTAGCTGTGTCGTTCAGACCTTGTTATTTGGGTTGGTAGCAGTAACTGATAGTAGTAGTTTCGCATCTTCTGCGTTGACAGCCGTTGAAGATACATTGCTTTCCTAGTGGAATTAATGTATGCTGATGACAGATTAACTGTGAAGCTTGACTTTTCGGTTGCTTTCCAGGTTTTGGAGGAAATATGTTCAAAACCATTCTGTTTATTTTACTGTTTTTCTGCCCTGTCCCTATTTTTTCCAGTTCTGCTTTCTTTCTGTATTCAGTCCATTTCCACTCCATACACATGCCAGGACAAGGCTTTTTGGACAGACTATTCTAGTTATATCTCAGGTTTGGCTTTTTGTGCCACCTCGTATTTTTCCCCCTATTTTATGTATGGGAGAGCAGATACAACAAATGAAATATAACTAATAATGTGTTTCTAATCAAGTCTGCAGTGTGGGCAGCAGATCAAGGAAATGAGACTGCAACATGAAGAAAACATAAAGAAATTAATGGACCAAATTGTGCGGGAACAAAAGGTAATGTGCAGCTAAGTTTCTTTGTTGAATTAGAAGAGCCCAAAGTCTGCTGTTATGTTTGACTCACCATTTCAGATCTATGGAGGCCTTGGACATTTCTCTCCTAACTTTCTGTTAAACATCGTCCTGAGCAGCCCTGAATGGGTGTTAGTGTAAGAACATCTGCCTGTTGTGCTCGGGCAGTGAGCTGAGCCTTGGAGATCAGGCTTAATTCTTTGCTCTGCCACAGCCTCCCTACATGACATCACTGCTAAGGATTTCAGTTTCTTCTCTGTAGAATGGGTATTACTTTATAGCTCTCCAGGGTAGGATCTATGTTCTTATAACCTTATATAGGTTATTGCAAAGGGGAACCTGATCTCTATTGAGGCCTTGAGGTGCGAATGTGATGCAAATAACGATGGTATTTGGATGGTATCAAGGGTGTAATTATATGGTGCAAGCTGCCAGTAGAGTATGGGCCTCCTTCCTACAAACAGGTGAAATAACGTGCTTTTCTTAAAATTCCATTTCCTTACTTCGTCTCTGTTTACAAACATTTCAAATAATAAGGCAGACTTGAAGTAGATTTCAGTCAGATCTTTCTTGAAATCTAGAATTGTTTCAGAGTCTCTGACCTGAGGCTTAAGGCCTTAACCTGTTTGCGTTACGCTTCAGAGCTACATATACCAATATAAATGTCATACAGCCGTGCTGTGTTTCACATTTTCTGTTCAGTTATGTGTCCATACTCTCATCTCCTACCCTCAGGATTCAGGTTTGTATATAGAGGACTTCTGCTGTTGTTTGCTTTGGTGATCATCTAATTCATAAATGCGATTTTGTTTACCCAAAGTAATCTTGRATTTGAGAGGTTTTGTAATTTTCAGGGATGCGCTTAATATTGGTTCCTTATGAATGTGTTCTAACAGGCCACACAAAAAATTCAGTCCAGTAAAGACACGGAAGTCAGTCCCAATAATGATGACCAGGCAATATCTAAGACTGTTCCAGAGGCAGAAGATAAAAACACAGTAAAGAACGAGCAGCCTTCAGATCATGTTGTAAATGGCAAAGGTATTTCCTTTTTTTTGTCRTTCCTGATAGATAGTGGGGCAATTGTTACATCCTTTGCTATCACACAGAATCGTGGATTTCTCTGAAGCAGAGCAATGAATTATTTGGCTCATGTAACTCGATTGGCTGCATGTGACTGTGCCGAGTTGGAGTTTATAGGTATCCAGAGATTGGCGTGTCCTTTCTCTGGATCCTYCTGTGAAAGTAGTTCCTCGCAGTTTCGTGTTCACTTTGTTGGTTCATTTGGCATCTCCTTCCTCAYGTGGCCAGTTGTGAACTGGGGATTGCCTCTGGCCTCCCTGTGGGACGAGTCTGGGGGTGAGCTGGGGAAGGGGCGTTACTGGAGAGCTGGAATCTGCCCAGAGAAGGTGGCAGGGGCGAGGAGCAGTGAAACCGCTGAGAGGTCTCTGGCTGGGTAAGTCAGCAGGAGCAGCGGGGGCCTTTGGTTATCCGGAGCTGTACAGGAGGCTCTCCGCGAGTAACTGTTGCCGTTGGTTCCAACTGCAGGCCTCTCCGAAAGGCAGWTGGTTCCCTTTGGTTCTACTTCTCGTGCTGCTGAATCAGCACCTTTTTGTACCGGTTCAGTGTCTGTTCCGGCCAGCTGCTTGCTGCAGGCTTCTCTTACCCTGCYACCAGGAGCAGTGCATCTGCTTCCCACCCTTTTCTGAAGATTGGCCTGACGTGGGAGCACTGCTCCAAAGCAGGCTTCAGTGACTTCGGCAGTACAATATAAGGAGCGTTGTAGCTGCATTATCAATWTGGGACGTGTTCTGTGGATAAAGGACTTTTCTTCTGGTTTTAGAGCCTTCCACAACAGGGAAATTCACTGTTTGTTTAAACTTCAAGGTTAATAAGGYGGACTATCCTATTCTTGTCTTACAGAGAAAATAAAACCAGGAGGAGATGCAGGCATGCCTGAAATAGAAGATAATGACCCTGCTAAAGCTGAAGATACTCCCACTGGTTAGGAGAAATATTCTAATACTTTCACATTTGGGTTCTTGGTGGCGTATATATTCTGTTCGAATACCATGTGTTTCATAGTGAATGCAAAGTTTTAAAATCTGTCTATGGTAATAAAATTCAAGTGGGGTGTAAAATCTGATAATTTTTACTGTGCTTTAGAGGTTTGAATTCTCAAAACAACGCTTCT
The DNA here is from genome assembly GCA_030449065.1 of Oceanodroma leucorhoa. Lineage (NCBI taxonomy): Eukaryota > Metazoa > Chordata > Aves > Procellariiformes > Oceanodroma > Oceanodroma leucorhoa. The sequence continues at coordinate 14,730,216 of JASVER010000014.1, read as the reverse complement.
GATAAATTCTGGACCCTCCCCCCCTCCCCCAATCTTGTATTTCATGTTTTTGTCTATGTTTTAAAAACAAGAAAACAACAACAAAAAAGTTTACAGGATTGTTAGAGGAAGACTTGGTATATAGTGTCTCTTTGTTTCGTGTTAATGCTTTTGTCCATGTATTTTATTTCAGCTTTAAAGAAGCCGCTTATTTCAGCTCCTAAAACTGAAGGTGACCAACCTGTTATAAACCTTCCAACTGAACAGCCCCATGCTCCGAATCTGGCACCAGGTAAAATTCTTATTAGCAGGTGACAAGTCAACATTTTGTAGGAAATTTACCATTTAACGTCTGCTGCCGTATCATGAATGTTAGATATACGTGGCCARCCCCTTTTTCATGTTTGATGTGGTTACAAAAAGGAAAAAACCGACCAGTTTCTGCAGGGTACAAGATTGAGCGTGTTCTTAGCCTGGCCTCCTGAGGCACTGAGGTTGCTGGTTGTACGATCTCTTCATCCCCCCCCCCAAATTTCTGAGCCTTTTGACCAACTTCAGCCAAATTTGAGAGTTARAAGTTTCAAAGGTAAGTGCTTCAAGATTCTCCACTGGACAGAGGAGAGTAATTGAAATTAGTACTCCTCCTTAGGGGAGGAGTATATATAATTATATATATAACATAATTACATATCATCAGGAGTTAATTGTCAATCTGTTGGTTATACTCAGAGAATAACAGTGGTACTATCACTTGCTCAGTGTCCTCCTCTTCCTGGGAGCAGCTCGCTTGAGGGTGATGTCGGGGGGAGGTTTAGGACATGAGAGAATTGAAAGTACTGCAGTGAAAGGGTTTAGAAGAATTGCAGTTAGAAAGGACACAAATCCACAGAAAATATACTTAAATTTAATGCTTGTGGATCAAGTCACTTTGCTTTAATGTCAAAGAGAACGTTAGATTGAATCTGCACTGCAAGTGGCATATTCAAATACTGCTAAAAAAAAAAACATTAAATATGATGAACTTGTTAYATATTTGTGACATGACCAAATAGCTTGGAGTTTTTTGTTATGCCSATTATTGGTTCTTTAAAAAAAGGCGACAGAAGTATTTCTTAATTTCTTTCCTTTTGCAGTGGATGTGTAAGCAGGTTGGAATACCAAAACTAGTGAACTCAAAGTCTGTATATACATTTAAAGTTTATTATTTCCAAATGTCAAATTTTTTAAATAGTTCATTTCTTTTTGTTGTTCTGAAGTAGTCCTTCATTTTGACTTTTATTAATGAGAAAACATAAAAGACGGGAAGTGAAAAACTTGCTTCGTTGAATTTAGAGTTTATCAACAGAAGKTTGGTGTGAATTTCAAGGGGACCAGGGTTTTCTGTATTCCTTGGTTATGTAGTCCTGTGATTCTGCTTATTATTTTTAGCATAACTTCTGTGACCTACTGCAACCTTCTCAGATCATAGCTCTTGAAACAATAAATGATGCTTAGTAGATTTGAAAAGCAGAATCAGCAGGAGGATAAAAAAAAATACATAAAYGTATTATTGTTGTAGGCTTCATCAAGCATTTAAGTACATACAGAAAATCAGCTGAGACGGTAATGACTTAGAATTGATTACGTATTAAAATGTGATTAATTAACTTTTGGAGTAACATTATAGCCTTCTTTTGGAACCATGTAAAAACCCAACACCCTTCCTCATTCTGTAGGTTTGCACAGTGACAATGATGGAAATGCTGATATTGTGAAGCAGATACCTCCAAATTCTCTCCAGCACTTAAATTTTGAAGAAAATATGGAAAATCAGAAAGAACACAAAATTGAAGCAGACCATATAAAAATTCCAAAGAGCAGAGTTAGTGACTTGCAGAAGATGAAGCAAAGTAAGTTGGCCAATATCATATACTTCAATATATTAAGAAAATCACTTCATTTCCTATCTGTGATAGTGCCTGTCTGGAAAATAGGAACCATTACAGCAGGTGGCCGCCTGGAGAGTGAGCCTGAAAAGARATGTAATATGTTACTGCGTAAAAGAGATGCCTTAATGTGTCATCTTCCATATATATATTCAGTCATTAAAAAAAAATTACCTGCTTATAGGAATTTAAAATGTTTTTGGAAATTACTACACATTTRAATAGATTAAGTGAAGACTTTTGATGCACGCACGATACTGAGTTACTTATATTCACACTGTTACTTATATTCACACTTGACTTAAATACRATGTTTTGGACAATACCGTAAGAATTCAGCCCTTACACAGGGGGTCTTCGTGGTGGTGTATGTGTATTGGCCAGAAGTTTGTTCTTCTGTGAGAGGAAGTTCTCCAGAGCCCTCCTCTTCATGTCTGCTCGAGGAGGAGGCCTTCGGACAGGAGCCGGTGATGTGTGTTGTGTCCGGTGGCGGCAGTGCCGCCGAGGGTGGTGGGCAGGCGGCCGGTGAGGACTTGGGAACACAGGCAGGGCTCTCCGGGGCGGCTGACCCCCTGGCACTGGGAGAGCGTTATGCCTCCAGCACGGGGTTGGCGTCTGCCGAAGGAGCGTTATGTTGAAGCAAGTTCCTTACGGTGTCTGTGGAGATACTACACTCCTACGTATAGTATAGGGTATACTGACTAGGCATACCTTAACCTAGTTATTTTTAAAGAACTAATTCCAATTGTTTAGCGTTTGCGTGGGAAGGGGCATCTGGAAGAAAAAACCTAGTGCTGAAACATCTCTTGTTTTTTACCCGAGTAAGATTTTTCTTTATTCTATAGCTATCATAAATTCAACTTTAAATTTCTTTGTACTCACAGCTAAGTARCTTTCACTTAGGCTTTGGTTTCTGTGATTAAAATCTGTCTGTACTCCAAGTTGACAAGTTACTACATCAGAACAGCGACTTTCRGAGTCAGGAAAATTGGGAGGAAAAAAGGATTCTATAGCCTCCTGCCAGAAACCTGTGTTAATTCTGTGGGTCGGATAAGCAGTGGTACAGAAATAGCAGTTCTGTTGAAGTAAAATCATGAATTGGTTTCAGTGATCAATGAAAAGAATTCTRAAAGCWGGGGTCAMTCTMAGGAACATGAAACTATGRATTAATTTTTGTCATAAAAGGTTTRGTTTGGGAAGTTCCCTTYGTTAGGGTYAAGCTGTTGCAATTTCTTTTCATGGTCTAGAACTTGTAGCTTGGAGAAATTGGAGGGAAAAAACCCAACATTTTAACTTCTAGCAATCTCTTAAATATTCCTTGAAAAACAGAGAAATAAGTTTAATACTCCATTTATTCTTGTAAAATATTTAGTTGCTATTCTGAAGCAGAGGTTAAATTAAAACGGGGCCTGTGAGCATATAGTCAGGTTTGCGAGCAGATAGCCGTAGGGTGGGTATTGGCATAAAGGGGGGCACAAGGACGTGGGAGCTCGGGGTCTTCTCTCCTCCCCCCACCCCTTATGGCCCCCAAAGGGTCGGAGGCTGAAGCCTGTAGATGGTGCCAAACCTCATCCGAGAGGTTTAAGCAGCCACCTGAAAGGGTTTCTGAACCATTCACAACTTTGAGAGAGGTGCCATCACGCCGCAAGAAGACACGTCTTTAAAAAGTGAATGGAAGGAGTATGTGAGGAGTTCTAGAGACCCAGCAGCCTAGCTGGGTACCTGGAACGGTAACGGAACAAACCCTCAATCAGTTTGAATAGAATTTGACAAGAGGTTAACATGGATTTTTCAAGAACAGATCGTGTCAAAGTGGTATGATCTGGGAAGTAGTATTCAAAGGAACGAAAGCAGTAAAAACTGGAATGTGACTTTGTCGTAGGCAAATTAATGGAGACCTGGTCAGGAATAAACTGCTACTTGGTGGGTGCACAACTTTAAGAACAGAATATTCCAGGCATAGGTATCCCAGTTTTATTTGAAAAGCTTCCATGAGGTTTACAAAGATGCATCCTTTGCTTGGCACTGGTCGGTATTTTGAGTGCTGGATGGTAAACAATGTATGAGATGCGGTTTCAGCAGCATAAAGCTTGTAAACATAAAAGTAGTCTGCAGTTAAGGATGGAGAATTACATGCACAGAGTAAGTGACAAATAGCAAGTGAGCAGCTCAGTCAAAACCGATGTGGTCAAGTGTGGATATTAGTCACTACCAAATGCTTGAAGTGAGGTTTTTCTTTTGGGATGTGCAAACAGGAATGTCAAATAATAAGATGGAGTAACTAACTTTTACCTAGTGCTTGTGAGGCCATCCTCTGGCTTTAAATATCAAAGGAAGATGATGGGAAGCTGGAAGGAATTCGAGGGGGAGAAAAAAATAAATAGGGTTTGTATGAGGGGGAAAAAAGCTCTAAAAAGACCAGGGTTGAAGAGGTAGGGAATGGACATGGATTTACTGGGGTTTTTTAGAAACAGATCTTTAGGGAAGGGTTCGGTTGTGTTGATATCACTCACGGATCTTCCTGATGAAGTGGGGATAGGTGTATTCAAAATTGGCATGCAACCCGTGCAAGCTTTTCTTCCACTCTGTGTACCCTGAGATGCGCAAGGCTGTTTAGTTTATCCAAGGAGCTTGTTGAAGATCCTGCGCTTGTCTGGCTGAGTGACTGCAGCTGAAATGACGGAGCCTCGTATTTCAGTTGTTGGGGTTTGCAACTGGATTGGCGGTCCCCCCTGGCAAGAGATGAGACGATGTGGGGGGCGAGCTTTGTAGGCAGGAGCAGGGAGTGAAATGTCTCCGTTGTAGGCTGTGAGTGGGAACCTAAGAGTCAGTGATCGTCACGGGTGGGTCTTTTCTCTTTGCTCCTTCATATTGGGAATAACTTACATTGTAACGATGCAATGAGGGAGAGGATTTCTCTGTCACGTATGGAAATAGCTAATCCAGGTCTGTAGAAGATTTATTTCCTGATTGATCAGCAGTGGGTGTTCTGAAAGGTCCATTGGTGATAAGTTCATCCCTCTGGTGTCGAGGAGCCCAGCTCTGGCACCCAGCTTCCACTGTAGGCAATTCCCTGGCTGGGGTTTTGGTTACTGAGCGCTTCAAAACTTGCTGTGCATCAGCCCATGGGATGAGAYGAGTAACCACCATTGGTCAGGATGTCTGTCGTATCTGTCCAGTTTCAGAAGCGGAGAACTTCTTCCCAAAAGATGTTTTCCTTTTCTGTTTTGATAGCATAGATTTAAAAAGTAACTTTGGTACTAGGTACAGAGATGGGCACGTTGCGGCCGTTGGGTTTCAAAAGAAGCAGAACCTGGAAGTGACTGCAGCAAGGTCACTGTTTGTGCTGGAAAAACACCTGGGTGCAGCAAACCTCCAGTCCATGCTACTGCTTAAAGTTGTCCTGTAAGTAGGTCCTTAGTGATGAGCGTGTGGACAGCCGCTCTGAGTAGCGTGTGTGTAAGGATCCACCTTTGAGTAATGCCCCGTATGTCTATTCAAAATTCGCTTCAGCAAGTGTTACCTGCAGATTTTAGCACCAGGGAGATCCTTATGGCATCCCATGCTGTCACTAACCTCTTGTGCCTCATGACAACACTTTCCACTGTGCCTCCCGCGGTCAGTCCGTGTAACGCCYGCGTTACGGACGCTGACTCGTGTTTGGAGTGACTGGAGACACCCATGCCATCGAGATTCCAGATCTTGTCCGTCTGGTTCGGAAAGCAATTGGTGCATTGCTGGCTCCGGCTACCAGCGACTCCTGCTCTGGTGTTTGCCTGAAGTCTTGGTATCCCAAGACCGTTGGAAGTGCCTTGTGTTAGAGTGTTGATGTTCTCCCGGTGTTGTGCGAGAAGTCATCTACTGCCTAAATCYTTCGTACCCCTGACTGCGCACGCAGTGGAGTTGCTGCCAAGCCCGCCCAGCCCAAAACAGCTGCTGGTGAAGTTTGTGTGTGCGCTCGGGGTCTCAGCCTTCCCTCCCTTGATTTCAAGTAGCTTGAGCTAAAATCCCAGACGCTGAAAGCGGAGTGAAGCGCCTGTAGCGAGCGGCCGCGTCCCGAAGCGGTGCTGGAGCCCCAGCTCGCCAGGGCCCTCCTGCACACGGGCCGCTGCATCGTGTTAACCTTGCCTTCTGTCAGCTTAAATCGATTCGGTACTTGTTTGTCACAGTATTTCTGGCATATCTACAGGCTCGTTTTTTCTGTAGGTTAAGTGCATTCAGTTGTCTTTCCGTAGCTTATTTTATATTTAACATGTGCGAACTGTACAGTTCTGTCTGCTTTGTATATGTGATGCAGTGTCCAAAAATACAAACAATAATAGCAAGGATTACTCAGAGATGAATAGAGAATGAATAATATATTAAACGTCTGATTTCTAAACAGATAATAGTTTCTTCTTGCTTATTTTATGAAAATAACTGAAACTTTCATTTCTGTACATTTGARCTGCACTAGATGCGATTCTTCTGTTTTTCTTCCCTGTCCAGATAAGCACTACGTTATTGTTTCTGTCCTGATTTTTATATACTGCCACATATGATAGTTTTCATTGTTTTAAGAAATAATTTCATTTTTACATCTGTCCATTGTAACCCCAACCTCCTTTTAAATCCTAATGTTGAAATCATATTCTCCAGTTTTACTTCTCTGTTTAATTGCTTCCACTGCGAATCACTTAACATCTGCCTTGGCAGACTTTTTTCTCAGTCCATTTCCAGTCTGTAAAGGTTGTATCGCACTTTAATCCTATTTTTGTCATTTATACATAGTCCCTCCAGACTTGTATCCCCTGCAGACTCAGTGTTGCATTCTTTAAGCAATGGGCAAGCAGACTGAACTGCACTGCACTTGAACAGATCTCCTTGTATCCCATTAAACACCAGCTCTGAACTTGACATCACCCCATTAATCTTTCATTTTGTGCTTGGTTGACTCTCAAGTCATTTTGTAGTTCCAGCAAATTCTTGTTTTTCTTGTGCGTTGTTTCAGTATTTGGAAGTATTCTTAATTCTTAAGATGTACTGGATTTAGAACATTTTGAAAACTGTTAAAGCTTAATAGGAAAGCAGAGTGTAAAGCCAAATTAATTTAGGTAGTTAAAAAAATCAGTTCAGAGATGCAAGGCAGATCTTTGCTAGATTTTTACCCTTGACAGTATGGTACACGCTCTGCAGACATTGAGGTATACGAAGTCAGCGATATATTGCTCTGCTGTGTGTAGAAAAAYGCCAGTCCTCAAAAAAAAAGTGTAGATCCAAAAGCTTCCACTGCATGCTCTTCAGCATTTTAAGAAAACTTTTATTAGTGTTTGTAGGTAATGAAAGATGGAGCTTTTTGTTTGGATGCTTACTCTGGCTCTTTTCTCCAAAGAGCGAAGCTTACGACAATCAGATTTCACAAGATCCAAAGGCGGAATGACCGAGTCCATCCTTTTTGCCCGGAGGTGTTCCGTCAGCCTCGTTGTTCTCCCCCTGCCCAAGCCCTCTCCCTTCTGCCCCCGTTCTCYGGCCGAAACTACCGCAAACCCCGACCATCCTACCCTGCGGGCTGCTTTCGGTTAGAACCTTCCTGTTTCTTTCCTCTCTGCTTCTGACTTAATCCTTTGCCTACTTCGCAGGCCGATTCTTTGATGAGAATGAATCCCCTGTTGATCCGCAGCAGGGTTCTAAACTGGCAGATTATAATGGGGATGATGGTAACGTGGGTGAGTATGAGGCAGACAAACAGGCTGAGCTGGCTTACAATGAGGAAGAGGATGGTGATGGTGGAGAAGAAGACGTCCAAGGTGAGCTTGGGCCTTATCTCCATCCCATTGTAATAAAATCCACGCTGAGTTTACTTGTTGAATTTGTGTAAAGCCTTGCTATTATTAGCTGATCAAAAATTTCTAATATGGAATAAATAAGCTTTAGGCAATCTTTAAAATTCGGTCTTGCTCTCYGTTTGAAAGCAATCTTACAGCAGTTTTCAGTGAGAGGATGTTGATAYTTATTTCAGTCGTGTCTGCAGTTTCTGCTAGGAAAATCAAGACACCTCAAATTTCAGAAATGGCTTTGTCTAAAACCCCAAATCTGGTATCTGGCTAGTTGGGACGTCGTCTCTGACATTACTAAAGCAGTTTTCAAATACAGAAACGTAAGGGGTTTTGACTACTGCTTTTGTCAGGCCTGCCCTGAGGWGGTATGCAGTGAGGTCTGTTAGCAATTCTAAGCGTAATTTTCACGCATTGTACACAGATTCAACAGGCTTCTGGTTCTCCTTGCTAACCCAACTTCAAAGCTCATTAATCTGGTGCCAGCCTAACACCTGTGTGTGCACGCTCGCCGCCTCCCGCCCCGCATGCGTTCAGTGCATCGCCTCGCCTTGCTTGGCTGCCCTGCGTCTGCCACGCTGTCTGCCATTCTCCATCCAGTTGTTTGGTAACGTTCTGTGRAAGGCTTGCATGTCTGTAGGGTGAAAATGTTTACGTAAATGTATATAGCATTTCCAGTTAAGGAAAGTGCAAAATAAAGAGGGGAAAAAAACCCCACCCGATTGACATTCTGCAGGCACCCTGATTTTGATCTTCATAATGCAGGTTTTTTAGCTGGTAGTTTTTCAGACACGTATTTAATTGGTATCCAAGCACAATTAATGGGAAAAGCTGATAAAAAGCAACTGATTTCTGTGGGCATGCATCTAACTRTGCAGTGTAAGCATTTTTTGGCTGGTAGTTTGAAACTCATGAACAAGCAAAAGAAAAGTATGGATCAGAACCCTGGGCAATTAATTAACTTACCGATAAAAAWGAAAACTCTGTTGCTGCTCCAGAAGGTGTGCCCTGTTTTGTTACACTTTTGCTCAGAAGTAGCAGCGGATTTTAGTCACTCTGGATTGCTCACGTCTGTTGTTCTGGGCAGAAGAAGATTGGGTTGTAATTTGGGTTATTATTGGGTTGTAATTTGCTTGTACAAGCGAGCTTSTAACTGAAGGTACACAAGTGTGTACGGCTCCTTCTGTCGGTGCTGTGGAAGCAGGAGACTCGCTTCTAACGATTACGGTCTTGTAATGGAAAGGGAAGCGCGGTGTGTCGTGCCTGCTGGTGTGCCTAAGCTCTGCTCTGCAAATCCGAGCCGTTGTGCGTTGGGTTTTGCATGTTTTTCGGCTCGGTTCCCCTTCGTAAGCGGCGGGCGATGTCTGGCTCCTCCCTTCCCACCTGGGAGCGCGGGAGGGGGTCGGGAGGGGGTCGGCACGGCTCCCGCCGCACCCCCGGGCGCTTTTCGGCACCGATACGTGGCTGTGGGGGAAGCGAACGGCTGTGGGTAGCGAGAGTTGGTGTCCTGTGTGCTGTAAACTATTAGCAGTGACATGAACAGCATTCCTCTGGGCCACTTACAACAGGGTGGGTATGATGTAGTAGTAAGTGGTGGAAAATTGTTAAAAACCGTAGAGGTTGTGCTTATGGAGCTTGCTATGCAAGGGATATTTGAAAAAAATAAGAGCTCTCACTGAAAGTGGCCTCTTAAAACTGTTTCCCATTTAGGGTGTGGTACCTGTCAGTTCACAGCTATGGTGGCTTTAAATTTGGACGTGGTGAAAACCTTTTTTCTGATCAACCCCTCCGTATAGCTGTGTAGACATAATGGATTTAGTATCTGGTGGTAAAGATTAAAGAGTGACTTCTGGAAGCCTTTTCCTGAAGAATAGCTTGAGCAGCGTATGTTACCTCCTCAGACTTAATTTTCCAAGCCCTTTGTTATGTTGTTTCCCAATAACTTGTTGACTTTTCCAACCTTAATGATTCTATGACTTGATTTGAGATACAAGTCTTACAGCATGGCAAGTGGTGCTTCCAGAAGTAGCATTTTAGAAAAAGTGTACGCTTTAGTCTTTACACTAATTTCTTTGCAGGGTAGGAGAGGGTAGAATYGTGGGGGTTTGGAGGGAGGGTGGTTATAATTGTTTAGGGAGGAAAAAAAACCCCTGAATTTCTGTCTAAAAACTATTAGAAAAACATCACATGGTTTTGCATCAGGCTAGAACAAAGCATGTGGCATGTGCAAACAAAGCAATTTAATTAAACGTGTTTTTCTGTTGCCACTAGAAATGTGTGGGCCTTAGATTGAAATTATCAGAGGAAAATACACAAATCTGGGATATGCTCATGTGAATGTCGGTATCCAATCTGGCGTTCCTTCTTCCAGTCCACCTGTTTGAAATGCGAGGTGATATTTAAAAGTTGTTGGCTTCTACTATAATAAATACGTTTTTGTGGTGGCTGGATGGTGGAGGATTATAAWTCCATTTAGAAATATATATAAATGGATATCCACACGCTGTATTAGTMGTTTCTTACAGAACAGAAGCGTGTGTCACGTAGATAAACTTCAGCCCTTTGCTGTTGGGAGCAGGTTACCAGCGGGTACCTACCTCGCGTGCAGGCTGATGAATAGTTGTAGAAGTGCTGAAGAGCTTCAGACAGCTTATCGTCTATAAAAGACTTAGTAAACTTAAACTTTGTGTTCCGTTCCTGTAAACAATCATCTTTCCTGAATATAAAGGAACACAGCTTTGAAATGCGAAAGCTTATTAATTGAAACAAACTGAAGTTTTAGGGCTTTTTCACTCAGTGAGGGGACCCACACAGGAGGGATCTGAATTCTGGCAGGTAGAACACAGAATATTGTATTTTAAAACACCACTTGAAAAAACTACTGAAGGTGCATTTTCTTGATAGATTTGTGTGCGCTACAGTAAATGGTTATACTGAGGATGCACAAGGTTTTTTTTAATTTTACGATTTTTCATGAGGCTCAAAAACCCAAACCCAAGGAGTAGAAGTCAAGAAGTAGGCCGGAGTAGAGAGGAGAAGGACACTCATTCTGGGTCTGAAAGACGAGGTGGAACATCTTCGTTCTTCCAGTCAAGGACAAGGCTGCAAATCCATTGTAACGACGAACCGAACGCAGCGGGGGGAGATGTGGGGTGCCGGAGGCGGCCGCCCTGCCTCGGCCGCGGGGGGAGGCGCAGCGCATGGCCCATGGCTGCCCCCAGCCCGCTGAGCGTGCCCCACGGAGCCCCCCGGGCTGTCCTGCCCCCCCGGGCTGTCCTGCCCCCCCGGGCTGTCCTGCCCCCCGCGCTGTCCTGCCCCCCCGGGCAGGCGCCGTGACCGCGGGGCTGAGCGCGTCCCGCAGGAGCCCGCCCAGCGGGGGTGGTTTCCGTAGCGGGGAAAAACGTGGTGTTGATTCTTCRGCGGTGCAGAGAGAGAGAGCGGGGATTTCCATCGATGAGAGGTTTGAGAGCTGCCTTTGATGTTTTTAAAAGTGTCTCTTCAAATTTTATCCTCAAGTCTGAGATACGAGATGGCAGTATGTAAAAACKTTGACAGCAAAGTCAACTCCAGCATTAGTAGAAACCCCATCRCTGAAGAACGTGCCGTGCCACGTTTGTGTGGAAGGGATCATTTTTCACATCGGAGAAGTAGGTGGAAAAAGTATTACGTTAGTCTGGAGGGCGTCATACCGACTTCTCTGTGCTCGTCCCGTGAGGTACCCARGCTCTGTAAAACCTTGGAACGTATTAACTCTAGATGGGTTAAAAATGGCGATGTAACCTTCTGAAGTAGTTGACTTCGTAGTTGGGTTTTAGTGGGAGAGTTTGAAACCTTTAAAGGAAGATTCTCAAATTACAGTAGTAAGTTTAACTAGTTCTACAATCTCTTAAGTCAATAAATCTCTGAAACACGGYTGCAATAAAGCCAAAGATATTAAATAGTGTGAAGCCCCAGTTCTTCACGAGGGACAGCTCCCCGAGTGCTGACAGCTGGACTTGTAGTCGCAGGCCCGTGTGTGTTCTCCGTGTTCTCCCCGACGACCTCATCCCCGTAACCAGACGAGGCCAGTTCAGTGAGGATGTATGCACTGGCAGCATGTTCTGGGAAAGTGTGTTTAAATATTTTTTCAGTAGTATCACATCAGATTTGATCTGAATATTTTAACTGCAGATGATGAAGAAAGAGATCTACAGAACGACCTCGTCGATTATGGCAAGTCACGCTTCAGTGACGGTGTTCTTTAAGGCCAGAATTAAGCAAGAAACGTAGATGAGATCTCCACTGAGGAACTTGAAGTGCTGCAAAACTGAACCATTTTTACTTCGGTGTTCCTTACTCTAAAGGAAGCTGATAATTAAGTGATGAGTATACTCAAAGTCGGCGAAGTAACRGAAGGGAACAGTTCTGTACATATGTACATAGTTGTACTATTGCAAATTGTATCAAAACTACATTTTTGTTGTTACATTGAGCCAAGTACTTAGACTGTACCTTATCTGTAATAATCTTTACACTTAAAACTGGTATTATAAATACGGGCTGAATTGTTTCTGCAATTTAGAAAACTTTGTAAACTGGAGAACTTGTACAGTTTGTATCTCATGTAACAAATACACTGTGGAAACAATGTACAGCCAARGGACTCCTTTTCTACAGGAATACCTGTACGAGCAAAAATACTTCTGCTTTTCTCACGAGTGCTGTGTTTTTGTATTTTGCAGGTGAGCTATCAGTTGAGAATGAAAACCGAATGTTTAAAAAATTGCTCCTTCCTTAATGTAACTGAGGAAAGGCTAGGACAGCCTTCGGAAGCAAGTACGGTTTCAGTTCTCGTATACAATGACCAAATCTCGTAGCTAGGGCTGGGAACTGGTGATATTAGAATTTTAATTATTTGATACATCCTGAAAAAGTTGTGTAACCAATAGCTTATTTTAAAAGGTAATATAAATAATTCAGCAGAGCTTGTAGGAGATCTTTGTGTGTGTGTGTTAAAGAGAGCAAGCGCGTTAGTGAGAAACGGACAAGTCTGCATCAGCTTTGTAGGAACCTTAATGGAAGGAACAACCCTTTCCCTCGGTAAATACGTCGTATGTGCTGTTTTACTGTCTCGAGCATCCATCCTGTGTCGCAGTCACTCAAGTTGATTTACAATTTAATACTTTGATACAGATCTCTAAACATCTGCCATGTTCCACGTTTTGATTTTCTATATCGGAAGGTTTGTAAGTTAGATACTTTTTGTATTCTGTGTTTAAGCACTTTCTSAATTTTATGGAAATGATTCTGTTGATCTACAGTAGTGAAAATTAAGGTTATTAACCCAACCTGCTTCTCCAAAAGGGCTACTGTGAAAAGAAATTATAGGGCCTATGACATGGGTGATTGTACTTTATCTCTGTACTCAGGTTCCAGTTTGAAGTAACAGTTAAGGTTTGCTCGATGCCAATTCAGTGAACCTTTTAAATAAATTTCAACGGTCATACATGTGGTGTTTTTTTTTTTTGGCTACAGGAAACTTCTACCAATCATTCTTAAATATACAAGAAATAAATTTCAGATTCTGGTGATGCATCTCAAGGTTTCTTTTGTTTAAGGCTTGAGCTCTTCATTCCATACTTCTGGGAGGCAGATGGGGGGAATGGCCCTTTGCATGGTGTGATGTACTTTCACTTGAAAATAAAATGCTGAACCTGCTCAGAATTAGATACCATACTAATACCACACAATAAGTATAAAATTGTACCAGGATTCTAAGAATAGCAGTCTTCAGTAAATGCTGTATTTAAGCACTACAATTTTTTGTTTGTCTTAAAATGTAATTTCACCCTGAATTAGGTGTTAACTTGATTCTTCTAATGAAAGCAACATTTATGGGTTCTAATAAATTAAGTTGTTTAAAGTATGTGAGGCTTCTGGCTTTTTTGACTTTTTAAAATTGGATTAACTTGGGGCTTCACGGACGTGGCAGCATTTTGAGGTAGCAGCGGTGGTTACAGCCGTTCCATAAAGGCCGACGCTGGGGGCAGCGATGGGGACGGGGAACTCGCCGTTTCTGTCAGCGCAGGGCAGCACCAGCGCCCGCTGCCGGGGTGCTGCGAACCCAAAAGTCCGCTTCAGCTCCAGCACCCGGCGGGAACGCGCGTGGGAACGCATTCTGAGCTGCTCTTACGGGCTCGTAACAACAACTTGGCAGTATTGCCAAAGCCTTCCTCCGGTCTGTCGTCGTACAACCGCTGGCGCTGTGTGAAAGCTGCTTTGGCCGGTCCCACGCGAGCCGCCGCCGCCGCGGGGCACGTGCTGGCCCTGCCGCTGGCCGCCCCGGGGCCCGCGAGACTTTGGGTCAAACAAAAGTCCCTGAGCAGGTGGAGGAGGAGAAGTTCACAGCAGACGAGCTGCCCTTTGGTAAACGCCTGCACGTAGGCCCCSGCGCAGAGGTCAGTAACTTTCTGTTGGGATGAAGTAAATGARCCTGGCTTACAGCGGGGAATAGCCGCGAGGAGGCAGGTGCCGACGGTCGCACCCAGCTCCCTTTTCAGTAGATCTTGTGACCGTACCCTGGCTCGGCCTGGGGTTACCTTTCTTTCCCAGTAATGTGATGGGGAGATACATAATCAAATTTTATTTTAGCTTCTTGTCTTTTAGAATAATACAACATTTAATGTTATTTCTTTGGATCTATACAAGTGTGGTGCTTTTGAAACCAACAGACCAAAAAAAASCCCTTCTCTATCAAAAGCAGTTTTGCTTTGTTAGTGCTCTGGGACCAYTTTAGTATGTTTACCATCTTGAGTGAGATGGTAAATGATATGAAGGATTCCTTAATGGGCTTCTCTTCATTCTGATTTTCCCTGTAACCTGGTTACTTCTGTATATAATACAGAATGATGTTATCTGGCATTTCTAGACAAAATCACTAGCTAAATGATATTGGGAAATTATGAATTTTATAATTATAGTCTTGCTATAACTGTTATGCATAATCCATTTCTTATTAAGTTTAACTTTTCTTGTTGTTTTCTTATATGTCACTTTAGAACAGTCCCATGTTAAGATTCTTTAGGTCTAGTGATAGTAAAACTTAAACCAACGTTCACCCTAGCTTTCAGTGCCKTGCCTATGGCGGTTACCCTTTAATCGCCGTATTGGCGACCTGAGGTGTGCCGTGAGTCGGCCTGGCAGGGCCACGGTGAGCYCGCGGCACGCACCCGCCTTGCCGCCGCCCGCGCGCGGCCTGAGCRAGGCTTTGTGAGCCGGCACCAAGGGAGGGCTCGGCCCGCGAGCACCGCGGGGACCGGAGGGTGACAACGCGCTCTGCGCCTCCCTTTCCCTACGTCTGACCCGCCTCGCAGGYTAAAATCGGTTAGGCAAGATGAGAAAAATTAATGTTTTCCTTACCACTTGAAGACGGTAAAATGGCAAGATACCAACCCAGATGGACATTGGTCTCAACCGGTACGCTTACTTCTTGTGGTTTTCTGTTCTGTTCCTYGAGAAATTGATACTCTCAGTTTTATGGCTTATTTCATGATCAACCAAGGAAGGGGGAAGTGGAGAGTTACGAAGGGGAGACGCGTGTCTGTCTCGGAGGACAATTTCATCTCTGGTTTGGTTGGTCTCTCCTCGGCAGGACGAGCAGCGCCGCTGCTGATGCCCCCACAGCCCTCAGCGAGGTTTGGACAACAGGCAAGTGCTCCCAGTTCCCTTCTGCTATTTGAGAGGTGCTCGGAGGCTCAGACAGCAACCTGCAGGCACGCGCTGCAGGCTTGTTCTGCCTCTGGAGTTTGGGAAAATATTTGGCTTAAGTATAGCCCATATAGAAACACAGTTTGATCTTAGTGGGTATCCTTTTAAGGAATCTAATTTAGGTCACTAAGCACTTTTCCCTCATTATTTAGTGATCCAATGTCTAAAGAATTTTATTTCTAAGGGGAATTGTTCTGTCAAACAAATTCCACTTTAGTGGAGGGAAAAAAAAGAAAAAAAGTCTGTGTTCTTTTGGGAAACTGCCAATGTTGTTAGAGCAATGTTCCTTGCTTTTTGTCTGTTTGTTTGTAGGTGGCTTTGTTACAGCTGTGTTCTGAGCCATCTCCCCTCTCGCGCACACACGTGGCTCCTGCTGCCTCGTCAGTCCCGTCGCCCCTTCCCGTTCTGCCTCCCTGCCCTCCTCCTCCTCACACAGCGCCAGCAGTCTCTGCCCTCCCGGCCCCGCGGCCCCTCCTCACCCGCTCCCTGCCGCGCTCCCAACAGCGTCGCCAGCTGGGACCCGCCGCTCGGGGGGACGTGGGGGGCTCGGGTCTCGTTGGCATCCCACCCCTGCTTGAGCTGGAAAATAAACTCCAGTGTCTGAAGGGCGCAGCTGGAGAGGCAAGACGACGATCAGAGGCGTCTTCGTTTTTCAGGAATTCCTGGAGCGCCTTGTCCTCAACTTCATGTGAGATTTGTTCTTTGTGCAGTATCCTGGGAAGCAACAAGTCCCGCRAGTTTAATGCTATTTTTTAATGCTGTAGCAACGCTGAACTGGGGTAACTACTTTGGCTCTAAGTAGGCTATTCCTAAAGCAAATGTCCCCAAAGGCAAACAAAGTAGCCCAAAAAAATGGGGCTTGCTTCATTTTTACATGCTGCTGAAGATTACAAACTCACAAATTATCAGTTCTGTTTCATGAGCCACTTCTTCTATTCTTTTAAAAAAGTGCAGTTTGCCAACTAGCTGAAATCTGTAGTTCCCACCCAATACATATTTCACCTATTTGGGGAAGGTGGAGGCCTAAAGAAGTGATAAAACTGCGATTGCCTTCACGTACATAGAGAGCATGTGCTGAACGAAATGCAATAAATGCATGTTTTTCTAATAAAGTTCTATCAAACACTAGCTCACTTTTTGAAAACATTAAAGTATTAATCACCGATCTGCCGATTCACATGACTATACCTAATATATTCAAAAGACAGTTTCTGTTCAGCACCACTATCAGTGTTTATGAGCAAAAATGACTAACCTATCTTGATTTTGTTTTTTAAAATGTAATTTTGAAATCCCTATGCCATTTTTGCTGAGCCAATACCTGTTTCCATGGAAATAGCAGCATACAAAATGTTGACACATTTCAGAGAGAGTGAGCTACTTAAACATCTGCTTCCCTGAAACCACCAGCTAGACTTTAAAATAAAACTGGCTCTCACATTTGGTGGAACTGGTTTACAAGAAAAATCAAACAAAGCATCTTTAAATGTTGGCCCAGCCCAGATCTTTTTAAACTATACATCCAGATAGCTAAAGCAGCGTGCAGCTCGTTGAATTCTTGTTTGAGCGCTCATGTTATAAATAACTTTTAATGYATTTAAGGAGTAGCCTCTTGAAAAAAGCAGCTAAAAGGACCAACAAACCTTTTCRTATCTTTTCATCCAATTTTCATACACACTTTTAAGAGCTTCACGTCTCCTTACAATTCTGCATTGCTAAGTGCTCAGCGTTGTCCCTGCTAAGAAAATTTGTGAGTGTGGTAAAGACGAGCACCTACTTCTCACCAAAGCCTAACTTCTAGCCACGGTGGCATGAAAAAGCCAGTATTTAAAACARAATTCAAACTAGATTTACTTGTCAGCAATCACTCCACCCAGCCAGKCACACTGCCCTTCTAGAAGCCATGTTAGCTGAATTTTAATACAATTCTTTAAATGGGAAGGAAAAAAAAGCAAAAAAAAAAAGGAAAAAAAAAAGCATCAGCTGATAAAAGGGGTAGAGCATACTTTATTTTGACTGTACCAGAAAACTGAAATTATTTCAGTTATTCSATTTTTTTCTAGAATGATTTCTTATTAGTTCATTCTTTTCCCTACTCTTTAAGTCCATAAAAACCAGTAACAGCTCCACCCTAACATAACCCTGCAAATACACACCAAACTGGGTTAAATATGTTTATTAGAAAATGGGCTTCCTACTGACTTGAGATTAAAGGGAAAAAGAAAAAGYACTATTCAAAGACAACGTGAAAAATCTATTTACTTTCTTACGTTTTTCCCCAGTCTACATCTGAGCAACCTGTATTAACTTGTGAGCCACTGGCTGGCCGACAGCTTCGTTCTTTCTTAGAGACATCATGGATTTTGAAAAGTGAAAAACACTGAATTTTTACAAGGTTGAAGAAGACAGTACATGTGAAGTAAAAAAGACCTTTGCTGATACACCTTGATTTTTCCCTCTGCCTCCAATTCTTCATTACACCCCCCCCTTAAATTAGCTTTTCCCCTGCGGGAGGACAGCAGGCTAAAGACCACCAGGCCCGTCCCTGGCCCTAAGCCCGAACTCCCCGTAGCACAGGTCACTGCTCCCTCCTTTCTGTGCTCATCCAACACAAGCGTCTTCAACCAAGACAGAAACCTTAGGGATAACAATTAAAACAGCTTTTAAAAAAGTAAAGCTTGGAAATCTTAYCTGGCAAAAGGTACAGAAATCGGTCTTTTACGAAAACATTAAACAGTGTATGAGACAACATTTTTGACCCAATTTCAGTGTTAAGAACCACGACAGTTGACACTAATTATTATAACAGAAAGGTCATCTACCTCTTGCTCTGTAAGCCATGCATTCTGACCTCTTTCTGGCACGTTGTCGAGATACACGATAAGAGAGGGATTATTCCCGAGCATGTAGAATTTCATCTGCTAATAACCTTCACAGAAAACTTAGGAAATTGGTCAAGAGAGAACAAATCATCTTGGGCTGTGTCTGACATTTTTTTCAAATGTTAAATATACTCCCATTTAGAGCTGTGATGAAGTACGCAGGAAGGACACTTGCATCAAGAGACTCACTTTTTGAGTATCTAAAAAAGTACTTTTAAAACATAAGGAACATCCTAACATGATAAATTTTCCTTTTGTATTTATACTTTGGAAGTAACCGTGACGACATCTGAATCACTGTCGGGGCTAGCAGTGACTACACATAGTTGGAATTATCCAAATCATTTTGCAATACATCATAATATTGCAACAGTTTTACTAAGGGGTAACCCAAAGATTTTATTCTCCGTTTCATTCCCTACACTTCATTTTTCAATCTRCTAATCAAAATCATACTGAAAGTTGTAATGAAATGGAAACCTAGCTATTTGGAGAACAGAAGACAGACACACGCAGTAACCGTTAGCCGCACTAAGCTAATTCCTGGTACAAAGGCTTTGATTCATGCTACTCAACTTTAGGCACTTAGCAAGGATAATTTGTGAAGTGTCTAATTGTTCTGGGTTTCTTATTACAGTTCACAGAARGGAACAGGCTCCTCCAAATGGAGATTCAGCGCTCTCTCCCGTTTTCCATGGAATACTTGAGTGAGGGGCTCCCAATTTCGACTCTAGGCTAAGTGCCCGAAGCGGGGCGGGATGGATCCAGCGARGTGAAAGACTGAACCCATTCAGATCTCGCCTCAGTAGGGTCATTTTGTYGGGCTGTTTATGGTATCCTTAGTAAGGACATCCAGCAAAGCAATTTCCATCGAAGAAATGTATACATACTTCAAAAGGAGAGGCACAAGGGGTATTTATGTTCTGAACACGTACGCATATTTGGAGGCTTTCCACGTAATTCAACCCCCTTCTGCTTCCCTCCCGTGCCATTTCAAAAGCCAAGCACAGCAACTACCGCCGTGACTGCCAGGTCCCGGTGGGCAGCGCAAGCACCCACTGTGTCTCCCCGCCGCTGAAGTTGGCCTGATGTCAGCCAAGAGGTCCTGGGGGGTGAAAGTAGTGGTCAGAAACGCCTGCAGTGGTTGTTACCTGTCCCCGAAACGTACTCGAACTGCGAAAGCGGCGTGGGTTGAATGAACAACTCTTGGGCACGGTGCTTGGTGTGAAGGTGTGACGGCAGCTGGCCTAACAGCAGACGCGTGGATGGCTTCCTTCTTGAGGGGCAAGATGCAAACCCCAGATTTTGGCATCCAGTAGAATAATGGGGTAATTAAAAATAAAATACAGACTAACTCAGCGGGGTTATTGGATGAATTGCTTTGAATGTATTGTGAATTATCTGCATCCATTTAAACATAGCGATCACTACCAATTTTTTAATTAAGGAATAACAACACTTTACAGCTTAAAAGCACAGTACAGATATAAACTAATTAACATACAACACCTCTGTAAGGAAGCTTAGGAAAATACTGAATTCCTCAAACACCGAGAGCTGATACCATATCAAGACCAAGAAAATTCTCGCAATTSTCCCATTTCCTAAAGATTTCAAATGCAAAATTACAGAACAAAACACCTATACACTTCGCATAAATAACCGAATTTAAAACCCCTAATTATAAAAGCCTATACTTCAAAAGCACTCACAAGTCCATGTAAATGAATGCTGTGATGCCAAAAATATTTTGCCCAAGGTTAAACTGAGAAAATAATATACCTAAGTCATTTTTGATCAGCAAGTGATTGCATACTTTGTTTTTATGCCCAGCCCTGAAGAGAAATCTGACTTGAAGAGACATTAGCATACAAATGGAATATGAACTTTCAAAGCTTATGCAACTGTTACTCCATTACAGACAGCTCAAATCAATTAGGTTGTTAAAAATCAGAGAATAAATCTTTGTTTCAGTTTAAAATACGAGTACTCCCTTATACCTCAGAGACATACATGAAATTTGAAGCTGGTAAGAATTTAGCTTGTTGAGGAGGGGAAAAAAAAAAAACCAACCAGAATTCACTTAATGTTCTCTCTGCCACTGTTCTTTTCCTCCCTCCCCTCCGCTTGCTTCAATGTTCCTTCCTCTCTCTCCCCCCCAAAAAAGACTAAAGAGGAAGACTGAATTTTCCTCTTTGGATGATTTGGTTCAGTCTTCAAACCTCGTAAGTGTGAAATTAGCAGGGTGTTTATCCTGCTTAGTGGGAAAAACCTCAGCATAGCCATGACTACATAAATTCCAAGTACCTCTGTAACGAACAGAAGGAAAACAATTAACTGTAAGCTGAAGACTTTGCTGCCAAGACTGAAGGATGACTTCACCAAGTATGAGAAAYGCAGGCACCTACAACGAACAGTCAAAGAAATAACTCAATTTATTCTAGTCAGCCCCAACTGTCCAATTTTGTAGGTTTTCAGTAATCAAGCTTTGCTAAAGCTTTCTCAAAGTTACACGGATCCCACAAAAGCTAAGACACGCTGATGAACCTATTTTAGTTTAAACATTAGGAAAACCAAACTGATAGGTAGTATCTCAGCAAAAGTTAAAAAATGGCTCTATATGAAACAAATTAAAAATAACCACATTTTTCAGAAGTTTAATAGCTGCAAAGAGCATTCTGCTTATAATACTTGGAAGACTAAAGTGACAAGTCAAAAACAGATACTAAATAACTAGTGGTGTATGTATTTTATTAAATGTTATCATTTTACATCTTCACATAGACAGAATCATAAACAGTGAAAAATCCAAAGCCTGCAGAACAAAAGATCCCTTGTAAGCAAGTATTTTGCAACAGAACATTAAATGTTTTCAGTGAATCACAGCATGATTTGCCTGCRAAATACACAGGGTTGACTAGACTTTACACACATTGTCATGCAATTCTGCTTCAGTGTAACATTAATAAATGCAGGAGACACTCTGCATAAACAATTTTTGAGAACTCAGTTATAAAATGCTACATTAAATCTCCCCCCCCCCCCGCAATTCAATATATGACCTGCCAGAGGCCAAACCAATACTAGAAGAGGAAGAGGAGCCAGGTCTTTATCTGTCACTTTATGGTACACCCGCTAATTAGGCACTCTTCTGCACACATAACCAATTACTGCTTACTTCAAACTCTTGTGGATTTGCCTGAACAGACGCGCGTGTGGTGTGTACCGGTGGTATGTGGAGTACTCGCCTCCATTCCACAACTCCCCCCGCTCCCGAACCTCTGACAGCAACTAAAGAATTTACATACTTGCACATACYCCAACAAAGCATAAACAAAGTGACTTCTTCAACTTCCATATGCCACAAGAAAAGCCCAAATTTTATTTGAACTCATGACATTTTATCACCCTAAAACTGTGTTTTTCAGGTAGCAACAATAAAATTGTTAGTAATAGCAGTCCATTATTATGCTTGCTCAAAACGGTGTGCATTATCAACATTGGTTGCACATCCTCAAAACAGTCAGTCAACAAAACTGATTAACAGCTGTCAAAATATTCTTACATATTCCCAAGGCAAAGAAATGTATGTAATAGAGCATATAAAAGGTTTTCTTCTACATAAATACATCTAATACCYCTATTTTGTTTGCATATTGGAGAAAAGCTGGATCAAAAAAATGCTATTTTACCTGAAGTAAGGTTTTTGAGGTCCTGAGTTCTTAGCAGAATCCATTTCACTGTTCAACACCAGCCTCTGAAGAAATTCTGTATCTGACAACTTTCTGCTTTATCCGTATTATGGAGAATTGCAGTGTGCCATAAATCCAGCTGTCCATTGCAATCCTTATTCCAGGATACATATGGAACTTTAAGTAACCTGGGACCCAAATATGTTAACTTTAAGTAACCTGGGACCCTTCTTTCAGGAGAAAAAAAGGAATATTTAATAGGATCAAAAATCTTGCTGCAATAATCTAGAAAATGTGAGATTGGGCGCTTTATATCACTGTRGAGAAACAGCACAGTGTTCTGCACTAGCTAGAGCTTTCTAGCTGACTCCAGGACTAAGGCGACCATGTTTCTCTAGCACAGCACTGGTTTAAATAAAACAGGAAAAAAAAACCCCAAACAATTGGGGGCATATATACCTATTTACAAGAATGCATTGGAATTTTCAAGCCAGCCAGAAACATGGTACTTACGCAAAAACTTCATGCCAATATAGAAACCATAATACTCTTAATTCCTCAACCCATATCAAACTCTCCCCATGCAGCCACAATGGGATTGCTAGTATGGATACTCTCCAGTTTAACTTCCTAAAACTGGACTTGACCACTTGTGGATGTGTATTTCTATCCCCAGAGGATTGTTTCATGACAATCTTCAATGATGCACTGCTCTAGATCAAACATACATTTTGTGTTCATTTCAATTTGCGCTTGCCTTKGTTTCTGTAGGGGGATGCAGTACCATATGAGTTCTGATTCCTGTCAGCTGAAGTGTCAGCAGCGAGAACAGCAAGTCTGTAGCTGCTCCTGGACAGACAGATTGGATCACAGACGTCTAGGCACGACGGAGCTAGCATAGCCTGGTAGCTGTTCTCATTTCAGTCAAGTGCATGGTTCTGTTTACCTATTAAACAAATTTATTCCCTACATATAAGCAAGAGAAACAACAAATACTGGAAATAGGTAATTTTAAAAATACAAACCCAAACAAGAATTGGTTTGTTTATACAACAACTCTCTCTCAGTCATGTCACAGTTGTTTCCATTTTGACAAAATAAACTAGATTGAACTGCTGTGCTCAAAGTACCAAGCGGTATCTGCAAGAAGGATGCTGAAATACTAGAGAGAACTTAAAGGAAGACCCCCCCCAAATTATCCAGGGAATTAAACCCCTTCCCTCTGAAAAAGCAAAGCCCACAAGGCAAGATTTAGGATTTTAGCTTATGCAACAGAATTCTGAGGGATGACCTGATCCCTACACATGGGTCCTGACACATGGAACAGGAACTCCAGCAGTTCTTGAATCTTGCGTCTTGAATCTTGCTGAGAAGTGTCAGATGCAATACTGGAAGTTAAACTCAAATCTGAAATGAAATACAACCCCTAACTGCAGATATTTGAAACAGCTTACCAAGAGAAACTGGTGGACTCAACGATACTTACTCTCTACAACAAATGGGGAAGTCACTCTAAAGCACATCATTTTGAATGAGCATATAAACACAAAGCTAGTGGATCAGCAAGACTTAGGAAAAAAAAGTTGGGAAGAAATAAAATATGAAGAATGGCCTTTTGAATGAACATTCAGAGTGTAACATTTCAAGAATGTGCAATGTTCTGGCAACTATGCATTTTTTTTTTCCTTGTTTCTCTGTAAAGTGAAGAAAACATGCACCTAGATTATCTCAGTCTGACAGAGTGCCTGAAATCCACTGTCAGGGGAAAAACTCGCTGCTGCCAATACACGAGCCTTTTCTTTGAACCGAATATGCATTCAAAGCTTCTAATGCTTCATGTGTACACAGGCAGACACGGCCTTATTTAGTGTTTTTACATTTTACACACACGCAGAGCTAATGCTCTTTTCATGGTAYACATTATAATGTGGGGAACAGGTTGCAGCAGGTGGACCTTTGAACTTTTGCCTTCACAGCAATGTCAATTAGCAATATGATTTCACATATTCCCACCTGACATGTGGCAAAGCTCACAATCCTGCTGGCCCAATACCCTCTCCCCGGCACGGCTCAGGACCAGGTACTCGAGAACAGCACAAGACCACTGTGGAAGACACATTTTGGTATTCTGTAACACAGAAAAGTACAGCTCTCGTTCCCATAAAGATTAGTTTGAACCCTGAGTCATAGGCTTTAATCTCTCTTCTAAACGATTTTTGGCTTTCGTTATAAAGGCACTAGACCGTTTTGGTATTCATACAAATATTTGCTTGCTTTGAATCTTGCTGAATGATTTCCTCTGGCAGCTAGTTTCATTCTAATTACAGGGTTTGAAAAAGTATTTCCACCTACCATTTTTCAAAACTCCCACTTTCTAAGTATCAGTGAATGTCCTTTTGGGCTTGCACTATGAGACATCACAAAGTTATCTTGCCATACTTGTTTCTCTTAGTGGACTGACAAACAATCTTAATTAAGTTTTAACATGTCCAAGCTAACCTTTTTCACAGCTGATCATACAAAAAATATTCAAGTACTATGGTTAATAAGTGTATTTAGAAATACTTTAATGCTCTAAAGCAATAATGCTACCTGTTCTGAATGAGGACTACACTGTTTCCACTGCCTTTTTATGACCTCTCTTCTTAAGAAGCTATGGTAAAATTAGCTTTATAATGCCTTCTGCTAAAGAATACTAGAGTCCTGTGATAGAATTCTAAAATAAATCTTGGCTTCAGAGCAGCAGATGTGGTTCAGTTTAACAAGCCAATAAATATTTTAAGTGACTGGAGAGCTGGGACTTTTATAATATGATCCAGGTTTAAAAGTTAAGATGGGAGTCAACAGGTACTAGAAAAAGAAAACACACAATACCTGTGTGGGTTTCTGCCCACTGCTCAATTAGAAAACGTCGATACAAGCTACTTTTGTAAAAACGTTCCATTTTCAGCAATACCTTGAGAAGTTAGCCTAATGTTATAACACATATTAACCTGCGAACTGAAGACTTCTGTTTAAAAAGCTTGGTGGATAAAAGTAGTCACCAATGGAAAGAAAAATTAGATATACAAGTTCAGTAGGATGCAAATTACAAGTCTAACCTTGCTAGGTCCTCTTATACTTTACTGCATGAGATGGTCAAGCTGCATCATTAAGTCATTCAAATACTAAAGCATGCAGCATCGTCAACATTTCACACCGAAAGAGGCTGCCTAAAAAACAAAAGAAAGTGGAAATAAAACTTCACACTAGACTCCACGGGCGCCTTAAAACAGCAACTCAAACCACAAAACTAGCACTGCCCTACGCTTTGGAAAAGAAAGCAAAGCTACATAAGCCGAGCCATGCCGAACACGGCAGGCCCAGCGACAGGCAGAGTCAGGGACACCGCCGGCGCTCCCACCCGCGGGCCCGGAGCCAGCAGCCTCCTACCAAAGGCCAGACGGACCAGCCGAGGGGAACGCTTCAAGGCTGCCAGAAGGGAAGCCGGGTCACCCGGGCAGGGGAGGGGGCGGCCGGAGAGGCGGCTGCCCGGCGGCGGTGAGCGGGAGCGGCCTGCCCCCTCCCGGGCCGCGGCCCCAGCGGGCCAACGCGCTCCCGCCCGCCYGCCTGGGTGCCGGCCGCCCGCCGCTCCAGTGGCCGCGCACCGGTCGCGCCGCYTCCTCCCCGGGGAGAGCAGGGAAACGCTACTCCCGCCCGCAACCGCGCCGCTCCTCCGCCCCCCGCTCCGCGGGGAAACACTCCCTCCCGGCCGCAGCGGCTTCCCCGAGCTGCGCCCGGCCCCAGCGGGCGAGATCTTCCCCGCCGCGCCCGCCTCCTCCGTGGTGGGGCGGGGRGGAAAACCGAGCCGGACCGCGGGCAGCCCGCTCACACCCGCCCTGCGGCTCGCTGCCGGCCGGTCCCGGCGCTCGCYCGCCGGCAGGGCCCCGGGGGCGAACGCTCCCGCAGCCGCGCACCCCTCGATCGGGGCCGCCGACGGCGGGTTCCCCCCTCACCTCAGGGCGCGGCGGGACCTCGGCGCCTCACAGCTCCCCCCGCCTCAGGGCGCGGCGGGACCCTGCACCGCTCGCGCCGCCACCCCCCCCCCCCCCCGGACTTCTCCTCACAGCTCGCGCCTCCCCTCACCTCAGGGCGCGGCGGGCCGGCGGTCGGCTCGGCCCGGCCCGGCGCCAAGAGAGCGAGGCGGCCGCTGCCTCCTCTGCGTGAGGCACCCTCGGCCCCGGCGCCTGAGGCGCAGCCTCCCGCCCTTGGCGGCGGCTCCCGGCCCTCGGAAGAGGCGGCCAGGGCCCTCTCCCGCACCCCCGCTGCGCCGCGGCCCGTCGCTCTCCGCCCGCCCGCCGGGCCCGCCGCCTCCGGGCGCCGCTCCCCGCGCCAGGCCCCGGCTTCCCTCCTTCCCGGCCTGCCCCGGCGCCGCCGTCCCCAGGCCCCCCTCCCCCGGCCAGGCTGCGCCTGCGCGGCGGCCCCTCTCCCCATCCGGGTCCCTCAGTGCGGTGTAGCAGGTCGGTAGGCGGGAAATGGCGACTGGCTGCTGAGCGGCTGCGGAGCGCGGAGCCCCGGTGGCGGTGTAAACACAGCGGCGCCCGCCCGGCCCGGCCCGGCCGGCCGCCGGGGACCCGGACACCGGGGGCCCGCCTCCCCGGCACCCCGCACCCGCAGGTAACTGACGCGGCGGCTCAGCCAGCGCGGGGTCCCAGCCCGGGATCAGGTGGGAAGGCAAGGGGTGGCCGCTCCGGAGTGACCGGCGGGAGCCTCCCCTCAGGGCCTGCCCCGCGGCGGGCCCCTGCGCCCCGCGTCCCCGCCCGCCGGGCTCCGCGCCCCGCTGCGTGCGGAGACACCCCGTCCCTCCCCGCTCAACCTCCCCTCGCCGGCCGCGGAGGCCAGCCAGCCCCGGCCGCGCCGGAGCGGGCGCGCAGCCCTCCCGGGCCAGCCCCCTGCCCCCGGAGGAGCGGGCGGCGCGGCTGTCACCCCCGCGCTGACACCCCCCGCCTCCCCCTCTAGGCCGAGGCCTGCGGTGAGTCTCCTCCGCCCGGGCTCCCGCCCGCCCCGTCCCGTTCCGCGCCTCGGGCGGCGGTGGGCGCCGCGGGGGCTGCGCTGTGCGCGGCGGGGGGCGGTGGCGGGCGGCGGGGGCGCGTCCCGGGCCGGGCCGGGCCGGCTCAGGGGGCGTAGCTCTGCGGGCTGCATCCCAGCCCCTGCTGCACACGGGCGGGCCATGCCCGGCGCTGGCTCCCGCGGAGCGAGCGCGCAGGACGCGCCTGTTGCTGGCTGTTGTTGTCGCCGGGGCGGCAGCGCTGGACGTGCCTGTCACCGGCCCCGGGGGGGGCGGGGGAACGGCGGGGGGCTGCCGCCCCGCTGCCTCCCCGGCGGATGCCGGGCACCGGCGCGACGCCGCAGGCTGCCCGGGCAGAGATCCCGGGCGGCGAAAGGCTGCTGCGAAGGATGTCAGCGCGGCTGGGCAGAGGGGAATAACACCAACTTTGTCTGCTGTCACTTGTGAGGGCGGGGGGGGGGATGGCCGTGATGTACCGGCCAGTAGCGTGCAGGGCCACCGCCATCTAAACCCGTTATTGGCATTCCCTGTCAATACTGGGAACGCGGCGTGAGATGTTAGCACGTTGCATACCACATTGATTATCTGCTCACTCCTGTGCTACTAAAGAGTACTGTACAAGCCTGTTGCTCAATTTTATGGTACTTAGGAGCACATGAGAGGACAGGTCTTAATATTTCTTTGTGACTGTTTTGGTGAGCTCTAGCCTAGATCTGCCTGGGATATTTCTTCCTCTGTGATGCTGATTATAGCACTTGTCCTGATCCCAAGCCTATTGTTTCTGATAGGGGTTTTTCACAGTCTTCCAGTTGCTTATGGTACACTTTTAAAAGTAATTTTGAGATTGTATTTATTGACTTTGCCTTTCTTGATAAGTTTCCACTGTTACAATACAGTAGTCCATGAAGAGGATCTCTAACTATTACTCTGTTGCCCTGGGCAAGTCACAACCTCTTTTGCCATTTCTGCATCAGTAAAATGGGGATAATAATACCTCAGAGAGTTGTTAGAAGAAGTAGTTAATGTTTGTAGAGGGCTTAAAAGACCTAAATGTTATTAATTAAGCCCCATGACACATTAAGGTAAGAGTTAGCAAACCAGGTTTACACATGGATGAACTGAGRCAGGAAGAGATTATGATTTAGCTAGAGTAACGTATTGGATCTGTGACAATAGCAGAAAACAAGTTGTAACTACTTCATGCTGTAGGCACTAGCGAACAGCTCTATATAACAGATATGCTTCCAAGAATATTTGCCCCTCCCTCACTCCCCCCCCCMCCCCCYYCCAATTTCAAGCTTTTCTACTTCAGGAGGTTTTGCCTGTGTAACTTCCAGTTGACTGGATAGCTCCAAGGACACTTGTGGCTTGCCCACTTAAAAGTGTTTCAGCAGTTTTCATAACAAGATATATGTTCTAGGATGCAAGCCAAATCCAGACTTAAATTCCATAAAACATTCTCCACTTTTCCCCTGAAAACATTGTGTGGAACTTAGTTAAGACTTGATCCTGTTCCAGTCAGTGGAATATGCACTAAAGCTGACATTCCTGTTTCATCTGAGAAGGTTCTTTCATTAAAGAAAAAATTCTCTTGTCAGTCTGTCCCAGAGATTTAGTGGTACAGTTAGATCATTTTTCTAAAGATGTAAACATTCCACATATGCTGGAGCTGTACATGCATTTTCATAATTTAAAGGTAATTTTCCATCTTCAGACTTCCACCACAAGTGTTGATAACTTCCTTCCCCTATGTTGATTCCCCAGCACACTGACGTGACACTACTGCAGGCTGAATAGCATTAAGCAGTTAAAAAAAAGTCCTCTGAATTTGAAAGGAAACTTAGTCTTCATCTTACAAAGTTTTTCCATGCTGTATTGGCTTTTATTTTCTTTGATCACTTGTAATGCTGCTGAGATTAACACCAACAAAAATAGTGTTTGCAGAAGACTCTAAGAGTCTCATTTTCTCTTCTGACAGTTTTCTATGCAAATATTTCATTCCCGTGGAAGAAACTTTTTCATAGATGTAAGTGGAGAAATAAGTTGGAGTACTTGCACATTTTTGTAAGAACCAATACTGAAAGTCATACTGAACTATTTTGGCAAGAACTTGCAAGAAAAGCTTGAGCAGGGGGGTTGGACAAGACGACCTTCAGAGTTCCCTTCCAATCTCAACCGTTCTGCGAGTCTGTAAAAGCAGGATGTATCAAGTAGGGCTGGAATGTGACAGAAATTTAAAATTAATGTGTGTTTCTAGACATATGTATACTCCGACAGAAGCTTGAGACTTCTTGCCCTTTTGAAGGAATAACTGGAAGTTCCAGAACATCATCATGATAATTTCAAGATCACAGCTGAAGCCAGTGTAATTGTATAACTCTAAAATGCCTTTTCTAGTCTATAGGTTTGCAGCTTTTCCCTATTCAAACCCTGTAAAAGTTCTTCCCCATCCATGTGTTTTCAGCCTGGTCCCCCAGGGGGGCCAGTTCCTACGTATCGTGGTTTTTGGACTTTGATAATGTCAGAATAGGACTATTAGAATTATCCCAGCTTTAAACGCTGTCGTGTGTGTTGTCGTTTCCCCCCCTCCCGCCCCTCCCCCTGTGACTCCATCCTTATTCTGTACTTTCTCAGGAGCGTTCCTCCCAGACAAGTGCCTTTCTGATTCATTACTGTGAGTAGATCAGATATGATAGTTCTTACTCTTATTAGCCCAGAAAGTAAAGGACTAAGTCTGAATGAAATTCTTTCATTTGCTGGCAGCTTACATTACCACTAAAGTGTTGGCACCAATCTCTTATAAATTTTAAATGGAAGATTGTTTTTCATCTATTGTATATKAAAAGTTCATTTGATGTTTATACATCCCAGTTAAGTCCAACAAATGCAAATATGCACCATAAGTGCATAGTTGATTAATCAAATTCATAACGGATTACAGTTTTTAGGGGGCAGAATATTTAAATTGAATCATGCTGCTCTGATCCTGTAAGGGAACAGTGTGCTCTTTACAAGCTTGTTTAAAAAGAGTAGCTATCTCAGGCAGGGATTTTGACAGGATTTTTGTCAGGCCCTATAGAGTACTTTAAACATAGGTTAATTTGCTGAAGTGCAGCATTAGTTGCAGTGCAGTGTATCTCTTCTGATTGCTTGGAGGAGAAACTTACGTACACTGAGATACTTGAAAGCCAATATAACATGTTGTTTACGTGTTGAGTTGCCTAGATGGCCATTATTTAGTGTTTTAGAAAAATAAATATTTTACATTCACAGGTGAAGACATTTTCAATAGCACTTGAAAAATTAAGTGTGAAATCATCCACATCTAAAGCAATCAGTTTCAAAGAYTGGATAGTAGCTTCTCAGTTGGCAGTCTTAACTTTTTCTAAATAGATTACTTCCCAATCAGATCAGTTTCAGTAATTACTTTGATTAAGGTCCTCTTAACTGTGGAAAATAAGGAGTTCTTCCATCGTACCTCGTGATCCAAGGAAAACACTTGTCAGGACAGTCTGGTGTAAGT
Source organism: Oceanodroma leucorhoa (assembly GCA_030449065.1). Lineage (NCBI taxonomy): Eukaryota > Metazoa > Chordata > Aves > Procellariiformes > Oceanodroma > Oceanodroma leucorhoa. The sequence continues at coordinate 14,699,609 of JASVER010000014.1, read as the reverse complement.
AAGTAATGAGTTGAGTATCAGCCTGAAGTGTATTTTCACCTTTGCCAACACTGTCAGGTGTGTGATCTGATGTACATCCTTTGTTGCCTCAGTTTCCCTATCTGATGGGTTAGTATTTATGGTAATACTGAGATCTGTGGACAAGCCAAGGGGAAGGAAATGTGCAGCCGCTGGTGGACAGGATTAACTCAGCAGCCGTGTTGATCTCTGCTGCATTGTGACATAAAAAAATACAGCTCCCCATGGGGAAAGTTTTATGAGAGTCCAGCCCCATCAATCAGATTTCTATRCATCTAGCTAAAAGTAACCCTAAAGCCAACATTTAGGAAGTCGCCTATCTGTCTGTTGCATTAGATCTGATGAGGATCCTCTGTCCACTAAGTGATGAGGATGCCAGAGTTGCATATAAAAGAGATGATGGRAATGGAAGTTATCCCTAACAGTCCTAACTCCTGTCTGAATTCCAAATTTCTTTTTGTTGGGTGAGGAATCTAGTTAGAAGGCATAAAACACTTCTAGTTTTGAATTCATAATATTTATTGTAGCAGTGTAACTTTAAGTATAACATTAATGATGAAAGTAAGTTTAACTAAAAGGAGCCATTAACTCCACAGCATCTGGAAAATAAGCTATGTGTACTTACTTAAAGTAGCACAATGCTGAAAGATACATCCCACTATTCATTGCCAATATACCAAGTGTAAGTAGGAGAAAAAAAGATCTAAGGCTCTAAAACATTTGGATTAGAATTTAGCTATAAATAAATTACTTTATTTTATATATATATAAACACACGCAGTGGCAACACAGCAGGAGTGTCATTATCAGCAGAGTAGGACTAGGAAGGTGATACTGTAGGGCAYGTTAGCATCCTTGAAGCCTCATATGAAAGAAAAGGAACCTGTCCTTATTTAGGCTATGTTTAGGAATAGCTAATTTAAATTAACAAATTAGCAGGAACTCAGATCAAATCAGAGCAGTTGTTCTAAGCAATTTAGCTTTAGCTGCACGGATTCAGTCTAAATCATAACTCAGTTTACTTTAGGCCATTCTAAAACATGATTGCTTTGGTTCACCCTATATTTTAGGAAGTGCTAATTAGAGGAAGGTAGGTAATTCAATCTAAGGATTAGGCTATACCACAAGGACTTTACTGGCACAGCAATACCAGCCTAGTTAGCGGTAAAACCCCTGCACAAAGGGGTTCCTTCTGCCAGCACAGAGTTGCATTTGCACTCACTAGGCGGCTTGTTACCCTAGCTATATTTGAGTAGGGAAAAACAGCATTTCCGCCTTCCTTTCACATTTCTAACAGGTAGTATTGTACTGGTAAAGCTTCTGGTTTAGACACAGTCAAATATAGATTTCCTTAGTCTAGACAGAGCTTCGAGGGTACTCAGTATCTTCTGCTTAGTGTACAGGGGCTGAAGCTGCTGGAGCAGAGTGTCTAATACAGGTATATTTATTTCTTACCCCCTGTGGTGGGATTTTGCTTCATCCGTTGTAGTTTCCTCTAGGCTCGCTCTTCTGTAGTTTACATCTCATAGCTGGTGTTTTTGAAGCATTCACTATTTCAGGAAGAAGTGAGCTGACTCGAGGTAACTGCTAGTTCTATAGTATCCTTTGTCCTCGCCTCATTTTCCAACACCCTTTTCATATGAGATAACACTACCTGAGTTGCTTCTCTTTTCTCCCTTTCCCAGGAACCTCTCTCATTTTGCTATCCTAGGGGAGCTCATTTAGGTGCGGCAGGCTTCCTTTTATATGAAATCATGCCTTTGGGCTGTCCTGTGATGCCTGGTCACCTGATTCGAATCCACCACCTGGAAGGGAGATAAATCCTATAGGTGAGGGCTCAGTTCACTCTCTTTTGAAAATGTGGCTAACAGTGACGCACTGCTTATAGTGCAGTTAGATGTCTGTTGTCTGTATCTGTGTGCGTGTCTGAAAAGTGGTGAAGAAGAATATCTGCCAGAAGTTAAGAAATAAATAAAGAGGATAAGAGAAACCTAGTTAGTAGTAGTTGCATAAACAACAGTTAGGTTGTTTAGGTTGTTTCTGTGTTTGCCAAAGAAAAGTGTAGTATGAACTGAAGTTTTAAGGTTAGTTTCCAGAAGGGGGGGGGAGTATACATGAAGTAAGGGCAGTAATTTATGAATAGCAAAAGTATCTACAAGAACGTTAAAGGTACTTATGGGCTTTGTGTATACTAGACTTAAATATAGTATATTTGATTGAATTACCTAGCTCAATTTATTTGACACCTTAAACTCTTGTCAAGACAGTTGAAATTAAATCAGTTTAAATRTGCTTGGGAAAAGCTTGTTTATTTTGCTTATCAAGACAGAACTGATGAATATTAAGAAAACAAGAAAGTGTAATCTTGATACTTTCAATTTATGTTCTTAAAAATACAGATTTGGAAGAAACTTTTGAAGACTTGAATGTAGCTAAAGTGATATTCTTAAACAACTGTAATTACTGGATTTAGAGTTCCTTAGTTTTGTGTTACTTAGGGACTAGAAACCTTGCTAGCACTCATAAGGGAAAGTCTTTGAGAGCTCAGTTGGAAAAATSGGCTGTATAGATACAGTTTCAGGTGAAGAGGTGTCATGCATAATTGTTATTCTTAATTACCCTGTTGGACTTCTTTGAAGATAATTGTGTTTTGGTAGGAGATTGGTTTATTATATACCTGGAAAATGTTTTATAATGTTCAATCTCAAAGATTAATAGTTAATATAAAAATGTCCTGAGTCAATTAACATAATAGGGTTCCAAACCATAAAATAGTTTAAGATTAGAAAATAAACATTTGTCATCAGTGGTCCATGCTTTCAAAATTAAAAAGTTATTTCAAGAAGATTGCTCTTTGCTCTTTCTCCTTTTTATGTATTTTCTGTTCCCTTTTAGTTTAGGTGCTGTAAGGTTAGAGGAGTATGTGTAGCTGTTAATGTGCCATTTACTTTGTTGCTGGGAATTTGAAAGGCTCTGTGCCTGCATTTGCAGATAGCTGATATTTTGTCAGAATTACTAGGGTAAAGGGCTTTTTTTTTKTTTGTTTGATGGTTTAGTTTTATTTTTAAACTGAAGTAACTATGCTGATAAACCCACTACTGTTGTATCAGCTTACTGAGAGTGTTGTCAGTCTTCATATGTATTGTCAAAAAGTGTGGTGCAATAGGAACAGACCAGCAGAATGAGTCTGTTGGTGTTGAGGACTTGATGTCCATGCTGTTTGCATTTCTGGAGGTTTTAGCTTGGTCTGGTCCCCTGTCCTTTAGTGGTTGAAGTGTACCTTCCAGTTTAGTTTCAGTSAGGGGACTCCAGTTGGTATGCTCTGAGATTGCTTTGTTATGTGAACTGAAACACTATAAATGGGATGATGAGAAGATCTGTTTCAAAAGCTCACACTAGATCCAAACTAAAAAAACTGGTGCAGATTTACGTTAAACAATATCTTGCCTTATGAGAGAGCRGAAGATGCTATGCCACTTTTAAAGTTTTTGTTTGTGTTAAGCTCCTTGTGAAAGGAGTGAGAAGCACATGGCAGTTGATAGAAGAAGGGACAAATCTGATGTGAAAAGGCTATGAAAGAGGGTTAAGAGCCCTCAGTCAACCATCAGAGGATAGAAGCAAATCATGTAAAATCTGAACAGAGTTTTCTGAATGTCTGAACAGATGCTTTTTCACCTGTTACTTGAGTTCCATAGCCTAGGTCTACTCTTTTCCCTGTGGCTAGATGGACACTCCTCCTCTGCTTCTGCACAAAGTCTGCTGAATTAACTTGGTTTGCAGTAGATGGTTGTTTAAACTAATCTGGGTGGACTTTGTTTATCCTCTGTGTTCAAAGAGAGTTTAAAAAACAAAGTTCTGTTTTATAACTTACATGATACTGAAAGGATGAGAAGAGAATGATTTTTTTGTTCCCCACTTCAATGTGCAGGTTTTTAAATATTACTCTGTAGGAGTTTTGATCCACTGTAGCGCTCAGGGACAAAAGATATTAACCATTTAGATGAATGGTGTTCTTAGCATTTTTCTTCAAACTCTATTTCTGAGTTATTTTATTGTCATATTATAAGTGTCATAAATGAGGATTCTTCTTAACGAGATAATCACAAGCACAAGCTAAAATAATCCATTTAGTTATATGTTGTTTCTTGAACAGCAGAATTGATAAGGTCTGTTTTTCCACAGACTCGTATTCTTTTGTGCCTTCCAGCCCTCTCGTCCCCTGTAACACCTCCAGACTCTCTATCCACAGTATTTCAAGTATCCCCACCTCCAGTCCGAGTACCTCCTATTTGCTCTCCCTCCTGGTGCCTGGAGTGGCTATGCTGGGTTTGCTTGCTGGCTGAGCTGGAAGCAGAATGCATAGTTGTTCATTCACGGCCTTGTCTCTGCTGAGGAGCTGACCTTTTTCTCAGAGGTAGGCTAGGAAAGGAAACAAGGTGGGGTGTGTCTGTGTGTAGCCAGAGTGGATGTGGCCGTCTTTCGCTTATTGGGGATGCTAAAAGGGTCTGTCTTACCTACATAGCTTTTGATTTTCAGAAAACTTGGAGGAACTTTGTATGTTTAAACTTTCTCTCCCTCTGTGAAATTGGGTTGATATTGGCCAGTGGGTTCTGCATTTGCCAGGGAAGGACTGACAGACACACAGGCAGTTACGGAATTGTGTAAGTGCAATTGTATAAGCCTTATTTTCTCTGGGCTGTAAAAAAAATCAACTGTAAAAGAAAAAGCTTATCAGTGTTTATGCTAAAGATTACAGCCCTTCGAAGAGTACGATAAGCAAATGAAACCCATGACATAAAATACTGTTGCTTTAAAAATTTGTGACCGGATGGTCTTTGTTAAAATAACGTGCCAGAAAATAAAAGGAATATTTTAAACCTGAATAGTTTCAGTGATCACATCAACAAAAAAACCCAGCCTCATGGTTGATACTGGAGCAGCTGAGGCTGTGGTTCCACAGCAGCTTAGACCAGTCTCTTTACTGCTGCAGTCCCACTGACCGGTCAGTGAAATGGGCCAGCATGTGTTCCTTGGCCTTGAGTGAGCGATGTGACGCAGGTTGCATCCTCCCAGCTAAGCTCTCTTCCCCCAAAACAGGGTGACCTCCTCTGCCCTGCCTGTAGGGAACAGCCCTCTCCCATGTATTGCTTTGAGCTGTTCCTGAGCACTATCCAGGAGAATGCTGTGCCATTGATACCATCCGTGACTGTGCCAGAGMGCATGCTGACAGCTAAACGGTTGTGTTAAGTTATGTGGTTATACATGGACGATCATGGCACATGCTTTAACCCCATGCCCTGGGCTTGCTGGTTTACTACTATCGTTGTCCTTTCCCCTGCCAGGAGTTGTATGTTTTTATTCCACCCCTTGTTCCTGTGATTCTGTGTTGAAACATTTCAGTTTACTAAGCTGGCCTAAAAATAATGGCTAAATGGAGGGTTAGCCGAGTGCCAAMGCTGCCTCAGGGAGGGTGCAGGAGTATGACAGCAATTAGATTGGCTTAGGCTGTCATGGAGCTACAGCCTGTCAGAGCAGCAAACTCTGTCATGCGGGTGAGAGTGAGCTGTGCTGGAGAAGGGGAGGCTGGAACTCCCTGTGCCAGCTGCTCTGCAAAAACTAACGTCTTGCAACGACATGCTGAAAGGCAGCGAACGGCACAGTCAGTGGAGGAATGAATAGCTCCCTAAATTGACTTTACTGTCAGAGGAAACATCACTGAAAGATAGCCTGCCTTTTCTTTCCCTCTTCTCCTATACCCCCCCCCCTTGGTCATAATGCACAGTGAAAAAGTACCTACTGGGCTGGAAAGGATGTAGAGGAAGGAGGTACGGAAATTAGAAAGCATTCCTTCTATTTTCATTAAAACATTTACAAGTATGAAGAATACTCTTCCGTGATTTTGCTAAGTTGTTTCTTCAGCGCTTCTAGTGAAAAGTATTGTATGCTCTGTCGTATATATCGAAGCACAAAGGTGACAACTAACTTTCTTCCAAGTATTTGTTTGATATTTAAGTTAACTTGCATTAAGTTTGGTATTTAAGTTAAATTAGTTAAGTTTAGTATCTGGAAAATTCTCGCAAATGATAATGTAACTGCTTTGTAATGTAATAAATTAACCACTGTCAAGGAGACTTGCATTGCTTTGGAACCTGGCATGGCCGTTTCTTATTCTGTGGGATTCCTGATGGAGAGGCTAGGTTTGCTCCTAGGGGGATGATTGGAAAAAAAGTCCCAACAACTGTGTAAGCTCACAGGTGATATCAGCACTTTTAATTCTTGCAGATTTCTCTGTTYTAAAATATATACATATAGATGTGTGGGATGAGTGTGGAGATTACTGGACTTTAGCCACCTCTATTCCATTCAAATTTACTAGTGYAGTGTATGAATCCATGCCCCGTGATACAGGTGCGCAACCCCCCTCTTCTCTGACTCAAAAAGTCTCTCARGTTGCCAGGCATACTAAAATGCTAGCTGATTTTGCATGTTTTTTCTTAAGAATGTAAACCTGTACCATATGGCATCAGTATGGTAGTATTAATAGTTTTATAGCTCCTACCTTTTTCTCAGACGTAAACTTCCCAAAGTAAGGCACTAGACAAATACTATMTTCTCACTCAACAGAGCAATTCCCTGCTTGTTTAGAGAGCCATATCTGCTACTTTACAGCCMTAAAGTTATTATTTCATTACATCTCATGCATTTTAAAGTGGCAGAGATATGTTAGACCAAACTGGAGGCAATTAGCTTGTGAAATAAATAAGTGAAATTCAGGGTAGAAGCAAAGAAGAATGGAAACATTATAGTGTATATGCAGATCAGTTTTGGCTTACAAAACTTTTGTTACTGTTGGTAACTTSTGCTTATTATACTTTGTATTATTGGAATATTGACCAGAAACTTCCTATAACTTTCCACTGAGTAGCCAATGAGGTTTGTTTTTTCTTGTGGATTTTTCACCCAAAATGAAATAGTAAAAAAAAATTAATGAAAGAAAATAAAATGTGTAAAATAGCCTTGTTATGATGGGATCAGACAGGTCCCTGAAACTCATTTCAGTTAAATTTTTGAAAATGAATGAGCTTCGAGTTCATAATTCCTTAATACTATGTTTTTAAGGTAATATGTAAAAACATAATATCACTCACAGATTAGTAAAGCTGTTAAAACTTTAGCACTCATTTTCATACCAGTTTTAACTTAGGTACATGCACAAGTTAGCAAATTAATCTCAGAGACTGAAATTTGTAAGAATGAAGTTTTCCATGCAAGAAATAGGCCAGAATGGGCTATGAAAAAGTCAGGTTTAAATCAGCATGTATATGTAATGGAAAATGTTTAGTTTAAAATTTGTATGGACAGTGACTGATAAAAATCTGTGATGGCATTTTCCCCATTTTTAACAACAGAGCTGGTTGATTTCTTATTTTTTATTTTTAAGTCAGGAAAGCCAGGTGTGAGAAGAGCATAATAGCAGCCCCTTACAAGGTAGAGAGCACAGTTTAAACTATTTTTAAAGGTTTTGAAGCTATATAGTGCACCAAGGAAAAATGTTTTCCAGAGCAATAAGAATCGTATTATCATTACAGAATTTTTATCCTACAATAAAAATAGTCTGCTATTTTTAAGGCCAAAGGAGCAGCCAAAAACGTTATCTAGCCTTTTAAAAGATAGCAACCTGACAAAGTCCTGTGGAATATGTGATCATGGYTCTGATCCTACAGGAAGATTAAGGTGAAGTAGAGCAAGATTAGGTAGGTTTTCTGGTGAAGTTAAGCAAAATGCAGCTCTCTTGTCTGTGTAGGCCTTGCAAAAATTCTTAGCTTCTCATAACAAGCACAGGAGTTACTCCATGGCTTCCATAGTCCAACACAGACTTACCTGGGCTTATTAATCTGCTTGATTTTTTTGCCTTTTTTTTTTTTTTTTTAATTAAAAAAATAATTAACATGGATGAGATGAACAATTAAAAAAAGTAACTTATCAGGATTTTTTTGTGGTCAGACAACATCCTGGAAGGCCTGCTCAGGAAGTGTTTAGCAACCTGTCTATACCACGGGTTGTAACAAGAGGGAGATGACTTCCAAAAATAGGCTCCCTGTGTGCCTAGCAGCATGGATTAAATGTCCAGAGAGCCTAATATGTCTAAAGACAGCTGGTCCGTTCCAGAATCTCAACAGGAACAGTGCTGGTTCTAGCGGAATTTGTTATCCGCTCGTCTAAAACTCGAGCACTGCAAACTTTCATTTCAAAACGTCTCAGCTATTGGTGAACTCCACAATATCTGAAGATGACTAATGTAAAATTCTTGTCTTGGCAACATCAGAGATTGAAAATAGCGTCTTTCTTCAGCAACAGATTTTGGGGTTCTGTTCTGAGATTAACTCTTCTATGATTAACCCAGTTCTCCATTTTTCTTTGTTGGTTAGTAGTCTGACCCAAACTGAAAAGACTGAATTAGTTACAAGTGTGTACCCTCAGTTGCAGAGAGAAAAAATGTTTTGGCCTGGAGGGAATAAACTTTTAGTTYCAAACGCATATAGTATAATCAAAACAAAGCCTCACTAGCAAAGCAATGGCAAAACAATGGTGCCTAGAAATATGATTGCTAGAGCAGAAAAATAAAGYAACAGAAAAACTATTTTCTGTTAAGGCCAATTATAAAAAGCTGCCTTCATTCTTTGGCAATATATTTCTAAGAAAATATTTCTTTYAGGGGAGATGCTTAAGCTTTGGGAGAGTAGAACTATGTATATGAGCCCAGGGCAGACGTACTGAGGAATCATGGTTAAAACAAGGGGACTGAAGCCCAGGGGTTTTGAGCGTGGTTTTGTTTCAGATTGAAATGACTTAGTAACCTAGAAGATACGGAGGAGAATACAAGGTGCTTTCAATGAAAGAAGGAAAATTTAGAGGTGCCATTTGCATTGCGTCTTTGATAGTTATAATTGCTAGCTATTGTTTTGATGGAACTTGTGGTTTCTTTATACATTTATCCAGATTTCATAACCAACCACCAACATTTGCATAGTACATATTGTGTGTTTTGCTGTTTTTATAAATCATTGTCTTTTTGTTTTGCTTTTACCTACACTATACTAGCACTACTTCCAGACTTCTTTGAATCATGGTTTCCKAGTTAATAGTTGTCTCTCTAGGAGGCAGTTGCAGAAAAACACACTTGAAGWTTTGAGAATAGTGACAAGTAATACAGTATGTTGCAAAATATGAACTACATCAGCTGGAATAACATGAAATTGCAGTAATTTTCTAGGGAAGGAAAATAAGTTGGTTAGAGRAAGGCCAAGAGTCTTTGAGGGGGAAAAGTCTCAACATCTTTGAACTAACAAAAAGCATTTCCTTGAAGTTTGTAAAGTGCTTTGGGGCCTGTCTGGATGAAAGACTTTATCTATAAGTCATTTTCCTTGACTTTGTTGTGAGTTCAGACAGGTATATCATTACACTAGGGTTATCATTTGTCCCATATTTCTTTGTCCCCACCAGGCATAGGCTTATCAACTTTTTGTCTGTTTCCCGTGGTGACTCAGGCTTCTTTGTATGCTAGCATAAGATCTTAAGTTTCTTGAAAGCATCACGAGTACCATGTGAATGGACTTCAGGCAGCTCAACGAACACATCTTCTCATTGGGATGTTTCTTCATACTTGAAATCTGGGTCACATCGCAGTAATGAAATGTGCTGACAAAATATGACTGGTATTATTTATTTAAAGGGAAATTGAAGAAAACATTTGTTCTTGGTTCCTCTTTCTCTGGATCTGCCCACTGTGATCCAGAAATATTTGAACAAAATGAACACGTTTTCTCAGCAGTGAGGTCTGCATTATCTGAGGTGGTTGACAGTGGGACACTGAACCCGCCACTGGTAGCTCACAGGTTCAAACCCAGGCATCAGTTGTCACCGCTGTTAAATTTGGTGACAGTTCACAGCTTTGTGTGTGTTGGTCACGTATCCATCTGTATCTACAACATAAACAGCATGCCTTGACACTCTTGCTCAAAATCTAAAAAATAAGTAAAAAAAATTTTACTGCCTTCTTGRCTTTGTGTAAAAACTGTTTCAAGAAATGCTGTGGAAGTAATGCAGAAAGAATATTGTGGTTGTTAAAATCGGATATATTCCACAAAATTTTTCAGTACGCTTTCTTTTGCAGTGTGAATTTCTCCCACTCACTGGTCATCAGCTCCATGATGGCAAAAACTAATGTATGGGCACAGTTACTCTGAGCGAAGGGAGCGTTTTTTGGCTTACTTCTTTCATTTGGAAGGGAGATGTACCGTGGCAGCAGAAAAAAAATATTCTGTCAACATAGGCTGTGTCCACAATAGGAGCTTAATATAATCTATAGCAGCAGAAGCTCTGTTGCGTGCAAAATGTTGAGGATCCCAACGTAGCTGACACAAGTTTCACCCTTTCCTCTCCTCTTACTGTCTCACCTCTTAGGAGAAGCTCATGGTCTCCCAACGCCATGGGGGGCGGTCAGGTAGGCTCGCGAGCTCTCTCCAGCTCTGCACATCCCCCTTCTGTGGTGTTGGGGAGAGCACGATATTCTGTGAGGTCCAGTGAGGATTTGTAGCATCTGTCTGATCTGGGCATTACATTCGAATGCAAGAGAAATTGATGAGAGAGAAAAAAACCAAATAAATTAAAAAAAAAAAAATTCACCTAATGCGTTCCTGTCGCTCACCAAGTTACACTCCTGAAGTGTGTTCAGTTGTCCTAATCCTCTAGAGCGCTTCTGGTGTTGAGGCTTGGAATGTATCATTTTCAGTGGTGGCAATTCAGTGTTTTTACTGAGTGCAAAATTAAATGTAGCAATAGTTAAACGCTAAAATTTTAAATTTTCTTGTCAGTTATCCCTTCCTATTGTTCATCGCTATTGTTCTTTTACCATCTTAAACTTTTTCCTGTATCAAAAAGCCTTAAACCCTGTAATTATATGTGCCTCACCTAATTTTTCTTTTGATAGTTTTGGGAAAAATAGATAAAACAGTAGTACCGTACGTGGTGGGAAAATAAGTCATCCCTAACTGAAAATTTCATGGAGGTATGCTCTTATTTAGAAATGTGAGTCATTCACAGGAATTTCTTTCCTGTAGGTACACTGTACCTGTGCCATGGAATAACAACAGTATTTACAGGGTAGTGAGCCTGGCAGCTCAGTGTGTGGGGACTCAGGAAAGTGGGGAATTTATTGCAGCTGTAGCTCGTTCAGCTGCTGCTTTTTAATGGCTCCTTCATTTCTTATTTTCCTGTCTCACAAATTGTTTAATGAGAATTCCATTTAGTCCCTCTTTGCTCTGTATTTCTCTTTTGAATAATGAGGTTTTTTTCTTTTTTTTCCTTTTTTTGCCCACTTCCTGTGTTTATTATAAATGTAGAAGGAATTCAAGAAAGGTGTTTTTGAGAGTTTAAAATATGACATGCATACAGTGCAGAAACATGGCTTGAGTCTTTAAATGTTCAGTATATTTGCTGTTAATGTATTTAATTGACTTTGGGTTCATGATGTTGCAGTAATACTTTAGTACCAACTTTTCACAGTGTGAAGGAATTATATCATTGCACAGAGAGAGGATTTTGAGCTGCAAGCTCCTGCAAAAGAATCTGCTGAAAAGAGAATTAAAGTACAAAAATGGCTTAGGATAGTTTAGTGTAATCCCGCATGCAACCGACTGTACAACTGTTTGACTTTGGTCTTGGCGCACCTCCCTGGCACAGCCGAGGTCGAAGTGAGATACTTGGTTACACAGTCATTTAGCCGGGCTCTCCGCCGAATGGCACGCTGCGGTGGAATCCGAATTGGACATGTTTGAGGAAGAAAATTCATGTACAGGTTTAGACTTGATTGTTTTGACTGAGAGAGTGTGTTAAGTATTGTAGTCTGGTTTATGCTTGTTTCAGAAAAGAAACACTAATATTCAAGTAAAAACTGTCCACTGACAAATGTATCAAGCATTAGGAAAGCAAACTGCTGTCATTGAGAGGATTGTAGGTAACTGTTGCTAAGTCCATTAGAGATATTTATAACCTCAGGCTTGATACCCAGGATGTGAAATGAGCCAAAGAACTCTCTGGCAATAGTGTACAGGTTAGTTGGATGGTTCCTTGCTGGATGAATACATACTCATCATTGACAAGCATTAAATTGGTTCATCTTTTGTCTGCCTAATATTTGTTTCATTTCTAGAAAAATCAGGCAACTTGTAGTATAGCAAATTTTAAGTAATATTTTCATTCTCAAATTGGAATTCTGCTAGTGTCAATCTTCTTTCAATGTTTTACAATTTTGTGTAATTCCTTTTTACACACATTTGGTTTTAGTATTGTCTTGTTTAATTCCTACCCAGGAAGTGGCAGTCATCTTAGATTTCTCACCAGAATATTTTAAAAGACTGCTGTTTTATAAATTCATATTGCAGGATGTTTTCTAGTTTCTCAAAATAAGTAACATTTTAATGAATGTGGTTTACATCTTTGAATATACTAGATCCCATTATATTTTAGTGTTCATTTACTTAATTCCTAATTCCCCGTGGTAAATGGTTATCCATTGTCAATCAAAAACTTGAGTTAGTTCAGTGTAACTCTCTTCTTACCTTTCAGAGTTTTTTGAACTAGGTAAATGAGAATTAAGAATCTCACTTGTGTATATGTTTATATACTCAACATACATATATTTTAGGAAGTCCTATTTCAGTTCTGTGTAATACACCCTTTCCAGAGAGTTCGTAGCACAAGTGACTGAAAATTAATTTCTGTAATTGGGTTAACTTGAGACCACAGTTACGAGTGGCACAAAAGCATTACTGTATGGAAAAGGCGTAAGAAGAGCGGTGCTCAGGCCCCAGCTTTGGTGTTTAGGTTAGGGTATCCTCTTCCTGTGCTCTGCAGAGGGATCCGGACAGGCTGGATCCATGGGCCGAGGCCAACTGTATGAGGTTCAACAGGGCCAAGTGCCGGGTCCTGCACTTGGGTCACAACAACCCCAGGCAACACCAGAGGCTTGGGGAAGAGTGGCTGGAAAGCTGCCCGGCGGAAAAGGACCTGGGGGTGCTGGTCAACAGCCGGCTGAGTATGAGCCGGCATGTGCCCAGGTGGCCAAGAAGGCCAACAGCATCCTGGCCTGTGTCAGGAATAGTGTGGCCAGCAGGAGCAGGGAGGTGATCGTGCCCCTGTACTCGGCACTGGTGAGGCCGCACCTCGAATACTGTGTTCAGTTTTGGGCCCCTCACTACAAGAAGGACACTGAGGTGCTGGAGTGTGTCCAGAGAAGGGCCACGAGGCTGGTGAAGGGTCTGGAGAACAGGTCTTATGAGGAGTGGCTCATGAGGAGGGAACTGGGGTTGTTTAGCCTGGAGAAGAGGAGGCTGAGGGGAGACCTTATCGCTCTCTACAACTACCTGAAAGGAGGCTGTAGCAAGGTGGGGGTCGGTCTCTTCTCCCAAGTAACAAGCGATAGGACAAGAGAAAATGGCCTCAAGTTGTGCCAGGGCAGGTTTAGATTGGATATTAGGAAACATTTCTTCACTGAAAGGGTTGCCAAGCGCTGGAGCAGGCTGCCCAGGGAAGTGGTGGAGTCGCCATCCCTGGAGGTGTTTCAAAGACATGTAGATGTGGTGCTTATGGACATGGTTTAGTGGTGGTCTTGGCAGTGTTAGGTTTATGGTTGGATTCGATGATCTTAAAGGTCTTTTCCAACCTAAGTGATTCTGTGATGGCATTGGCAGATGTCATGGAGATCAGGGAATTMTTGGACTGCAGTTGGTGGGACTGACTGCGCTCCATACTGCTTGCTTGGTGCTTGGCTTCACGCACATGCTGCCTACCTGTTTGCTCCAAGACGTCGGGGCCACTCTGAACCCTGTGCCCTGTCGCAGTGAGTACTCTGGGAATGGAGCCTCTAGTGACTCCCAGCTTCCCTCCGTCCATCTTTGGACCTCTGTCCTCTTCAGCTCTCCAAAATACACCAGCTCAGTAGGCTGTGTGATGTCCAGCTACGTCACTCGCGAGGTGTGCTGGGTGTTCTTCTCCAGTGCCTGCTCTGTTGCATTACTCGGATGCCCATTGATTCCCTTCATAAACTGATTTAACTGGCCTAAAAATGAAGTAATTTTTTTTTTCCTGTTCGCTCAGTGAGCTAGTGTGGTCTCTGAGGAGGAGATAAACTCTGAAATGAGTGTGGGAAAGAAATGAGGAGGGAGCAGGAGCAAGCCATTAGGTTCCCTCATGTCATCCTACCATATCTTGAAGTACCTTTGAGAAGTTTGCTCTGGTGATTACATATTCCTGTACCTCTTGTCCTCTGTCTTTCTGATTTTATTTCCTTTTTACCACTTCTCCTCAACTTCTCGGCATAAACATGTTTCCTGTACCCAAGGGAGCATCATGGCTATAGGCTGCCTCGTTGCTCTGTTCCTGTGCCTGGCTTCCAGGGCTTCCTGGCAGGAAGGGTTGCAAACAAAAATCCGTTCAACCTGTGGAATACAAACAAGGAATGGTTAGTCGTTCTGGATGGCAGAGGGCCGGCTGCCTGGCGTATCAGAGGTGTGGGGGAGCCCAGCGTGCTGGGGCTGTTGACACCCATTTGAGACCAATTGAAGCCGGGGTGGTTGAAGTGTTCATGACTCTGCTGTCTGCACTCCTTCTCTGCTCACTTCTCTGTCCTAGAGATCGCTGTCTGTGAACTAGTCTGTGTCTCCTTGCAATATACAGATTGAAGAATTCCAGAGAGTTATAATTCAACCAAATTAATTCCTAAACAGGTTGATAATACTGCTAATAAAATTCCCTTTTCAAAGCACGGAAGGACTAGAGCTCCTTGGAAAGTTTTAAGAATATTTTGAACGTGGCAAAACAGTGTTGTTTTTCTCTAACTTCATTCCAACAAATTGCTATTTATTTAACTTGAAACATTGATATATTTAAACTATTTGGTTTAAAAGTTTATTGGCCATTTTCTGTCTCAGGGTGTATTTCCTGCTAGGGTTGTGAACTAGTTCATCTCCCACATACAAGAACACTGAGAAACCTTAAATGTAATTGTTCTTTTTTCAGCTGCCTAGGATAATATGATTTTGGTAAGTCATACTAACTTAAAGTACATGATTTAATCCACACAATGTTGATAAAAAATAATGCTTTCCTCAATATTTCTGAAGTGAAAATACGTTATATGTTTTAAAGTATCTTTGGACCATCCTGTCCGTTGATTTTTGATAATTCCTTAAATTTTACAATTAGGTCCTCCTGATTTGTACAGAAGTACAATAGGAGCATACGTCTATTTGTTGTGAATCCTTCCCACTATAAATCATACCCAAAAAATTAATCTGGCAGCAGATTGTAAGAAAGAAAAGTCGAGATGCAAGTTATGATAACAGGCATATTTGTTATACATCTTTGTATAATGTTATTTTTATCTTTTTAGTTTTCTAGTGGCAAGGAGTAGGAACAGAAAATTGGGTTAAAATATTTGGGGATTTTTTTCATTATTTCTCTGCATTACTTTTTTCCACATACAGTGGATTCTTTTAAACGAAATGCAAATTTTATTGCAAATATTAATAATGAGAGGACACTCTCACGGGCTTGGAGTTTTAATGTTTCTGTTACTAGAGGGCGCAAGATTATAAGGAACTAGTTTTTATAAATTTAGGCTACCGTTTCTGTTGCCTTTCCTTAAACCTCACATATCAGTCCACTTTTGCTGTAGTTAACTTCAGTCATTTAAGAATCTTGACTTGTCCTTTTCCCATCTGTAAACAGTTGTACTGATGGAAAATGCTGGACATGGACGTATGAAAAATGAAATCCCATGTTTGCTGGCAGTTAAAACAAATATTGTATGTAACTAAAATATTTCACTCTTGACAATACCAATTGAGTACTGTTTTTGCTAAGTCTTCTAAAAATAGTGTCAGTAGTTATGTTATTCCTTATTAGCTGCAACACCTTTCATTTGAGATTGAGATTTATCTAACTGCGAACAAATGCAACTGGTTTTGGACTGTTTTTGAAAAATATTATCACAGTGTTTCTGTGTCTGAATCATACCAGTGCCACCATAGCCTTTTCCTAAACAAGATACCTGTTGTGGCATTACTTATATTTTAAATGTTATCGATTATTTATTCCGTCTATTCAGCAATAAGATACATGCTAAATGAACTTCAGAAAAGGAGATACTGATTCCTATCGTGATAAGCATATGCTTTTCTTCTTTAAAAAAATGCTTTTTGTCATGACTTCAGCTAGGAACGCATATTACTTTCTTACCAGTATTTCTGTGCATTACAACTCAGATGGATTTCTTGCTACTTCTTTCTTCTGTTCCTGATCCAGTATATGCATAATTTTAAGCACATGAGTAGTCCCATTCAGATCAGCCCAAGTATGGGCTTCAGTCAACTGAGGAAGGCATATCCCTCAGTCCAGAAAAGCAGTTATATTTATGCGCAAATTTGACTACCAGCAGTCCAATTGAAGGTTGGAGATAAATGGGACACATTGCCTGGAATGGCCTTTTACTCTGCTTTAATAGATATTGCCCTTGCATGAGTCTTCCTGTGGTCTAATCTTATTCCCAAATACAGCTGTATCGAAGATCAATCTTAGGTTCCTTTGTTTAGCTGCTATATCCTCACCCATATTGAATGCATAGTCTCATTTATGATTTCTTCTTCTGTGAACACTTGACACGAATTTAGATTTATGCCTCATCTCAAATTTAATGTAGAGACTTAAAATGAAGTATTGTGAGGAACACAGAGCTGGAAGGAACTGCCTAGGTCATTGAGTCTGGTCATTTGATGCTGAAGACACAAGGCACCATACAATCTTTTTCATCTTAAAAGCAGGTAGATTTTTTGTTCCTACTACTCGGATTGGAGGGTTATGCAAAAACCTCATTGATCTAATGGTTAGATGTATCCATGGCCAGATAATATTAATTTGTTCTTCTGCTAATGTTATGCTTTAGCTTAAATAGCTCTTCTCTTTGATTTACATTAAGTCATATATATGGATGTAAAAGCTCAGTGCATCAGAACACTGTCAGTGTTATATAATTTTTTGAATTCATGATCTGAAGCTTAATACATTTCTTCAATGCCTAAGTACTCTTGTTTTTTCCTTTTATAGCTTTACATGTGGTACACATGAAAATGAGGCTGAGAACGCGGAAAGCTTCTCAGCAATCGAATCAAATTCACACACAACGTGCTTTGAGGGCAAAGAGGAAACATTCGGAGGTGGAAGAGAGCTTACCTGTTGGTGGAGGAAAACCACAGAAAAATGAAACTGGCTTGTTGTCTTCAATCAAAAAGTTTATTAAAGGAAGCACACCCAAGGTACACCATCAGTGGGTTTCTTCTTTTGTTTTTCGGTTGGGTCATATTCAGTGAAATTTTATTTAAAACCATTTCTATTAAGAAAAAATAAACACGTGTAATGTGGTGGAAGCAAAACATTCTTGTAAAGAATTGGAAGGCAAGAAGTACCTGCAATAGTTGTGTCAGGTAACAGATATTTTAAAAAGCAGACTTTCAAACCCTACAGGAGTCCATTGTAGGCATATTTAAGACAATCCAATAAATCACAGGATTTATTACCTAGGTATTTCTTTGTGAAAATGTTGACTAATAAATTCATTAGATTTTTAATTTCTGTTTTAAGGATTCCTTGAATTTGGGAATTACCAGTACTGGCAACTAAGAAAAGCAAGTCTGTAAGATAAATTTGCTGAATATTTTTAGCATTTTTATTCAAAATTGTTTAGGAGTCCATCAATCAATAAAGGTCAAACCTCACAAATTCAACTATCACGAAATTGATACGACTACTCAGCGCATTATTGCAGTTAAGACTCACCCTGCTTAGTGGATCAAATTCAAACATTGTCAGGGCTAAACCACTAAATCTCATCTGTCTTGATCCAGACAGAAATCTGAACATTACTAATCTTCACGTGTTAAAACCTGTTGCATGTATGTTTTGAGGGTAAATTATATATATATATAATTTATATATATATATAATACATAACTATATAACTATATATATATATATAAAACTTTGGTAGGCTGAATGTAACCTTGCAATTGATTCAAAAACATGTGGTTTCTCTCTGTAAAGGGAGGCCAGTTTAAAAAAAAAACCCCTTCGTTCAGTCATGGCAATCCAGATATTGACATTATGTAGCTGTAAATTTTAAAGAAGAGTAGCCAAGAAGTCATAACTAAATTAAATTGTATCCCAGATTAACTATATGATAAATAAAAATATGATATAAATTCAGAAGTATTTTCTGGGGTTTGAACTACATGTTGAAACGATAATTTTGTAACAAGCTGAAGTTGAAATAATTTTAATTAAAGTAACAGTATATTCCTAAATTGTCAAAAATATAGTGAAATTTAATGTTTCACGGCATGTGTTAATTACCTATCATAGAAACATTGAGGTACTGACAAAGAAATGTTTCAGTAAAAATAAATGGTTAAATCCGCTTACATCTTGTTTTTCCTTAAACCGGGACAGTTGATCTATTTTACATTCAGCGTCTATATTGTAGCTCAGTAGTGCAACATTTTGGCTGCAAAACCACTGCAACAAAACGCTGAAATCTGAGCAAAACATTTTACATTGGAATTTTAAGATAAGGGAAATATGTCTGGTTTTCCTTTCCTTTGTCTCTTTAAGGTTTTGTTAACTTTCTCTCCTCCCCTCTTCTCTTCTTCTCCCAAATCTTTGGATTACATTTCATTCTTCTTTTTCTTGACAGGTTTTTTCGTATAAAATGTCCACATTTTTCTCCTGTTTCCTTTCATGTCCTCTCCTGTGCCTGTAGCAGGACTTGGAGTGGTTCCAGTGGCATTAGCATGGCATGATATTGATACTGCCGGGCTATCTTCCAAAGCGCTAATGACTTAACAAAGTAGTCTTGTGGCTGCCATGGAAACGTTCTAACTCTCTGAGATAGTGCATGTGTACAACTTGCATAGTAGTTCGTTTATGGGTATGCTAAAATCCAAATCACCGCTGAGGTTATATGGATTTACGGCAATAAATGTCTTCRTAACGGGTATATCTCGACAATTTCGATCATAGTCACAGGTCATGTAGCTGGTATTGTAAAGAATTATTAGAAATGTTCCTTAAACAAACAAAACATGAAAAAACCTTATAGCTATTTCGTTAGAGAAACCAGAGACTAAAATGTGGCTCTTTGTGGATGGTGATAGGTCTGTTCTTGAGGTCTTTTGCTAACTCACGGCCCCTGTGCAAGTCAGCAATAGTATGGAGCGCACAGTAGTAATTGTCACAAAATGACAAATATGCTATACTAGAAAAGCTCGTACACATATGCGTACAGGAAGTACTATTATAATTTTTAAATGTTAACATTGGAAATACTGTAGAACTTGCTGTTGCAAGTTACTCTAAACTTCTTCAGTTTTGGGGATTCTAGCAGTGTCAGAAATTGCATTGACCTCGAATGTGTTGTCATTACTTCTAGTCTCAGTTTAGGCCATTCGTTAATACATACCAAGTTTCTGAAAACAACCTAAAAGCAAACAAAGTGTTTATGTTGGTGTGACATTGCCATGTTCCTTATCACACGATTATTGATAATAGGTTATATGGAATTTAATAGATCATAGAATTCAAATAGATTGTTATATAAATACATATAATAGGTATGTTTAATTCTGTATCTGTGCAATAAAATTGTCAGTGTATAAACCAAGTAGCACAATAACATTATATTTAATTTCACCTTTGAATTCTGTTAACTAGTACAACATGGGCACAGCAGTGTGAGCTTTCCCACCACATCACGATAGCTTCTCTTCTGGAGGATGAAAGGGATCTCCAGATTTAGTGAATTCTTTATGCCTCTGCTGATACCATCAGCCAGGTTTCCTGTTTCCATTGTAATTTTTGTAACGTTTCTACACTTGTTTTCCATAAAGCAGAATGAGAGCACAACTCAATTTATGAAGGCTCATGGATAGCTTTTAGAAGTTAACTAATTTCTCTCATTTTTTCCCCGGTGTTGAACATTTGAACAAATGACCTAGAAGATGAGATGCCTTACTGTTCTTTTATCAGTTCAGTGAGCCATCCATTTTCTCTCATTATATGGATTTATGGTATATACAGCATTATTAATTCTAAGTGGTAGTAATTAGATTGTTCTCACCAAGGTTGTTGGTCAAGGATATTGCCAGTAGGAAGCTTTTGGGATCAGTGGTGTTCACTTGTCTTCTGATATGGATGTCAATGCATTTCCATGTTTGTTAGTATTTCTTTCAGCTACTGTACTGTTAGCGTGGACTTTAGATTAATTTTTCTAAAAGATCTATTTACTTTTTTTTTTGGAGCACGCAAACCGTTTTTCTCTTTTCTTTTTAAAGATGTGAAACTGCTGCTCCAGAAAGGTAATATTGTAATTCTAAAATGGAAATTTTAATTAACTTTGATATGGTCTGTGGCCTTGTTACTTATTTTGATATTTAATTCAATTTATTTTGCATTGTCTCACACCTTACATTTCAGTGTACTCTCTATGGTCATGCTTTAGATTTCAGATTGCCGTTTTATTAAGTTGTAGTAGGTGCTTTGAGGCAAAAGGGGAAGAAACCTGTCTTAAACATGTGTACCTACACATACACTCATGCACAGAAAGTATGCAAAAATGTTTGGTTCTATATCAGTCATGTCAGTGCCACAGGGAAGAACAGTCATTTACTTAAAGGTAAGAAGAATGATTGGGTCATAACCCTTGCTTACAACATTTTTAACAGCTAAGTTTTGCCATATACTATCTCTTACAGATTGAATAGGAGCAAGTTATATACTCGTATACAATTTAGCAAGCCACTTTATGTAGGGAGCATGCTGGAGAATTTCATATGGGATATTGTGCAGTTTACTTGCTGTATATTTAACAGGCAGTGAAATCAAGTTTCACATAATTTTAGTTGCCTTGTCTCTGCATTTCCCCAACTCCATAGCACTTAAATATTTATAAATTGGCTATCCAGTGAAATAGTACTTAAAGACAGTTTTTCTACTACAGAAGTTCCAAGTACAGTTTTCTTTCCCGATACTTTGCTATTTACCTTGAGTTGTGTCAGTTTAAATGAGTTTAAAATTCCAGCTGGCCAGATACATGTTGCATATTCTGCATCTGGAAGTGGAACAATAAATGGATCTTTTGTGAAACTTTCTCTAACAGCTAACATTTTCTGGTAGTAGTCAGTGGAGAAAAGAGGCACTATTCAGTATGTTTCTTTTTCCCYCCTTTTCTGTTTTAAGGAAGAAAGAGAAAATCCTGCAAAAAGAAGTAGAATTGAACGGGATATAGATAACAACTTGATTACATCCACACCTCAAACAGGAGAAAAGCCTAATAAACAGATCTCTCGAGTACGACGGAAAAGTCAAATGAATGGAGGTTTGTAAATATTCTGATCGTACGTTGTTGCAGTTGAATGGTGATTCAGTAGTCTTACAGCTGTTAACTAATGTAGGACATTCTTCAGTGGTGGAGGTTATTAAGGGGTTTGTGATTGACTTCAGTGAGAGCAAGGCTGAGCTAATAGGAGCAAAATAAGATTTCTTAGACTATAAGCAACATTACTTCTCAGACACATCCATTGTATCTTTATAAGAACAAATTGGATATGTGGTCATGACTAGCTATTTTGGAACTTTTAAAATTATTATTCTAAAAAGGCAGTGATAATTATTTGATTTAGCTCATCTCCCATTTTCTCACAAAAAAAGTGAAATATGACTTCCCAACTCGTGACCTTTGTGGAAGTAGCTAGGAGTCCTTAGATATTGAAAGCACTTGTCAAGCACGTAGACAGGTTTCTGTCATAGAATCATAGGAAAATTTAGATCGGAAGGGACCTCTAAAGGTCACCGGGGCCAGTCCCCCTGCTCCCCTCACAGCAATCTTGATCCAGCTTGAAGCGAGATCTGGCTTTGGAGTTAGATCAGGCTGCTCCAAGCCTTGTCCAGTCATGTTTTGAATATCTCTAAGGATGGAGATTCCACAACCCTGTTCCCTGTGAAAGTTGTTTCTTTTTGAATATCTGTAATAAAGACATGATAAAATGGTCAACACCATTTAAAGCGTCAGCTGTGGTTCCAAATCTGACTTTAAAAAAACATTTTTTAAACTTACTTTCTAAGGAAACAAGACTTAATGTGATTGCGCTGCCTGTCAATGTTCCTTCATTCTCCATTCTCCCAATAATTTGGGAATCCATTGTCTGGTTTCTGCCAGGTTTGTCAGCAAGGCAAAGGTCTCAAAGATTTCATAGTCCAGCAAGGTTTGCAAAATTGGTAGCTAAATAGACAATAGAGCTCCCAATGAGTGACTTCAGTGATGGAAAGGTTACAATCTGAGAGAATTTCCTGTTTGGTTGTTGTCAGATGTGTATGTAACGTGGCTTTAGGAGAAACCTCTTTTTCCAGTATTTGCTACTGTTAATTAAGGTTTTTTGCCCCCTGGAGAGATCATGGATATGCAACCACTTACACTGTGATGCATGCAGACAATTCTCAATGATGAAAGAGAAACTGTTGACTTAAATCAAGTGTGTTCTGAGGTATGCACATGGAGCACACTGAGCCTGTGTTACTCTTACAGCAATATGAAGTTCGTAGTTAAAATATTCCACATTAGTGAAGGCACTGAGTTGCAGCTGGCACACCCTACGTTCTATGCAGAAACGATAGGAAGTGTGAAGTACTTGTGCAGCTCCATCAGGCTCAGCTGACAAAAAGGTTCTCAGCTCATGTGCACAAAATACATTTGCTTACTTCCATATGGACAGACGTCTCAAAGACTTGTTACTGTGAAGTAAATAACTTCTCTTTCATTTCAGTCTCAGAACTGTGTCTTGGATCTCAGCCATGAGATGGCAATTTTTAGTTCTAGGATGTACTTTACTGTACATGCACATTTAGAGAAAACCTTAATTGTTATGTGTTATGTTTTGTAATGTGAAGATTTATTTAATTCTATGTCCTTTGTTATCTGTGATAACAACTAAAAATTATTTTACTTCATAATTGTATTTATGCATATGTGTGTGTGTATATATGTGTGGAGAATAATAAATTATGGACTTCATCTTGTGAAGTTTGGAGGTTCAGCCATTGGAGTTCCACTGACACTTTCTCTTGTTTCCACCTAGTGGAGTCCCACTGATACTGACATTTATTTGTTGTGAAAGGTGTGCAGCACCTTAAAGTCTGTCTTCCATCATCAAGCCCATTTAAAGGATTTAAACTTCTATTATTTGTTAATCTATAGCATACTTTATGTAAACAATGAGTGCTTCCTAATTTGTAGTGTTAAACTTAAGATGGTGTTGAAAATTGGCATTTCGTTTTTATGTTAATACTAAATTGCTAGCTCTTTTTTTTTTTCTTAATTAAATACTTAGGCTAATTTTTTTGTCGACCAAGTTGAACCATGAGCAAGAGGGATCTTTCCTAGAGTGAAAATAATAACAATAAAAGAGAGGATGTAACTATGAAAAACGGAAGCATGGTATTCTATTTCATAACTTTTCTTTTACAGAAGCTGGAAGTTACGAAATGACAAACCAACATGTAAAGCAAAATGGAAAATTAGAAGATAATCCTGCCACTGGCAGTCCCCCACGAACTACATTACTGGGAACCATATTTTCTCCTGTTTTCAATTTTTTTTCACCAGCAAATAAAAATGGTGAGTATTATTTAAAAAGCCAGTAGTGTTAAAGCTAAGAACGATAGATTTTTTTTTAAGAAAAAGCTGTTTTGAGCGGTAGTGCACTTTTCATTCTGATTTACAGACCAAGAGTTACTACTACCAGTTAATTCTTAGAAGGGTTGATCATTAATAAAAGAAGCAATAAGTTTATATGCATTTGAACATTTCTTTCATAGCTGTAAGTATCTAGCGGTGTACCTTTTATTTTTTTAAAAAAAAGAGAAGAAAAAAAAATTGGTATTAAGTTCCTTGTCCCAAATATAAAAGGCATTTGTCATGGTCTTCATTTTGGTTCTTATTTTTATAACGTCAATCAAATGCAGCTATCTTCAATTATTCTGAGACTTTTTTTGTGTGGTTAATAATGACTATCAGTATTCTAATCGGTAACTCAGCTTAAAGATAATGACTATGAGTGTACTGAAATCTTAATTCAGGAACATCAGGATCAGATTCTCCAGGACAAGCTGTTGAAGCCGAAGAAATAGTCAAACAGCTGGATATGGAACAGGTAGATGAGATTACTACAAGTACTGCAACGTCAACCAATGGAGCAGCTTATACTAGCCAAGCCGTGCAGGTCAGATCTACTGTCAACAATGGTTTAGAAGAAGTGGAGGAAACAAATGACCGTGACCTGCCACCACTTACAGGTTAGAGATGTGTGCTTGCCTTGGACTCAAGTATTGAACCTGTATGTAATTTGTACTCTTAGGGAAATCCTAGCACCTGCATTTTGTATAAATTAATATTTCACATTTTCTTAGGGCATGCAAACAGTATTAATATTGATTTTTATATTTAATAGACAAATCTCTTTTACGCACTAAAGACACAGTTTTGGCAAGTCTCATCTATTCCCGTATAACTCAGTTGACCTCATAACATTTCTTCCAATGAAAACAAAGATTCCAGAAGAAAGGCATTTTTCTTAATATTGAACCCTCCCCACCCCCAGCATTAAAAATGCACACCCTAGACTTCCTGATCACGAAAGAGAATTTTGCAACATTTTGATATCTTACATTAGAACAATATGGTGAGGTGAATGAGAAACATACAGATCCTACATTAATTTTCCGCATTTTCTTCAAAAGACTCATCATACATCTCTTTTGACAAAAATTGTATCCATAAAATTCAGCTTCTCCTCTTTGTGGATGGCCAGCGTCAAATTCTTAACAGTTATCTAAATCCTCCCTAGACTCTCAAAACATTGATAGTTAAGTAGTACTGAGGTTTTTGAGGACTCCTGTCAAGGAAGTAAGTGTAACCTCTAAGTAGAGGGGCTGATGTGTGATCCACAGGTCCAGTCCAGACCTTCTGATCTGGTCTGTTGCCTTGTTTCAGAAGGGCCCCTCAGACATGGGGTGAGTGAGCTGCAGACTGGAAGAGTTGTGCGAGCTTCTTAGGCTGGAACGTGCATCCAGGTAGCTCACATACACCATCAGAGGTGGTGTGGATGCCTCGCTGTGTCGCACGGGCACTGCCAGTTTGGCCAGGTGGTGAAGTTCTGTAGCGTGACGTGACATCAAGCTCTCGGGTAGCTTCCTGAGGAGCTCTGCAGGCTATTTCAGAGGGAAAATGGGGCTGAGAGGGTGGGGCTGAAGGGAGATTTTTTTCACTGTTGTTTGAGGCACTCGTGTATCAAGTGCAAATTTTCACTTTTAAAAACGGCACTAATAAGACTAGCTCTTGTGGTTTTTTGTTTTATTTTTTATTTTGGTCATTTTCGTTGAATTTTAGCACCAGTATCTCCAGACAGTGGCTACTCATCAGCTCATGCAGAAGCCACCTATGAAGAAGACTGGGAAGTCTTTGATCCGTAAGTGCTAATGTTTGTACTGAAAATATTAAATTGATCATTTTGGGTATTGGATTAAGACAGGGGTTTTTTTAGCTGGAACATTTTTATATTGTGGTAATGAATTCCAAAAGCTCTTAACTTAACAAGTAAGTGTATATTGATGTGGCGTTTTTTTTAATAAATACTTAGTTCTTGTGCAGCCTTAAATATTTGAAATACTAAGTTGGGCTACAACATTACCAGTTAAATAATGTATATACATTTCTACAGCAAAATCTGTATTCTTTTCAGCTATTATTTCATCAAACATGTTCCACCACTAACAGAAGAACAACTTAACAGGAAGCCAGCTCTTCCACTGAAAACAAGAAGCACACCAGAATTCTCATTAGTTCTAGACTTGGTAAATATCTTTTATAACATACACCAAAAGCAGGGTGTATGTAGCATTTCATTTATTTTGTTTGTTGCTGAAATTAGTAATGTTTGCTTTAAACAAAAAGGGCTTGTTGAATGTTACACAATTTTTAGTATTTTTAGTTATAGTCTGCATTAAAAAAAATTAGTGGCAATAATAGAATGCTTATTGTATTTGTTGAATACTTAACTTCCTGTTTAAAAAAAAAAAAGGCATTATGATTTTTGTCGTCTCAAACAAAGAGTTATCTGTCTCCATAAAGCTTTCCTAAATCCAATATGGAAAAAAATGAGATGTAATAAATAGGAAAATTCAGCTTCATATGTCTTGCATCAAGATTGGTCAAGAATGAGTCCTTTAATTCTTAGAACATTCTTATTCTTAGAGGGCACAAATCCACTTTTAAAAATATTCATAGAAAATATATTTGTCTTTGTAATAATTTCTTTTAGTCTCTCTGTTTTGAAAGTTGTGTCAGGCCCTGGTAATGATGTCAGGAACATTATTTTATCGTGAACAGTATCAGCTGGCATGTCCTCTCGTGGTCGTATGAATGGATAGATTATTCAAACTGACAGACGCAGGTTTGAACTGAATGACAGGACAGCCTACGAAATTAAAATATCTTCTTATAATTATTCCCCTAGCCCACAATTCTAAGTGATTTTTTTTCAAAAACTGCAAGAATAATGAAATGTATAATTCATTCTAAGAATTCTTCTCCAATCTTGACAGCAGTTGCACAAAAATAAATTTTCCAGACTAAATAAACCTACCTTAAAATGAGCATAAAAATCCAGAAAACTACTTCTATTTTCAGCATTCTTTTCACAATCTTTTCTGATTTTTTAATAGGATGAAACATTAGTGCACTGTAGTCTAAATGAATTAGAAGATGCTGCACTCACTTTTCCAGTTCTTTTTCAAGATGTCATTTACCAGGTAATTAGTGTGCGTAGAAAAATACATACCTTTTTATTTTGTTTAACATATGAATTCTTGCTGTGTGTATTTGTTATCATCTTGTTTAAAGAGAGATAAGTAACTGTCTGGCATTTAACAACTGTCTAGGTTATGAACTGCAGGTGTCAGATTCTGCGAGGTGGATTATCCTGTATTAGACATACTGTGGAGCACTGTTTATTGCCGCCACAACGTGGTAATGTCGGTCGCTGATTCCAGTTGTAAACGTTCATTGCTAAGAGCGAGTGAGTGATCTTTGTAGCAGCAATCTTCAGCAGCAGCCTTTCTCCTTGCCAGCAGGTGGAGGCAGGAACACTGAAAGTTTAGCCAGTATCGTTTCCCAGGTACAGCTTCTCACGGACTGTTAACTTTCTTCCCTTGGTAGGGAAACCAATCCACATTGCTCGATCGTTTCTTTCTATGCAGAAGACATCTTCAGGACCTGACATGAACTAGCTTCTGTCTCGGTCGTTAGTCTTGCTGTAGACTTTGCCAGTGCCAGTTCTACCTCCTTACTCCCATAGAGAGTCTACTGGGTACTTGGAGTGATTTTTGATTGTCTTGTGGAGACTGCTAGATTTAGGTTTTTGTTCTGCTTTAGGAGGTATTGTTAGTTATGTGTGGTTTACACTGACGTACCATAGAGGAACAAGCACGGGAAGGAGGAACTCTCTTCCGGCAACTACCAAAGATGCTGCACTGACCCAGGCTGTTGTTCTCAGGTCCTTTTGTGTGATGTACCTGGGAGTAGCAACAGCTTCTCCACCATGTAGTTCGCATGATATTGGACCCCACTGTAGTATCTTTGGAGAATGAGCCAGTCATCAGGCACCTTAAAAGGACACTTGTCCAGGTATTTTTCCTGATTTTAAAAATGTTTTTCTTCGCTGTTTCATATTAAAACACTTGGAATCTGAAAAGCTGAAATAATTTTTAAACATGAGTTTATCTTATCTCTTATTTGGTGATGGCCATGCACAGTTTCCTCCAGGCTGGACTTGGAATAAGCCTTAGAATTAGTTTTTTGGAGGTTCTTGACACTTCTAACAGAATCAGGAAGACTACAGCTTCATTTTTTTTCCTTCCTTCTCTTAAGAGATCTCAGTATGATTTGAGTATTTTCTGTCTATAACTGTGGTCCTTCTAGTGATTGTATGTGTATGCAGAGGTCTAACTGGGATTTTGCCTTTAGGAAATTGAAGTCAATGGGAAGAGTGACTTAGAATATTTCTAAAGCTTTATTTAATGGCATTGTACACAAGGCTGTATAGCCCTTGATACAGTATGGTTACTATGTGGGTCCTGGAGAAGTTTTCTCTTAGCTCTCTCTAGAGTCTAGCCTGGATTTGCCGAGGAACAATAGCTTCTTGCAGCCTTGAGAAAGTCGGCCACTGTCTTTGAGCACACTCTCCTGACCCCGCTATATTCTGTTTTGCTGGGTTTACATCCCACTAGACACTGACAAAAGAGTCACCTTTTACTAAGTAACAGGTAATAAGCAGGACAGATATTTTAAGGATACAATTAAGTTCATGTTTAACTAGGGTATAATATGCAAAAAGACAAATAATCTCCTGTGATAAAAGTTGAAAGAAGTTTGTTGGTATTTCATACACTTCTTAGCGTTTTTAGTCAACGAGTAGCTATTTATCAGCATTTAAAATGTATTTTTTTGCTTATCAATTTGACTATCACCTCTGGTATAGTCCTGTATTAATCTCACATCTCCGTATTTCACTTTGAAAGTCATTTCATCTGGCAGAGAAGCAGACACTAAGCTGTCTGAGCAAAGTGGAAGTCAGTAAGTTACTATATATAAAGTATTGCGTAATATAACCCACTGAAAACAATGCTAGATGTGAAGGAGATTTCTGAAGACGTTTTCCATTAGTATCAAAAATATGTACCACTTTCATGTAGGTTTTCCAGAAATATTAGACACTTACCTATTAATTATTTCTTAAGAAAGAGTAGAACCTAGCTCAGTGCTCATTTTCCTACTGAATATCTTCTCTTTCTCACATTGAGTCTGACTAATACTGCAAATGTGAGCCTGGGTTCATAGCATTTCGATTTTCTTACCCATCTGAAGGCATGAAGCCAGTGCTCTTGCAGCAATAGTGTGATGATAAACCAGGCACTTTTCGAAAAGATGCTCCAGAACTGGCCATTGTAGGATACTACAACAGTGAGAATTAGATTGACTTGGGTTCTAGAAGGTCTGTTATAAAATACAGCTAAACTCCATTGGCCTGTGAGTCAAGCACAAGTTTCATGTCCAGGAACTCAGCTCTGTTGTTGCTTGTTTCAGTGATTGTAAGTGATGGTCTGTTTTTAAAGAAAGGTTTCTAAAAATATGGGCTTGTTTGCTTTTAAGTTATTTCTCATAACTTACCGGAGTTATGCAGAAGAGAAGAACTATTTAATGTCTGAGTATAGAGCAGTGTTCTGCAAACTTAAAAATTACCATGCGATTCCCGCACTGACATACAGGTTTTTTTAAACCTCTGGATGAGTCACTTACTGATTTCCATTTAAAAATAAAAAATAAAAAAATAATCTGTGAAATGGGTACAGTTGGGCTTACTTACATCAGGCTTTTGAGACAATTAATTTGTTTGTGTTTTCTTGATTGAAAAAATCTCTAGATCATGTAAGTGTTTAAGTTTTGGACTTGGTAAAAATATAGTCTTTGCTAAACTGAAGTTTTCTTAAATACYGTATCTGTTAAGTGCTATCTTACATCTGACTGGAAAACAAAAATAAATGTTCAGCTCTTCAACTGTAGACTTTAGACTTTGTACTCTTTGTATTACTTTGCATAATAAGATAAGCAGCTTATCTTACAAAGAAATTTATCTTTTTTTTTTCCTCGGTTAAGAAGTTTTGTTTCTGTTGCTGGCTTCAAGTCCCAGACATGAGATCATCTCACCCTCCGTTCCACTCAAAGGGTACCTTCTGTGCATTAGCAGGCCATAGTGAAAAGGCAGATGTTTTCACTCAGCTCTTCAGTTGAAATGCATCTTTACTGATCTATCACAGAATAATTCCCTTTGATCTTCATGATCCTTGAAAGATGTTCTGGAACTCCATAGGTCAGTTGTAGGTTATTGAGTATAGTGTTACATGTATTCCATCTTGCTGTCGCCAACAACGCCTTAGATGCTTTACTTTGTTACTGCAGTGGAATGAGGCAAACAATGCTTGTGAATTCCGGCTCTCCCTTCCATGAACTCCACTCTGGCTGTCTCTCAGAAATAACAGAGGAGCCATCAAGCTTTGGATCTGAAAGCCAGGAAGCTTTAGTGTATCTTGGGCAGCATCCACAAAGAAATTTGGTCTTAGGTTGGCAAGACTTACTTTTAGTTCAGCGGAACCTCTAGAATTGCTATTCCTCCCCTTGAAGAGCCATGGCCGGCTACGCTTCAGGCAGTTCTGTCTGGTTATGAGATGGTCTTTGTCTTGAGTCACTTGAGACATGGTCCAGTCGGAAATGAGTTGGGCTTGTCTACCTGGGAAGTCCAGCCTGCTGCCAGGTCTGGAGCAAGACCCAGCTCCGTGCATCGTGTGTGTCTCGTGCAGTCCGAAGGAAGGCTGTCTGCATGTGCCACCTGCCTTGCAGCAGACTGTGTCAAGGCTTGTTAATTTGAAATCAAGCTCTTGAAGAAAGCTCAGAACCAATATCATCCTCTTTACCTACCATTATCAGCAACTGTTCTCTCCTGTGCAGTGAAAGCATTAATATCCTTTCTGTGACTTACTTTTTAGTTTCGAAGAGAAAGATTTAGGTCGCAGTAAAGTAAATATTTACTCAGGAAAAATGACACAAACAGAATAATCCTTCTGGCATTTGCAAAGAAAAACTTACCTTCCCTTGAACTCTGGGTTACAACTAGGGAGGTTGCTGGCTGCATTATACGCTTGCTAGATACAGAGCAAACGTTCAGAGTGAACAATTTGCACTGAATGTACAATCACAGACAACTTGAATGTTATTTAGCATCTGGGCACCTGGAGACTCTGAGTTAATTCATTGCATTTGTTCTTGTGGTAAGGTAAACACGTCATGTAGTCTTTGAGCAAAACTTCACTACCTTATTATGGCAAGATGAGGCGTCATTTTCACAAAGATTTTACTGCTGTCAGGAGACGTAGTGTGAAGACGCGCCTGTATTTAGGAAGTTGGCTTTTCGGTAGTTATCTTGGCTAAATGCAACCCAGAAACATGTCAAGCACGGGCTGTGGTCTCTCCAAACCGCTCTTGATAGCYGATTTGAGGGATACTTTTTACTGCCTCCAGATGTGGATTTGCCAGAATGAGAAGGGAAGTAGACATTGTCTGCATAGTCAACAAGTGTATCTTCACATGCTAGAAGTAGAGGTCCTATTACCAGGCGTGGTAAGACTGTCTGCTTTTGATGATTGCTCCTAGTGTAGAAAAAGAATGAAAACTTAAGTGTTACTGTAGTAACTGGTCACTCTGCAAACTTAAGTCAGAACTTTTGACACTTTAAGAAAGAAACAAATAAAAGCCTTAGCAAATTTTAAGCTGAGTAATGAAATTCACATTGGTTTAGAAATATGTGCTTCCTTCAAAGGACTAAGATCCATTGCAGCGTGTGCTAACAATATGAAATCTTGTATTCACTTAAGCTATTCTCCTTCCCCTCTGGTCACTTGGTTGTGTCCACATATAAAGTTGATACAATTCAGTTCAAGTAATACAAATCCTTTGTGAAGATTTACTGTGATTTGAAGGTAAATTTAAGCCTATTCCTAACTGGCTGTTAAAAAATTGATAAAGCTTGAATTTACCTTGGTTGAAATTAAAAGTTCGGTATACTCCCTTCTCTTTGTGGATATTTTCGTAACTCTTCCCTCAAAACTGTAATTCTATATGTGGGCAATCTCTGAACCAAAAGAAAGGTAAGCAGAGCATAAGGCTGTCATCGTTCACCCCTCCACATGTGTCATCACTGTTGGTTTAGGTCAGGTCCAGATCTGTGCCGAACACCACACCGGGCCATCATTCAAATATAAATTTGAATGTTGTACCCCAGGAACAGAATGGTGCTTGATGTGTGCCCTCACATCTGCCGTGGTGTTGGGCCATTGCCCTGAAGCTACCGATTTATATAGACGCCTCCACGTGAGCCSAAGTCTTGTATTTTGAGTTAAATCAGAGAGAGATACAGAAGTCTCGTAACTTGATATCTCTTTTYGTGAGTCTACAGTTTTTTACAGGGAATAATTTATGTATGTGTGCAGTTCTGTGCTGGTGGAATTTGAATTTATGGAAATTTTGAAACAGCTGAAGCCTTTTTTTTTTTTTTTATCACTTCTGACACCCCCATATTCAATGTGTAATTCTTAGTGGAAGAAGGTTATTAAGAAGATTATTTAGTTTATGTGCTGGCACACATTATCTAGTAATTGAACTGATGCTGCCCAGCTGGTGAAAGCTGATTCAAAATGTTTAGTCAAAGCAACCAGTTTCATTTTTTTCTTTACAGATTGTCCAACTTTTATATTTTAATTGACATAATTTCTAATTCCATCAAATTTTCCAGTAGAATTGTTAAGCCTAATTTTATCATCTTATGCTTTCACTTACAGCTGCTTAGGCTGCAAGCTAATTTAATATTGTTTTAATTGAGTTGTTATTCTGTAGGAAGTTAATATTTGCTGTTTACTTTATTCATAATGCTCATTTTGACCTAATCTTCACAAACCGATACTTAATAGTGCAGATGATAGCTGAAGCATCGTGAATCTATAATAAAGTTCATCTCTGCTTCAGGTATATGTCCGGTTAAGGCCATTCTTCCGAGAATTCCTGGAACGTATGTCTCAGATTTATGAGGTAAAAACAATTAGATGTTACCTTTGAATTTCATTTTTAAATTATATTCACATACTTATAGCTAAAATAATTACTTTTTCCCCTTTTATCCATAGATCATTCTTTTTACTGCTTCTAAGAAGGTGTATGCAGACAAGTTATTGAACATACTAGACCCTAAAAAGCAACTGGTCAGGTAAAAATAAAAAATTGTGAACGTAACTGTTGTAAGTAAATTAACGATTATTTCCTAACAAATATGATGAAGAACATGATTATGACACGTTTGTTATTGCAGCCTGTCTCACTAAACTGACTCTTTGTGGTTTAAGAGTGAGAAAAAAATGAAATGAAGTGATTGAATTACTGCCTTGGTGATAAGATAAACCCAGGCAGCTTTGCATTGCCCTCTGTGGCCAAAAACCCATACCTATTCATTCTCTGTAGCACGATAGGCTTGCTCACGGAAAATGACCTCTTGGGTATCAAAAATGTAAATCTGCTTGAGCTGCTTTGGAATACACATTACAAACAAAGAAAATGAGCTGAGTATTAAATTACTTTTAAAACTATTCAAACTTGATGTATTATTTAAAATTATGAATTGTATAGTTATCTTTACAATTGGCATGTTTTTATTTCTTATTCAATCACAAATAGATTTGTTTGTGGGTTTTGTATTAGAGTTGTTTTGGTTTTTCATTTCTTTTCTTAATACTGTGTTTTGTTTGGAAGTGATTGGCATTTCTCAAGAAGAGTTCCTTAAGGCATAAAGAAATTCTGCCAGATGAGATTCTTTCTGTTATTCTCATCTGGAAGGTGGACTGTTACGTGGGARAGTTGGAACCAAAGTGGGGTCTTCTCAGGGATTCACCCTCCTCAGGGTATCCCAAGAAAGGGAAGTGAACAACTCTGCTTGATTATAGTCAGAACGGTATACATTCTGTACGTGGGACATCATTGGCAAAGCACTTATCTGCATAATTTTATTGTAATATTCTTCAGTGAAAACTTGATTTTGTTTACACGCATCATAAAATTACCATTTGGACTGAGACAGTGGTTGCATCCATTGTTTTCACTTGGTCGTTTAGGCACATCATAACTCATTTTCCTTAAGAGCGTAAAGATAAACTGTTCACTAGTTTTAATCCAGGAACGGTCATCTTATTGCTTGTTTTTATGTGGCACGCACAACAGAATCCTAGTTTGGTTTTGGTAAACTTACTTGCTGCTGCGTTTTGAACGGGCAAACAAAACTAGACTTTCAAAGACTTTCAGTCGTTGGAATATCTGGGCCTAGCTGAATCACACAGCCAGACGGGATGGTGAATAAGATACTTGCACTTGCATTAAAAATCTTTCTCCAAGAACCTAATACGTATGAGTCAGGACTGCAGTTTTAACTGCGTTGGGAACAGGAAAAAGGTAATAAAATACACAGCCAAACACTATTCTAAGAATTTGCAGAAAGATTCATGTGATGCATGAATTCAGTTGTGATTCATGTGCCACTGCAAAGCTGACATCAAGGCATGATTAGTTTTGACATTAGCCTAAAGGTAGACTTGTCAGGCACTCCACACGTGTGACTCACAATCTATAAATAAATTCATTTGCTGCCGAGGCATCAGCTTATTTTCCTCCATAGCAACATTAGGAACTCAACCCCTTCATGAAATTAAGCACACTATGTACAGCTTCTAAAAAACTTCATTTGAAAATATAAGCAGCCTTAAAGAAACTGCATTGTAATACGACTGTGTAAAACTCAAAATCTGTCTAGTTTACAGTTTATTTTTAAATTATAATTATGTTGGTATTCTATGAAATTTAAGTTTTTATTCCTGGTATTTTTTTACTCTGAGTCCTTTTAGTCTATCCATCCATTTACCATATATTTCCTCTGTAATAAATTAAAAGGGAGTAGACTAATTGGAAAGGAAGAAGTTGATGGAATGTTTTGGCCTCGAGGCTTTTTTCAAGCTCTAATAACTGAAATAGGTTAATTGCGAACAGAGGTAACATAAAAAAGAAAGCATTTCTTGTGATACTTTGTGTTCTAGCATGCAGTGGCATAGGGAGGCGGTGTACTGGAACAGTTGGAACAAAATAAAGGGATAATAAAACCCAATAAATTGGTTCCTGTGCAGAACTAATCTCTGATTTGGGGGCCTTGCAAAATCATTTGAGAATCTGGAGTCCCTTTGTCAATCCATCTGCAAAAATGGTTAGAAAGCGAGACCCTGTTGACAAATTGTTGTTACATCTGAGTTGAGCTTTTCTGTTTAAATACAAMCAACCACCTGCAGAACTAGGTTAATATAAAATTACCTTAACTAGTCATTTTACCAGTAAAAAGCTCACAAGAGAATGGAAAAAAGGGAACAATTCTTTAAAAGGAGCTAAGTAGATCAGAAAAGAAAAAGATTGGATAACATTTGGCAAAGTTAACTCTTCTTTCCCCCTTTGTAATGTAGAGGATGTAGTTTGTCTCATTAATTAGTATTTTACTTTAATCACAGGCATCGACTTTTCCGTGAGCATTGTGTTTGTGTACAAGGAAATTACATAAAGGATTTAAACATTCTTGGTAGAGATCTTTCAAAAACTATCATAATTGACAATTCACCGCAAGCCTTTGCTTATCAGGTAAGGGTGCTGCTGTCAGCCAACTTTTCAGGTATGGCAAAAAACTTTCTGAAGGAAGACAGTGAAACACTACATTTTGATTTAACTTATTATTAAGTTTTGTGCTTAAATTTGTATTTAAGTTTACAAAACAAACTGTAGCAAATCACTCAGGTTTGCTTGCTTTTCTCTTATTTTTGTGAAGAGCTGATCAAGTGCAAACTAAGTGACTTCTTATATGAACGGACTATATAACCAGTCAGTTTTATTTCTCATTCAGCTTTTCTAAAGAAACCACCAGTCTGCTAAGCCTGCTGCTTGGACTCTATTGTGGATTTAGTTTTTTAATGCTAGTGAAATGATTAAGAACAAATCGCTGGTTGAAGTGACACACAGCTGTGAAAATTGCTTATGCTTAAATGTTATAAAGTTACACCCTGTGATTTAGATTTTCCCAGAAGTATGGTATGTAACTATTCCAGTTAGTCCTATGATCTAGATAAAGAAGTGCAGAGTGTGATCTCTAATGTCTCACCTGCATTAAAGAAGCAAAAAACCAAAAACCTGTTTGCCTTAGCCTCATTTGCACAAGCTGCATTCAGCYGGAACACAGTTAGTATCCATGTGTGCTTTAACATAAAATTTTCTCAAAATACCAACGCTTTGGAGTTCAGCAGAGCTTTTAGAGCTAGTTCTATTTCAGCTTTGATATGGAAATTTTTGTTGTGCTGTAGGCAAAGGAAGGAGCTATTTTGGAAGTGAATTTTAATACAAACTTTAGAGAAAAAATACATGTTAATAAACTCTAGCTTCGAAACATTTTTCCCCAAAATGCTATTTCACAAGTCATATTTTTAGATCAATTAAGTATAATTCGTGTGTTGATGTTTGTTTTTTTTTTTTCCCCCACTTCAGCTTTCAAATGGGATTCCTATAGAAAGCTGGTTCATGGATAAAAATGACAACGAACTCCTAAAATTGATTCCATTTCTGGAGAAACTTGTAGAGCTGGTAAGTGTTTCCTTTATTTGGCTCTTCCCCACCCAAAAATGTTAGTTAGCTCTTTTAAGTATTTTCACATGTTTTAAAATCTTTTGAGTCACTAAGATTTAGACTGCTAAAAGTCAGGTATGTCTCTTTTTGAAAAGGATACTCTGGGCAATAATTCAAGTATGCATAAGGACTTACATAGTAAAAGACAATGTCATTATTTCTAACTGTGCTTTTAATCAAGAAATGGAGTATTGTAACATCAATTATCATGAAATTGAGAGTCTGTAGGCATTTCGATTAAATAATGCCTATTCTTGGCTGTGATGTGTGCCTTTATTCTTAAAATGCAAATAAATTACTCCTAAATTGCTGTTAATGTTATCTAGTTATTTCTATAAGTCTCTTGTAATTACATATATTCATGGCTTGTATTTCGTTATATTAAAATACCGGTGTTAGAAAATGGACCCTGTTAAAATCTGATTTATAGATGTCTTTATTCTCCTAAAACCGGCACCTTTCTTGTTTCCTCCCCTGCAGAACGAAGATGTCCGACCTCACATCAGAGACAGATTTCGCTTGCATGACTTGCTACCCCCAGATTAAAGCCTTTTGTCTCATTGCTGAAGGGGGAGAAAATGCAGGACCCTTTTGGACTAAAACAAAACATTGCCATTACTGTTGAAATTTTGCATTTTTGTACCCCGTCTTGCTTTTCTTATCTTTGGTGCCCAACAATAATCAAGGGTTACAGAAAGAGACTTTATATATCTGAGATTGACTACATTCAGTACAATACAGTACAACGCAGTAGGTAGGCTAGAACAGAAAAGTCTTTAGAACTAGTGCAACTCCAACGAAATTTTTTTATGTACAGGACATCTGCAGTTTATAAAGAATTCTGTTTCTGCCACCAGCAGTTTGACCTGTAGAAACACAGGATTTTATGATATAACAGAGATTGAAAATGGACTCTTATTTTCTCTCTGTTCGGTGCTCTAAGTGGGTTTGTAGCCACTTTTCTGTTACTTTTAAGATTCTCATTTCAACAGGAATGGCCAGTAAAAGTTGTTTTATTTTTCCTGTTAAGGTTTATAACCTTTTTACATTTTTGACCTGTATTAGATTAGAATTTCATTATGCATTCCTTTTAGTTGAGGCGCTTCATAGTTTTTCTGGAAATAGCCAAATTTTCTTAGTTTTTTATTAAACAGTTGGATGGCCGTTTTCCTGCTTCGTCTGCCTGCATACTGTATATTTGTTTAAAAATATTCTCTAGTTTTAGCCCATGTAAGTTTCATTTAGAAAGAAAAACCCTGCATTTATATTTTCTTTCTGTAATATTCTACTGTAGTTGAAATCTTTTCAAAAATCAAGAGACTGGCTAGATAAGAAGAATATAAGAATTACTAATATTCAGAATATTTTAAACCATTGTGATGGCATGTACTCTGGACAGACAATACCTTGCAGTGGCACAAACAACTGACGGACAAGGAATACCTCAGACTATGCTGTGCATGCAAATCTTGAAAGGAGAACTAGCTCGGTCACCTGTTAGGTTTGATGCAATTCAATTACTGCTGCCTTCTGTTTCCTCCAAGATTGAAGTGTTCTGCACAGTGGCTCAGTATTTTAAGGTGTTTTGCATGGGCTGACGGTACCTCTGTGACACCCGGCGTTACAATCACTTTTAAACTCTGTGTGGCAGCGAAGGTACCCGGCAGTAGCTGTGCGTAATCCTGTGGTACAGTACACTCCCACGCCACCGGCGCAGTCAGTCTGCTATCATAGTGGTTTTCTATGCTATATGGAAATAGTCTTTCAGCCGTGGTTCTCTAATGCAGCTACTACAAGAGGTGGATATTTTTATAATGGTGTGTAATCTCCTTTTCAGGAGGCTTTTTATGGAAGGTATAATTTGTAAAAGTTAGGATGCTTTGCCTCTCGACTGCATTAACACGCCACAGGCTCAGACTGTTTTTGTGTAAAAGATGTCACAGAACGGCACTTTTTCTAAAGAGAAGTTTGATATTTTGTATGCTTGTTAAGAAAGTACAGTATTGGAAATTAAAGGTGGACAACTGATAATTGAGAAGTATGTCAATTAATTTTTTATGTATATTACCTGTTTACTTGTACAATTTTATTGTACAAATTACATGCAGCTTCATTTTCAAATGAGTCCTTAAAATAAGGAAAATCTTTTTAGGAAAACATTTAATTTTTGTATTTTTGATTTTAAAAGGCATGAGTTATGTCAACTTTTTCCAGTGTATTAATGAAGATTTTAACTTTTCATCAGGTTGAGTGTTTTCTTACTATATTATCTGTTGTGTATGTAGCTAGCACATTGTGTCACTGAACTGTTTAAAAAAATTAGCATGTAGAGCAAGCCTGTTTTGTGGAAAATCCTTATTCATTAAAAAAAAAAAAATCATCACGGCAGATTTTCTGCAAAAAAGTGAAAACATTTGCAATTCAGAATACTGATTTTTTTTGTATTTAAAGAAAGGTATTTTGCTTGCAGGAAAGAAATACTACAGATTCATTTTAATGAGAATCTTTTAAATGTATTTATCTTTAGGGCATCTGGGCATCTTTACGCTGTTTGTCTTATGTCTTTATTGAAATAAAATGTACATAAC
Organism: Oceanodroma leucorhoa; assembly: GCA_030449065.1. Lineage (NCBI taxonomy): Eukaryota > Metazoa > Chordata > Aves > Procellariiformes > Oceanodroma > Oceanodroma leucorhoa. Next base: position 14,660,486 of record JASVER010000014.1, on the reverse strand, counting down.
ATTACCTTTATATATGCTTTTGCGCAGACGTGTGAACCCTGTAACCATCCCCATTCCTTCCTGTTTTTATGTCGATAAGATGGTTCTGGAAATATTTATAGATTTTGAAAATGGTCAGCTTGTATTTGAATTGCTACATGGTTTGCCAACTATTTTTTAGTGGTTCGTTAAAATGTAAATCTAAATCTGAGATTTTTAATTAGTTTAACAGTGAATCCTTGTTTAATGTGGAATTCTTCCAAATTTCTCCAGGTAATTCACATAATAGAACTGCTTTAAAATTCACTAGTCTACCAGAATGAAACGATTTTTGTTAAGTAGTTCATCGCTTTTCTCTGGCTGTAAAAAGAGATGATCATCTGTTCAAATAATGTCCTTTAACACGTGGGTCCTATCTTTGGCTAAAACCATTCTAAAAGTGCTTTCTTTAGTTAAGGAAACCAAAGCATACATTGCACTTTACAGCTGTATCTGTGTTGTCATGATCAGATCAGTGAGGGAAATCCAAATGTAAATTGAGGGATTTAGTTCTACATAGATGCACAACAAAAATAACAGAGACTGCTTAGTAAACATATTAAATATTAATATTTTAATGTGCTGCAAGTCTGGTATTTATCATTCTGAACTTTCTTTGCAGAATGAGTCTACCTTCTTCAAAATGTAAGTTCCTAAAAATGTCAAACGCTTCTGGCATAAACGGTCTTTGCATGAAGCAAAGTTGTAATCCATCAGGTTTTATTTTCGTCTTACTAGCCTCGAGGGTGAGACTTAAGAGTTTCTCTGACATGCGTCTGGATCAAATTGTGCCCACCAAAATTGACACCGATAACCGGAGGAGTCTCAGTTACGTGCATTACTCGAGTCTTGAATGTAGAATTGCGCCACTTAAGCAGTTAATCTTGTAGCTGTATCATTTATTCCAATTTTATGTATTTTTAGAAAACACAACATCCTATTTCCAAAGTTCTTAATGATTTCATTTGTGGTCTTTTGCTTGATCGTGGTAATTGTGTGTTACTTTTACATGTCCATATGTATTCTGTTCTAGGTTTGAGCATTCTTGGTTCTGACAGCAGAATAACATCTTTCATACTTATTTTGGCAATACACGTTCATTCTTTTTTTTTCTCCTTAAGTTGCTATATAGCTAGAATAGCGTTCGCCTTGGTATTACTGGCTTCATTTCCACCTTTGATTCATTTCACCTTCCATCTGTGTAGGAARACATTTTTTCATTACTTTTGAAATGTATCAGAAAGCCTGAATGTTTCAAGACCTGATTAARTATCTCCCGAAACAAGAGCGGTATCACCCAAAGGCACGCTAAGGAGACATACCTCCTTCAGACAAAGCACTCGCCTGATTATTTTTGGTAACGCATTCAAGTGAGTGCTGTGCTGAAGGAGAAGGCAGCGCGGTGCCGGTGGGAGCGGTGCCGGGTCAGCCTGCCACGGGCAGCAGGACGGCTGGAACAGTTTGCTCTCGCCRCGAGAAGCGAGCGTGCTTTCGGTAGCACATCGTCCCCCCTCCCCAAACGCAGTTCTTCCTGACGTCCGAGTGCGAGGGCAGCCGTACTGATGGTCGGACTGGTGCAGCTGGAAAAGCATCGAGCCCTGATGGGGAGAGGGAGCAGGAAGGAGTGGAGGAGGAGAATTGGAGTGGGGGGAAGTCTCATCAACCCGTCTGCCAGCAGCAGAACAGTAACGTGGGCCCGCAGTCTGAAACAGCCTTTTACGGYAGAGCTTGTTGGTTCGGTAAGGAAAGCTGTCCAGAAACACAAAAATACTGTGACTCTACTGAGTAAATACCCATATTCCTTTACTTTTCCTTCTGGTTCTGGCTTCCTTATAGCATCGCACGGCAAATCGTACCCTTTATTCTTCTCTGTCCAACCAACTTGAATCAACCACCTGTTGTTAGTATATTGAAGTAGATGATGAGATTCATAACTTCACAATTTATACGAAAACTAAGGCGAGCCCCTGCCTGTGACGAGGTGCCTGTATCACAGGGAAGTGTGGCTACTGAACCAGTGTGACCCTCGCTGTCATTCCTCTTGCTTCCGAGTGAGGGCTGGAGTAGCACTGAGTACGCCTGAATGTGGGGAATTAGGAAAGTTAGCCGTGCCTTCTCCCGTCCCCTGGCTGTGCTGTGCTCCCGTTGTATCCCGCCTGAAGGACTTGGAGAGCACACCCATGCAAAGCTAAAATTTCAAAGTAAAATTAATGCTTGCATAGTTGAAATGAATCTARTACAGATAGCTAAACTCAAACTTCATAGAATTCAAGAAGTCAAGGCCAGAAAGTAAACATTCACAACCTGTTGTCAATTTAAAAAATTTTAAAAACTGATAATACCTACTGGTATGCGACCAGCTCAGTCGGACAAGTTTGTTCCAACAGGTGTAAAGAGAAACTAATCACGCATATTAAAATAATGTCTTCCACTGTAAGTAGAGCGYTAAGTTAAATAGGCAGTATTCTTCTACTGAAAGGACTTCTGTGGATCTATGCGGCAAAGACGACAGATGGTACCTTTGGTCTGCGGTCCTGCGAATTCCATGTTTCATGCCATTAAACTTCTTTAAACTCATTATCAAAGACGGATACAAGGAGAAGTAAAGCGCTGACAGTCACACAGGCGATGCGGTGCACMGCTGATCGTTCTTGGCCCTCGCCTCCTGGGAGCGAGGTAAATGTCTCTGGTTTTGGAAGACAACGCCTCTTTCCGGGAGGAGTAATCCATCACGGGTGTTTCGTCGGTATCTTCAGGCAAAAAGATTCTTCTGAGGACTGGAGTTAACAGGGACTTTAAAATCCATTCTGTGAATAGTATAAAGTTGGAATGTGGAGACTGACAAGACAACCTGGAGTTGCAGCAGCGTTCCCCAGCAGACCGGGCTGATGGAATGCTGGGCGGCTTCTCTCCCACTTGTCCTTCCCTCCCCGGGTCACGCTTGGTGCCCGCGTCCTTCTGCCCGCGCTGGTGCTCGTGCAGCCGCGCCGTAAGCCTGTGCCGGGGGCTGATCCAGCCGAAAACTAAGGAAGAGGAGACGGGGAGATTGCGGCAACGGGGGCTGCAGGGCTTAGATCAGCTAAAGCTGCCGTGGAGTGGAAGCCAAGTGAAGGAGGTTCACGGGAAGACAATTTTTCTGGAAAAATAATTGTCACGTTAAAGTCACTCAKCTGGAGAACAGTGTATCTCAAAGACGCTAAGGGACTGCTCTGAAAGATTTGATTGCACCAAACCCACATCATTTCAGATTTGCATCTTAGGCTCTTGATGCTTAAATCCTAAAGAAGTTGGTAAATAGCTGATGAGAAGTAGCATAGCTGCATCATTTTCTTAGCTAGTAGTCATAATTTTGCAAAAAACCCCCCAAAATAATAAAAAAAACCCCAAAACATTGGCAGCAAGCATTTTTGTTTGGAAGCAAGCAAGGATGGTCTGCTAAGGATTAACTTGTATAGATTTTGTGAAGCACATCGCTATTTTGGTTGTCCTGACCGTGTAATGTAATAACTGTTTTGCTTTATTTTTTTGATAACTTGCAAAAATGTCATTGTACTGATAGGCTGAATCTTGTAAAATACAATTGAAAGAGAACTCATGTTCTACAAATCTGTGTTTCTTCTGCAGTCATTGCTAGTATATAGAATCATAAAGATTTATATTAAATACTTATGCTCTGGCTACTGTTTTTATGATTTTTAGCTGATATCATCCTTTATTGAAGACACTGTTTTTTGTAAAGCAAGACATTTCTCATGTCAGTTTTCAGCCTTCAAAGCAGAAGTGTTGTGTATGTGTTTTAAAAGCTAAGGATACTGGAGGCTGAATAAGAAAAAAAAATAGATGCAGTTTATGTACTAAAATTGTTAGAGCAGATTCCTTCAAGATGGTCTTGCTTGTTCCAGTGGTTATCATCTTTTGTAAGGCCCRATCTGTCTCATTTTTATTGGTTTCTCCTCCTAAGCAGAAACTAACTTTAGACTTCTCCAAAATGAGAACCGCTTGGTTTCCTAGAAGGTAGTAGTTCCTCTGACTCAGAGTGGGGGTTTTTTAATTTGTGCCTTAATTTCCTCATCTATACAATGGGAATAATACCTAACTGTTTTAATCCAAATGTTTAAATTACTTTAAATGTGCTGTGTAAATACATAATATTTTTATAATTAACATGTTCCCAATCATTGCACAGTTCTTGGCAGTTTCATAATTATCCTCCCAGCGCACTGAGCTTGTGAAACTCTGTTTAGACTTGGTGAGGATATAACTTATGACATTATTTGATCTATAGTTATGTCTCTGTTGTTATTTATATTGCTTGGTAAATGGGTAACAACAAAAAAAAAGGATGATAAATTTGGAAGTAATATTTTTTTTTTAGCTAACATCTATCATACTATCGTATATCATTCCATTTGGTATTTGAAAGACACRTTCTAAATTTATTATCTTCAGACAACATATATCCTCCTTTTCCACTTAATTGCTCAGATTCTGACAGAAATCACAGAGCTGGGAGGTGGCAGTGAAGTAAGCTGGATGAAGTGAGTGTTTCCAGCTTTTATTTATTTGATGTTAAGTGACAAGGTGGAAGGAAACATACCACCGAGGGCCTGGTCTGGAGACCCCAGGYGCATCACGGCTTTGATGTTTAATCCCGAGACAAAGGTGTCCCCCGCTCCTGACCTGCTCCATCAGGAACATCCAGACAGTGCGGGGCATCAAACATCATCAGGTTTTTGGCAGAGGTCTGCTTACCTCTGCCTGCCTCCAGGCTCTGGAGCCACCGAGGCCTCTCTCCCTTGGTCTTGTGGGCAGAGGCATCTGAGGGGACAAGATGGGCCCGAGAGTCTCAAAACAAAACATTCCCTGGGGTGAAGAGTGACCACTTGCAGTTGGGTTTGTGTCCTGGGGCCAGCTGACAGCTCAGGCTACAGCCTTTCCATCCCTCGCGTCTGTATTCGGTCTGAGGACCGAGTGTTGTATTTGTGGACACTTAATTCCTGTAGGTGATATTTACGCTCCTGCTCCATTTGGCTCAGGTCAGTTACGGCGTTTGAAGTTTCTAGTAAAGGACTCGCCTGTACTCCTCTGGTGGTCACAAGGCCGCAACCCCTTGGGCATCTGAGCTAAAAATCACACCCTGAACAGCATCATGTGGATAAATTGTGAAAGCGCGTTCTGGCTGCCAGACTGTCGCTAGTAGCTCTACTGCAAGCACTCGCCCATGCTTCTTCCTGGCTGATCACGAACCTGAGAGCTAGGAAATGACTAAGTCATAACCTACCTTACTATAAGCTTATTCTATTATTTAGGGGATTAGGAGACACTTTATTGCAAYATTCAGGCATCAGACTTAATTATTTTTTCTCCTCCCTTCCACTCAGCCACATAATCACTCCATTAAATTACTCGCGTAACGCCTTTGCAGCAGGACTGTAAAAGGGGCCCGACCGCGGCCAGCCTGAAGGCCCGCCCCGGGCCGCCGGGTGCCTGASTGCCGCGGCAGCGGGGGGGCCGCCTCACCTGCCAGTTTGACCAACTTCCTTCGTCGCTTTTGCTGAACACCTGGAGAAACGTGCCRTCGTGTCACCGACACACCTCTACTCAACAATACATTGATAAATCAGACCTTTTATCTCCTCGCCTAACGTTATTAGGCTATGCCTTCTTCCAATACAGTAATGTATATTGTATATTATTACAATTTGATTTAGGTTATTTGCTGACAAATCCAGTCAGTGTGAAGGATGTTCAAATAACAGTATTGGAGGATTTCGCTCCACGCCCGAAGTCCTCTGGAGTGGAAACTGCTGAATGCAGAGCAGTGTTCAGGTGGACACAGGCCTTCCCAGGTGGAACTGCTGGACTTCTGGCTCTTGCTTCTTGCCCGGTCTCCAGTGTATCTATCAATTAGCAATTATTTCAGCGTTACGACAGAAGCACAATGCTTCTAGGAAGAAGACRTCCAAGATCACACAAGAGGGCTCCTAAGGTAGCGCACGTGAGTCCCTCTGCAAGTAAGAGGGGTGCTGTCAAGACACCTCAATGGGATGATACCAATCTTCATGTTACTGCTGCTAAACAGTATTAAATAACACAGATCCCAGAATACTTTAAAATAGCCATGTTCATAGAATCAAGCTGTTCTGGGCTGACTAAAAAAGCAACAAGCGTTTAACTCATCAGTACWGCTAACATTTTACAAAAGGAAAAGAAGAATCTGAGTCAGCTGAAGGGAAGTCAGCTAGGGAAGTTTAGCAGTCAACAGTTGGGGTGTTTTCCTAGCCTTTGCCTTTTGCTGTTTGAATCACGCATTAGTATTTTGAATGGGTAAAGGATCTTCAAAAGAGTGTGCTTCTTGCTTTTTCTTCCCTAAGGAAAAAAAGGAGRCATGGCAGCAAAGATGAGGAAATAAACTCAGACCAGACATGAGGGTAACTCCCAGATGAATTCCCTGATACAGACTTTAACAGGATTTTCTCCTTTTTAAAAAAATCTTAAACTATTTTCCCCTTTTTTCTATCCCTTTATATTCCATTTTTGTGTCCGTTTCTTACATATCTTCAAGAATTGATACCTAGAAACTGAGTTTCTGAATGAGACTCCATGTCTGCAGTATCAGAAGACGAAGCCCAACAAGGACAGCAGAACGGGGGACAGCCGCTGGAGCTTCAGCTGGCGCAGTTCACCCTCTCTGAGGCTGGTTTCTCCAAGCTGATGCTACTTTTTGTGGTGTTGGGTCTATTGATGTTAACGCTCTGCCATCTGCAGAGGGTGTGAGGAATCASCCCAGACTGCCCCAAGTCTTTATGAGGGAAGAAGGGTAGTTTTCAGGTTTGGGGCTGACTCCCCAAGCTCTTCATACAACRGTGRTGTGAAAACARTGTTAGAAAACGACCGGCTTCCTTSTGCACAGCAGTTATGCGGGTACGAAATGCTACTGCTGCMACCTCACCTGTGATCGGAAGCAGTGGCATGTGTATAGGCATGGTTACAGACAGGTGAAAATTCTTGCAGAAACACAGCTTCTTCCCTCCTCTTTAGAGGGCGATGAACCAGGCCACCGGTTCCAGTAACAAGAGCTGCAGTTCAAACCACTGCCCACCTCACCCCCCGGCCGTGGACGCGCTCAGGCACGGGAGGGAAACCGAGCCGTATCTGCCAGACCCGTCCTCTCTGCGGGGGCTATCGCACCCGCCGGGCCGCGGGGCGGGCCACGCTCCCCTCACACCGCGGCTGTGGCGCCGCGATAGCGCCGCAGAGCCTGCGGGAAGGGGGAGCCTTCCCTCGGGGGAGCACCGCGCCCGGGCGGCCCGCGGGCAGCCGGCCCGGCGGGCGAGCGCGAAGGAGGAGGAGGGCGGCCCCGCTCCCCTCAGCCCTCCGCCCGCCCGTCATGGCGCCCGCCGCCCCCTCACGGCCTGCCCCGCCCCGCGGTGGGCGGAACTAGGTGGCGGGCGGGGCGGGGCCCCCCCCCCCGCAGTCCGCCGCCGTCCCGGCGTGCCCCGCGCTGGCTGGGGCCGCTCTGGCGCGGCTGCCTCACCGTGCCTCCTGCGGGCGCCGGCGGTGGCGGCTCGGCGGGGAAGATGGCGGCGGAGGCGGCGGATTCGTGGGGTAGGTGGCGGCCGCCGCGCCCCGCCGGCGCCCCCCCCCGCCCCGCCCGCGCTCACCCGCTCTCCTCTCCCCCACAGACGCCGACAGCTTCGAGGTGGTGGAGCCGGTGGCGAAGCGGCTGGTGCCGGGAGTGGCCGGAGACCGCTGGGCCGGCGAGGATGAGGAGGACGACGTGAAGGTGCGGCCGGGCGGGCCCTCGCCGGGCCCTGGCGGCGCGGCGCGGTCACGGGGCCGGCCCCGCCGGCTGGCGGCGGCCCGGAGGCGGCGGGGAGCGGGCCGGGGCCGCCGCGGGCCGCTGCCATATGGTGCCGCGTGTGCGGGGGACGCGGGCCCGCGGCGGCGTGGCCCGGCCCGGGGCAGGGGCGGCGGGGGGGGGGAACCTCCCGCCGGGGTTTCGGGCTCGTCGGGGCGGCTGGATTCACGCGTGTCCGGTGGTGACGGAGGCCCCGGGGCCAGGGGGGAGCGCGCGTGTCCGCGGCCGGGCCCCCGGGGAGGCGGCGGGGGGTCTCCGCGGGGGCTGGCGGCGGGGCGGCCCGGGCGGCTCCGCCTGTGGGGAAACGACTCCGGGGGGTCGGCGCTCCCAAAGGGCAGCGGTGGGTTACAGATGACGCGTCAGAACGCCCGGCGGAAGACGGGCCCGTCTCTGCCCGGTGCCCCCCAGTCCCCGCGCAGGGCGGGCGGTTCTGCCCCAGGTTCCTTCCCGCCGCGCTGGGTCTTCCAGGGGAGGAAAAGACAGACAGACGGACGGACGGACGCTTTCCAAGCCTGAGGAAGCGTCTCCTGTGCTCTGGGGGATCCACCTGCTGCTTCCCAGCTGCTGGCCGGGCTTCTCTGCGGCCGGCTAGTTTCCCCTTGCTTTCTTTAGCCTTTCAGATTCGTAGTTTTGAGTATGGTGCGCTGGGCAAGGCATTAGGATGGGAGTTAATGAAAGCGATGCTGTATTTCTGCTTCTGCTGTTGACCAGAAGCTTCTGTCTTGTAGCAGCATGTCCTTTCCACCCCTTTTTCCTACTTCTTCACACACCTCCCCGGCCTCACCACCACTGTTGGCGAGTACAGCAGTCTTACTGGGCAGCTTCAGATTTGATAGTGCCCAGATCGCTTAGAATATGTTTACTTAAGGCACTATTTGGAACGGATTTTTACTGTGTTTCAAAGGTTGATGTCTGCATGGAATCGGTATTAAAATGTGCAGATGTTCATTTCTGATGCTCATGAAGGCAGACCTTCCTKAAAAGCTGGGTTTCTCCTGCTTGGTTCCAGCCGTCCCTTAGCCAGCCAGGGTGACGGGACGGTGGATGCCACAGAAACCTCAGTTTGCTCCGCGTTCATACAGACAGTAAGCAAAATGTTGCCAGGGAATATACAAGGAACGTGCTTGATGAATGTAAGGAATGGAAATAGGTCAGCTGAAAAAGACCTTTTTGTTTCAAACGGAGCTGCTGAGATRTTGTAATAGACAATCTGTCGAGGTGACTTGGTCACTATAGTGTGGTCACAAGTGTGACGCTTTCTGAAGTAGAGTGTTGCTGCTTACTGGTGAGGACTGGTCGGGTTTGTTATTTAGGCTGCTGACTGCGTTACCAGAATCTCTGAAAAACACCAACAGAATCTCTGAAAAACACCAACTCAGTGGTCCTTGGAGCTTGGGGTGGTATTCTTTTTGTAAATAGTATGAAAAAAATAGTTAATCCTCTCTTAAAAAAAAAAAAAGCTCACATTTTTGTGAGTTGCAGGCTGTCCATTTTCCTTCTTAAATTTAATAGCACCCACACCCTACAGTTATCATAGGTGTCACATTACAGCAGRCAAAATAAGTAAAGGTGTCTCTGTACACAGTAGCTACAGTCATTTGTAAAGAGTGTGGTTAGAATGTGACAYTATGTGTATATATATAATTTATGTATGTATATGTGTATATATGCACATGTATCTTAGACTCATTGTCTCCGTGAGGCTTGCTTTTCCTCCTTGCTTTGAAAGTGAGAAACTTTTCTGCGACRATAGAACGAGTCCAAGAGAACCGGACTCCAAGGTGTTACTCTCTTGAAGACACCTGGGCTTTCTGTGGCTGTGTTAGTAAAGGAACAAAGTTTTCCCACGTGTAGTAAGAATGCAACCACTTAACTCTTTCTGAGGGATTACGGGTTTAGTACTGGAGCTGCATCTAGAGAGAAGGACCGGTCCAGCAAAGAAAGCTGTTTTATTTTACTTTGATTTGCTCTTCCTGTATAAAGATGACAGAAGATGACAGAACTGAGCTTGGGAGGTGGTTGCTTTGGCTCTAGGTACCTCGTTTGCAAGGGTCCACCTTGGAGAAGTACCTGCATAAGAAAAATGACATGGTCTAAAATAGAAGCACGGAGTGTTTTCTGACCATGAGTTTGTCTTCAGGTTAGTATTTCACACTTTGGAATGTGTTTTATATATTCAGGTTCTGTAGCTTATTTTGGAAGATTGTTTAGTAAGGGACTTAAAATAACTGTTAAGTTCAGGAAACTTTGACTTCCCCAGGTTTAAAATTAGCATCTTCATCAGTAACAAACTACTCTCCAGTGTTACCCAGAACGCAAGTTTCCCAGAAGACGGGCCTCCTGCCAAGGAATTTTCATCTGTTTACTCTTGGGCAATTCTGTGCTTAGCAAAGCCAAAACTGGGAAATGTGCGTTACCGTCCAGGCGACAGCCTTTGAGGTGCTGCAGTCACTTCTCTTTGAAGGCGAGATTCAGGTTTAGCTGGGGATCTAAATGCGGGAGCACCTGTCGCTTTCCAGTCATGTCGTCTGTTTTTTGCGGGGAATAATGTGCATTATCGTACGTTTAAGGTGCCTGTGATGGAGCATATGAAACCGAAAGAGAACTGCTCTCATCAAGGGTTTATGTACATGAAATGGAAGATGTTTTCAATAGCCTTATTTTAGATAAGTATGCGTAAATGAGTATTGTTGAAATACTTCAAAGTTTTAAGCTACTTCAGTGGATATATTTTGGAATAAAGATGTTCTCTTTGAGTTACTTAGGATCAGTGCAAAGATACAGCACTAAAGCAATTTTCTTTATCTCCAAGAGCGTTCACTGGAATTTATAGAACACAGAAATAGGTGTATATTTGGATGCCCCACCCCACCCCCCAGTAAAAAAAAAAAAAGCCTGCCCAATATATTAATGATAATCTATTGCTCTTTAAAAAAAAAAAAATCTCGGAGAAGAGCGAGACAGTATTCAGCATGGCCGGGAGCCCCGCGTGTCTTAGCACACCAGGCTGAGGGGGGAATCCTCGGTCGGCGATGTCCCGCCGGCTGCCCTGCCAGGAYGTCCCCCCGACGCCGGCGAGCCGGCGGGGGCCTGTCCCGGTTCCAGCAGCCTTGTTCTGCTGGCAGAGCTGCGGGTGGGCTCCCGGCAGTCGGTGATCCCTTCGGTTAAGGTCGAGATCTGAAATTCCGCCTAAGGGCTGAGGGGGAGGTTGACCCGCCCGAGGGGCGGCTGTTTCTGCGTGGCTCCATCACCTGGGCTTTGCGAGCTGACCCGGCCGCCGCGCGCTGTCCCGGTGCGGGGGGCAGCAGGGACGTGCTCTGCCGCGGGTCCGTCATCGCCTGGAGGTCCCTGCGCACGTGCCCTCTGCCAGGTCTGCCAGACGTAAGAATGACGGGCAGGAGCTTCCTTCAGTCCCGTGAGTGCCTTCACCTGAGGGACAGGGGGCCCTTCCCCTGGGGTTTTGCGCTGTAAAATACTCGATTTTAAAACCTGTCTGTGAAGGACAGGGCAAGGGATAAGGCAGCAARCTATATACAGCAGTAATGAAAGGAGCTATTTAAGAACTGGGTGTAACAAACTCTTAATTAGATATGAGCTAAAATAATGCTGCTCCAAATTCAAGTCAGCTTCTTGGAATGTGGAAGGGAAGCTCAATCCCTTACAAGTGCCAATTAACTTGAGTGAGCTGGGAGATGAACTCAGGTGTCTTCCCTGCTTGGATCAGCACATCGCAGTGAAATACCAGGTTCTTACGCCAATGTCTTTTATTTTGCCATGCCAGCAGAGACCCTTGGAAATTAATACATAGCTTGCATGACTGCTGTGAGGTGGAAATCACAAAATTCAGGATTTATGTTTTTTGAGCTTACCTATAATGATGTACTGACAGTATGTGTGATTTTTGTGTAAACTAGGTCTTGCCAATTGTAATCTCTTAAGCTTGCAAGTTGAGTTGAAACAGGTGACTTAAAATTAGATTCCTGTGAGGTTTCTTGGCTTTAACTTCTGGTGTGTACATGCCGAGTACCACATGATGTAACTTCAGCTCAATTTTAGAGCACTGATCTCCACGCGGAGGCCATCCGCTTGAATTTGCAGTGGCGTTAGGACAAGAATATATATCCCCATATCCCTTACCCAGATAACTGTCAGGAAGAAGCTGCAGAATTACAGCTGGCAAAGCCCGCAGATGACATCAGCAGTCGGTTCTGTAGAAGACGATGCTTCCGCAGTATTCGGTTGAACCGTGTGTRGTGTTTCGAGCCAGGGACCATCCACCTGGGTGCAGGGCAGTGGCCGTGTGGCGTGGGAGGCGGTGGCCCGGAGAGGAGGGAGGGCTGTGGGCGACGGCTGACGGCGAGGGGCGCAGCGCCGTGCCTGGGGACCACCGTGAGCCCTGAACGTGCTGAGGGTGAAAACTGGAGGCAGAGTTACTGCAAACGCCGCAGCCGAGGCTGTTTGACAATACGCTGGCGAACGTGATGGCTGGGGGAGAACATTTAAGTGATCTGTTTGTGGGAAGAGTCTTTTAATAGCTCCTTATTAAAAAAGCAGTAGTTATTGGTCAAAAACTGGTCCAAAACRTGGTCTTGTGACTGATAAAAGTTGGTATTCCTGCCTAAAACTGCCCCCCCGCATTCTCTGCCTGCCTGCTGCGGCTCTCCCCGCAGCGCAGCCGTGTCTGCGGCGTGTTGTGTTGGCAGCGGGGCCGGGGTCCCAGCACAGGGAGGGGGGGTCCCAGCACAGGGAGGGGAGGTCCCAGCACAGGGAGGGGGGGTCCCAGCACAGGGAGGGGGGCACGCTGGTGTCGGTCGGCCATGGGAGCGGGTATCTCGGCAAGAAGGGGTCTGGTGGTGGTGGGGACGGCGTGTCCTGGTTTAAAATGGTTTCAGCCGAGTTGTGTTTCCAGCGGTGGCTGTAGTACATGCGTGCRTCCGATCACATTCCAGCATCTTGTAATGTGTAATACAAGGAATTATAATAAACTCATGTTTTACTGTGGGTGTTGATTTGATTGTTCGTGATCTTGCTTTTGTAACTATATCGACATGAGCTTCCTGAGCCTTTGAATAAAAGCTGCCGTTTCACGGTAAGAACTGGTCCTGAAACTCCCACCACCAGTGCCCTTGCCCATGACTTSCTCCCCACTTCCTCACTCAGGACCTGAGATTAAAGGATAGGTGAGCATTTAAAGAGGTTAGATGTAAGCTACTGTTCTTTGTATTTGTTACCTAAACAAGTAGGAGGTATCTGTAGAAAAATCTTAATTAAAACTTATTTTGTAGGATAACTGGGATGATGAGGAGGAAGAGGAGGAAGTAAAGGAGACGGAGATAAAACAAGGTAAGACTTGAAAGGAAGACACGGCTCTGTATGCAGCTTCAGAACAGAGACTGGTTTTGCCATGAGTGTATCTGAAGAATCAAAACCACTTTCCAAAGAGGGTCGGTTTTGTTTTTGACAAAGCATGTCTTTTAACTCTCTTTATGTTCAGATTCCAGTAATTGAGCTGCGTGGCTTTTGCTTTCATTAGTGGTTCTATAGTTGCTGGAAAAAAAAAAATCAACTCTTGAGAGTTGTGGTGGTCAATGTTTTACAGAACCAAAAGTTTCAGAAAAAAAGAAAATAGCAGAAAAAATAAAAGAAAAAGAAAAGCTACAGAAGAAGAAGCAAGAGGAGCTTAAAAAAAGGGTAACTCCTTTTTTCTTCCAAGTCTCGTAAAATTTAGAAGGCAGGTTTGATTATTTTTTTTCTGAGGTTGAACAAGACCTGTAAAGATCTTGACTGTTCTGATAAAACAAACTTAAGTCTTGTACTTAATAACATCTGGGGGATGTTAGCTTTAATTTCTCTGTAATTTAACCAGGTTATTGAAATAATGCTTATTGCTGTTCCTTTTGTATGCGCCTCATGATAAAACATGCAGTTGTGAAGCTTAGAACTAAGGTATTTCTTCCTACTTCTTGTGAAATTAACAATTTATTAACAAGGGGCATTGTTATGCTGTACTGGGGTGGTTCTCAGGTTTGTACATGCTTGAGGTGTATTGACTTCAGGCAGAAGCGAGCTGTTCAGGYGGCACTGGAAAAAACACGATTTCTTGTACTACCTCTGCTCAGGGGTAAGAAATACAACRTTCTCCCTGCATTTTTTAATTCAGCTAGAGGCACCAGAGGAACATAAAGAACTTACACCAGAAGAACAGTTAGCAGACAAACTACGACTAAAGAAATTACAAGAGGAGTCAGACCTKGAGTTAGCAAAAGAAACATTTGGTAAGTGTGCTGCGCCCCAGTCGAGCCGGCCGGTGTAACTGTAGCATCGCGAAAGCGCTGTCTCCTCTAACTAAAACTGTTAGGTGCAGAAAGAAGTAAGCAGGATTTGACTGTCAGAGCACATCCAGGTTGTGTTACTGAGAATAAAGAGGCGTTTAAATGCAAACTACTGGAGACRTGTCCTGGGACTAAGGACTAATTGCAAGAACTACAAAAACATCTGTAGAATAGAAGGTGCTTTTCCTTAACATGTCRTGGTAGGAGGTTATAGGAAAAAGATGCTGACTACATTTTCCAACATCTTGGTGCTTCTGGCAAAAAGATGAGTGTGTAAGGAAAAAAAAAAAGTGCTGTCTTTTCATGTTGTGAGGTGCTTTACAACATGGATTTAATGAGCCTTTGGACGAGCGTGGCACAGCATAACTCATGCACGCTGGGCTTCAGGCAATCCGCGCACTAAGCCAGGTGCCGAGAAGGCCGGGTAAGTTCGGGGAATGAGCTTTCCCGCACAGATGAAGCAGACTTAAAGCAGATCATTSTGGTTTTGTGCTCTGACAGAACTAGCGAAGATACTGATTCATAGCAGCATTCTTCAAACATGAAAGCGCGTTTCCTTGATTATAGCGAGTTATACAGCTTATTAGTCAGTGACAATTCTGCTCTGCAAGTCTTCTGAAAGAGTACAGTGCCCTGGGGGGGTTGCGTTGAATACAGTTTTAAAGAACCAACTAGATTTTGCATTTAGGAGCTCAAGACAGGAATTCCTTATTCAAGGGGAAAGGGGCTTCACATAGTACACGTTGCTCCAGAGGATAGGAATGGCTGGTTCAGATCACTAAGCTCTGCAGCAAAATCTCTTTCCGTAGAGGCCAGTAGCTCAGGCCGTTAGCGCTGGTGTGGCAGGAGCCCGTGGGAGGTGAGTGAGCAAACCTCAGCTCTGGTTTGGTCCAGCKTCGGCGGAGGTGGGGAACTGAATGTGACCGAGGCCACTCGCTTCCTCTGGTGTCGTCTGTTAGGGATCACAGCTAATGTTCTCTGWTATACCTCTGTCCTTCCGTGCAGGTGTAAATAACACTTGTGGAATAGATGCCATGAATCCCTCTTCAAAAGATGACTTTACGGAATTTGGCAAACTACTAAAAGAGAAAATTACACAGTATGAAAAATCATTACATTACGCCAGTTTTTTGGAAGCGTTAGTTCGAGACGTATGTATTTCATGTAAGTTAAGTGAAAGGCATCCTGGAATGCACTGCCACCAAAATTGCAATGGAGTTGAAAACGTGCTGTTATAGTAAATGTTAAATTGAGATTGATCTATGTAGTTCATACTACRTGAAGTACTAATCTGTTTCACTGAGTAGTATCTGATTCCGTTCCCACAAACTTTGTTACAGATTGCGTGCTTGCACAAGAGTTACGTTGCATGTCAAAGASAGTCATTTTAAAAAGTGTGCATTTTTGTGCTGATCTAAATCTTGCATGTTTTTCTTGAAGCCATTTCTAAAATAATAATAATAAAAAAAATTCTCTGAGCCAGATAACTTCAGAAGCTCATTTGGAAGGAAACTATTATAAAATTGAGTTCATGTAATCTGTGACTGCAAAATAAATTTTCTGGAATTCAACATRTAACTATAGAGAGATAAAACCTTAACTTAAACTCCTTTTTTCCCTTGCTCTGGTAAGCTGAAGTACTTGGTGAATTCATTGCTTGAGGTCTTCTCCTGTACTGTACATGTTGTCCTTCCGTGAAGTCGTAACTTGGCACTATTTAGTGCTGTAAAAATACAGTGATGGCTGGCTGGCCAGAGCTGGTAACTTAAGTTTCAAATGGATTCCAGATCTTCTGAAGTGAAGGGCTCGCAACCTCTTGGACCATTTATTGCTAATAGTAACAACTTATTATTAATCCACTGCTCCTTTTGATATGTTTTACTGCGTTTTACTGTATCTGTGTTTTACTGTTCAAGTGCCTCCTCATTAAGACTTTTGTGTTTGCTAACTCTTAATTTGCAAGTTACAACATTCCAGCTGCTTACTGGGGACCATCTGAAATAGGGATTGTGATTATAAGGACCAGAATTACCCAGTCTGTATTTTGCTCATTTAAATCAAGTAGTTGCCCGTACTTACTACTAATGCTTATTTCTAGTTTTTAGAGAATGTTGTTGTTAGATTATTTAACTGCCTTCTAAGAAAAATATTAATGAGTAACCTTTGTTTTTTTTCCCCCCGATGTAGTGGAAATTGATGATTTGAAAAAGATCACAAATACTTTGACAGTACTATGCAGTGAAAAACAAAAACAAGAAAAGGTAAGACTTCCACATGTTTCTGCAGCAATAACAACACCGGCTAAAGGTGCTAATCTGGAAAAGGGGAACAGGTCTCACACGGACTTGAACTGCTGATTTTGTTAGAGGTGGTAGCAGGAGATTAAGTGATAACCTTGGATACTGCTTTAGYGTTAAATCCCCTTCACTCTGTGAGGTAACCAGGAGTTGATTGAATCTAGAGATCACAGGCAAACCCTTGATTAATTTACATAAACGTTACCTATGTGCTAACCTTGTTGGGTTTTGTGCTGCCTTGGCGTTCAGRTGGCTTACACCTGTATCCTGAAGACAGGAGCCAGCCTCATTTAGAGTTAAAAAATGTCAATATAATACCAATCTATGGAAGCAACTTAAATCTTTGCTGAAGTTTGGGATTTTGAATAGCAGATAACTGGGGTTTTTACGCCATCATGCAAACTAAAGGAGCAGTAACTGTGCATAGGCAAGGAAGAGTAAATTTTAAAAAGTGATGTAATAGCTTAACTGATTGTGTGATGCAAAACATTGTGTTTTATAGCATACATCTATGTTAAAGCTCGGGTGGGTTGGAGCTCAGCAATTAATTGAATTGTTAGATAACAACAAATTCAAGCAGAAAATATGACTAGCAAGTGCAACTCTTTTGGCATGTTTTAAATCAGATTGGAGGATTGGTAGGAAACAAACGGCAGAGCGTTGTCAGTGTAAGTAGGAACTTGTAAACGTGAAACGGGAAACCCGTTAGACACAAACTGTTCCAGTGGCAGCGTCCTGAGACGCCAGTTCTCACTCTCCAGGCGCGAGGGAAGCACTTAATGCAAAACAAACTTCATGTGCAGTGTTACTGCATTCAGTCTGGAGTTCGGCAAACGTGATAAGCTTTTTCTTTGATATGAACTGCGCCTTGGAGAGGAGCCTGTGACTTGTTGTGCCAAACAAGTTTAAAAAGAAAAAGTATGCATACTTCCTATTTCTATACTCTTCTCTCCTGGCTTTTCATGTAAATTAGTTTGGCCAACCACTGAAAGTACAAGTACGCCAGTCCAGTAAGGAGGAGCTTTACTGTGAAGTGTTCCGTAAAGTTCGTTTAGGACTTGCATTTTTTTGCAAGGAAGACATTCACCCACGATGGTGATAAAAGCCACATTAAATTCCTTAATTGAATTGTTAATTTCACAAAACTAAACACTAGACTCTGCATTTACTTAGTTATTCTACTTGTTTAGAGTCTAGTAAAACAGGATGAAAGACAAAACATGGGCAAGTACATGATGCAGGGAGCTGCGGGACACCTGCGCATGTCCCGGCTTTACTGGGACTGGGCCGCGCTGTGGGATGCCAGGCGGGGGTAGAAGCCATTGGCAGCAGCGTGTTTGCCCATGGGTACGCCTATACCAGTGCCCAAAGACCTGGGGCTTTACTCTAATTAGAGTAACGACAAATCACTGGATTTTGAAGTAAACATGCTCTTCCTATTTAAGCAGAATAAAGCCAAAAAGAAGAAAAAAGGTGTTGTGCCTGGAGGTGGTTTAAAGGCTACTATGAAAGATGACCTGGCTGATTACGGAGGATACGATGGAGAATACGTACAAGACTTTGAAGACTTCATGTGACATTTATCTCCCCTTCTGTTGTCTTTCTGTTGCCCATAATCCCTTAAACATGTAGCACAACTTTTCTTCCTTTAAATTCTGCCAAATGCTACAATCAAAATTGCAGTATCTCTGTGCTGGTGGTTTAACTCGTGACGGCCWGTGCTAAAGCACCGGGCTTCCTGTTCTGTGGTCGGGGGTGAGAATGAAGACATTGAAAAGCTGTGTAAATTCCAGTCACAAAACCCCAAATTCTGATAATGGTAACTGTTGCTATTTGATTTTATAGTAACAGCCACTAAATTGGAGAGGAATTTCAACAGGGCAAAGTATTATTACCAGCACAGTTCAGTGACATGGCCTTAACTGTACCTCCTTGAATGACTTGTTTGATGAACAAAAGCAGTTTGCAGCAAGGGCATGGTGTGCACTTAGTATTACAATTGCTTTGTCTTAAGGTAGAGCTTGAGGTTTTCAGCCTATTGTGAAGGGGAACTGCTGACTCCAGAGTGAGGATTCTGCACCTGGAAATGCATCACTTGAGACACCCGCTAGGTCAAAGCCTGACACCTGAACAGAACACTTGGTGGGGCAGGACAAGGAAAGAGTTGCTTATTTGAAAAAAAAACCAGACTTGGGTCTCGAGTATGAAGTTTAGTTTCCATTCATCTAAATTTCTACTAATGCAGCTGTATGGGTTGGGTATTCTTTAACAGTTAATTGCCTGGTTCAAGTGTAAAAAAACAAGACTTCTTTTGGTCTCTCCTGGGTTGTGGTAGATCTTTCACGACTCAGCCATTTTCTTTCATTTAAAAAAAAAAAACTTGCTTAGCAAACTGCAACAGTTACTACAGTTGGGCAAATTGTTATGTTAACAATTACGACATCTGCAATGTTTTATAAAGCAACTAATTTAATAAAAATCACTATTGAGGACTTCACTACGGCTGTCTTTGGACCAGTATCTTACAGTACAAATACTTGCAGTGGTGGAGTTGGAAAACAGCACGTGGTACTGGGTCTGGTCTTTGCTCGGACTTGCAGCTTAACTGGTGTTAGAGGGGCAAGATTTTGTTCTTGTAAAATTGCTGTTTCTTATGATAAAACTCTTACAGATGCTGATGGTAAACAAAATACTTTTAGGACTGCCATAATCCAGCCATTTCCATGACAAACTTGATCTTTTCTATTGCTGGAACTGCTGAGCTCAGCGGCTTGTACCTACCTTAGGGCTGGGTTAGGGTGGCCCTTGTCAGAGCAGGCAGTTATTTTGTTCCGTGGCAGCTGCCGTTACCACAAGCAGTTTTTTACAACTTGCAGTTTACTCAGGAGTTTATTCCCAACATGGATGGGATGCGTGTGCGCTTCCACAAGGCAGGCGTTCTTCCAGATCCTTCCTGTTGTTAGCGGTCCCAAATTTTTAAAGGATCAGGGATGGTAATTGTCAGAAGGACAGCTCGAGGTTCTCCTTTCATGCCAAGAACTTTAAAGTTCAAGTTAAAAGCTTGCTAGCCGTTATTTAACTTAGACTAATCATAGCCAGCTCAGTCTAATTTGGTTTTCTGAGACTGASTAGAACTGCGATTTTAAATAGTTTTCTGCTCAGGCATAATCCTCCCTACGTAAGATGTTTTATTTATCAAAGGAGCTGTGACTTGTACTATGGGTACCTGTGTACAACTTCTAGCGCTGCCATTGCAGATTTGAGGTAAATGCTGTGCGTGTAAATACCTGTCATAGGCAGCGGTTGCTAGCATGAAAACGTTCAGCAACAAAAAGGAGATTTTAAGCTATAAATCCAAGTTAGCATCTCTTTGCTAATGAACTGGGTTGCTATGGCAATTGTATTTTTGCTACGACAGTGTTTAGAGATCGTACGATATCCTTGCTTAATTTTACTTAAAAGCTGTCTATGCTGTYATCAGCTGTCAGCCCTCCCCACCCCCCGTTTTTGGACAGGCCGTAACTTCCTTGGGTTAGCTGGAAGCTCTGCAGGCTGCGTTTATTTTGGGGCGCAGACAGAATCCAAGCTGAAACTGGGTTTCTGCCTGGAGCAGTGTCCAAGTCTTATCCCCTGCCCCAGTTAAATCAGACCTGATCTTGTAAACGTGCCAGAACATCTACGTGGCAGAACGCTCCCGACAGGGTGTCACACCAGCTGYCTGCCCAGTAGGGCTGTCTAAGCATGGAAAGGAGTTAAAATTTAATAACCGTTAAGAATATATTTGTGCTTGATTACTACTTTTACTCCAAGACAGTAGCAAATTAAGTATATGCTGTTTAGAGTTGTACAAGACTACTTCACTTCTTCACTAAGCTAGAAAACAAAACCAGGCTAATCAGACTGGAATCAAGGAATGGATTATCCTAGCRTGGATCTAAAACTTCTGCTTATTTCATTGTCAATGTACTGGATATTCTGCACGTTCTGTTTCAGCCTTTTGTCGGTTTGGATACAATCCCTGTGGTGATCCATCATCCATGCCCCTGAGTCAAAGGACTGCTGGATCCCTGCGGTTCCTGAGCAGCTGTGCCAGTCTGTATTTGCTGGTTAGTCAAGTCTTTTGTAAACAGGAGGATTTATTATACAAAACACAACRTTAGGTTAACACAGTCTCAGCATTTTAAATATTTACAACCACCACCAGTTTTCTGGAGTGACTTTCACGTAGCAGCATATCACTAAGCATTGATAAAAGTACCTGTTGAAGAACCAGCACTAACCATGCAAGAAGCCGTGGCACTGGCAGGTGTCAGAGCAGTCTCCACTTCCCGGAGTTGGGTTCTAGTTTGATAACATATCGTTAAGGCAACAGCCAGTCTGTGCGTCCTTCAGRAGCGTATTTACCACGTCGTAGAACTTGTTATCGTAAGCCAATCTGTAGTATGTGTAGATGTCTTCACAGTAAGTGAGCAATTTCTTCAGATTTTTCAGAGCAGCTTCAGTAGGTGGGTGTTGTTTAACTCTGAAAATAATTGTACGTATATTTGAAATAGAAAGGCTTCGCAGACAACGATTACAAGACTATCTTGCTATAGAACTATAAGAACTATACTTCTTAAAAAAAGGTTGTGCTCAACATGTACATTTGATTCTCTTGGTTATTTTCCTCTGATTCATTTTAAAAAAGATTTGATCTGACCAGCCCTAAGGCACCCTGTTTATCCAGCTCAATAAAAATGGTAGATCCAGGGCTATTTCCACACGATGCTTAAGAAACSGAATAGATCTCAAGTCCCTATGTACGACGCTTTATTACATAAAAGGTTTTAGCAGTACTAAGACTTGCAYGCTATTAAACACACAGTTGCTCCTCTAAAGTAGCCTGTGGAAAAGAAAGTTCCAGAACTACTTACTTCTTAGCAATCTCCTCAAATATGCTGGGCTTCAGAGGTCTTTGTTGTTTAAATTCTTCTAAGTAAGTGAAGTCTCCCTGGGTGATCACTCGTTGATACAGAACTTCAGCCCAGTCTGGAACAAACTCATAAGCCTCAGCCACAATAGCTGCCTGCGGGGAGAACAGATGCTGGAATTACTGAGCAGGAAGAGTTTGTTCTTGCACAGAAACACTTCCGTGCTTAGAATACTTAAAATATTCTAGGTCTCCTGTTTAGCCCATCTCTTGATGCTGTTCTTGAGAGCAAGGGTAACAAAATACTGCAAATAATTTTCCTTGACCCCCTAACAAGATGTCAGAGGGGGGGGTTGGTTGTTCTCTTCAAAAAGCCCTTTTCTTTCTTATTTCCAAAATGGTGGATGCTGATGCAGCTTRGATTTCAGGGCCGTAGCGTAGATTCACAGCAGCACGAGAGCCGCGGGACGGCCCAGGGCCGGGCGGAGCGATGGCAGCAAGGGCTGCGGAGAGCATCAGTCGGCCCCGGGGCTGCGCCGGCGTTTCCAGGCTTGCTCCCACCTGCAGCAGTGCCACGGGACTYGGTGGCCGCGTGGAAGAGCCGAGCCTTACGCTCACGGGAGCAGAGTGCTTCAGTACCTGCTGTTTAAAACAAGCATTTTCAGAAAAACTAACGGATGAGGAAGCCAAGGTTACCTGATAGAATCTAGGCAGGGACATGATGGAGTCCATCAGGTTCTGTCTGTTCAGGTTGATCAGCATAGTGCTCTGGCCAGTGTTCAGAAAATGCAGCTGGAGGGTTATCAGCTTCGTTAGCCGACTGCAGCGCAAGGACTGGCGGACACAGGAGTCCTATTTGATAAATCAAAGACAAACGCAAGCTTCTGAAGCACGTTTCTAGAGGAAAGCAAAAAATATTCCTGAGAGCAACAATGAGTTCAGAGTTGTCCAGTATTTCAGCTTTTASATCACTGCAGTTTTATCATTGATCATATTCCATTAGTTTAAATGAAGCTTCACTCACCACAAATACTACTTTCATCGTAATGACACCAGTTTTTAAACACTCTTTATGTTGTTCTATTCTTGCTYGTTAAGCTCATGGTCTCTCCTCTAAAACTGGGGAACCTAGCTGAGGCCCGAGCAGGGAACAGCGTACTGCTCTTTGATAGAACCGTGTTGGGACTGCGGGGATGCTGCTGAGCTGACGGAGCCAGAGTCCCGTGCTCCTTTTCTCCTGGGACAGGATTCTGCACACCCTCCCTAGAGCAGCTTTGGTTGTTCTCCCAGCCCAGCTCACTCCTTATGTGCTCCCGGTGCTGTACAGAATTCATACAATTCCATCTCATTTTACCTTAGAATAACTTTCTGCTGCATCAATAAAGAGAGTCAGAGCTTTCATCAGCAGTTTCTTTAAATTTGCAACATCCTGAAGAGACTCCTCTGAAATGGGGAAAAAAAATGAATAACCTATTATTTATAAAGGTGACAAAGTCAGTTACAAAAATACCTCCTGGTACTAAGTCTGTCCCTAGTGTTGTTTCAGAAAGCAACAAAAGACTAAAAAAAAAAATTTCATATTAAAAAAGTGTGAAGAAATGGTGATGCCTGTTCAGTTAATGGACCAAAGCTATTGCTGGAACCCAGTCAAGTGATCAAAGAACTGAAAAGAAATCCAAATCATACATTTGTGGTAGATCCGAGCACTGACTATTACCAGATAAATTCAGAAACCATTTGGCACAGCTTCTGTTTTAGGTGCTGTTACGGTACTGGCTAACTGCTCCGCAGCGAGATCTCCGCGTGCTCCCCAGCATTCCCCCAGCCGTACAGAACTCTCTACCTTTAGATGTTAACAAGTTACCGTGCGCCAACATAAAGACCCCAACACTTTATATGTACCCTCTATATAAACCCCCACTGTGTCACATCCTGTTAAAGTGAGGAAAACATGCACGTGTCCTCACCTCCTCCTGTGCACAGTACCACAGGAACGTTACTTTACGCTAAGAGCCAAAAATCTCAACTCTCTGAAAGATACCAGAGCAGCCAGATAAACTGTTAAGTACCCGAATACCACAAGCCTGGCAAATGGGACCCTCCTTCCAGACAGTGGAAGTTTAATGGATGTTACCAAGGCAACACGGGCAATGAAAAAACTACATTTACCCATCGTGTCTTCCTTAAACAAACTTGTCTCTCTCCGTTTTGCAGTTTCCACTCACCCCATGGCTGAGATTCAATGAGTTTAAGCTGTATGCAAGCAGCAGCCTCATGATTCTCTCCAATTTCTCGACACATGCTGAAGCAGAGGGCTATCATGTTGTGCTTTTCACTGTCCCCTGGGCGACAACGCTTGATGTAATCCAGCAGAGCTGTCTTCAATGTCCCGCTCTGGTCAGATGAAGGAATATCAGATTAAGATTTGAAGGGTTTTTTTTTTTAATTCACATTTTGGTACCCACAAGCAGAACTGTTCTGGTACAATTTTCCAAAAAACTCTTTAAGGTTTCTCCATACTATTTTAAAACATAATGGCAATATTATACTTAACTACATTACATCAGGTAAGAAAATCCAGCACCTATGCGTTTATTTATTTACATACAAATGTCAAAACTGACATTTGTTTATGACTTTATTTATGTTACAAGAAAGCTATAAATATTTATGATTTTTAAAAACCCATGAAACATTAACTGGAAGTAAAACCAAAGCAGGACATGAAAACTCTAAGTGATATTCCCAAGCTTGCATTTTCAGTGCTGCTCTTGTTGCAGGACTGAACTAATTAGAACTTGTTAAACTAAAACCAGAATAAAACCCAGAATTAATTTATTACTATGAACTTGAATAACACTTCCTACACTCCAGTAATTAAAATCCCCAGATAATTCCACCTTGCTGTGTAAAGATCAGTTTCTGATGTAGCCACACAGTTCTCTGAAAGTTTTCTCCCCTCCGTCCCCCTCCACCTACTGGGTCTAATTTCTTTCTCATGAGCACTTCGAAGTAGTGTTTCTCATGCAGCAGTTCAAATATGTAGGTCATTTCGTTGTACCTGCCAATTCCAGTGAGAAGACGAACCTGTGGAAATAACAGCGTAAGTACGAAGCTCAAAGAAAAGCAGAAAAACCCCCTCGCAGAGCGGCCGGTGYCCCAGCCGGCGGCGGCTGCCCGAGGCCAGCGTGCTGCCTGGCTGCGGAGCTACACGCACAGCGAGCTGCGCCGCGCCGGCAGGCCTTCCCGTAGAGCCACGGAGGTTTTGTTTTTAAACCAACCTACTGCATCTTCTTTTATTGTGAGGTGAAAGGACGTAATTTCACCAAGTAAAAATCTGCAGTGAACCTTTTAGCAATGGCGCCGTTATACTGGGCATGTCTCAGACTGCAGGAGTCCTTTCAAGGCAGGACTCAGAGRCGCACGCCAGCCCGGTAACACAAACCATCGCGTCCTACCAGTAGGTGAATTACTTGGACAGTCCCGTTCTGATCTACTACACTGTCGCCACCTCACCATGCCACTACCTCCACCTCTGTTTCTCCAGAGAAGTCTCCTAAGAGCTTCTGTGACATAAAAATCATCACCTGCGCACAYCAGACCCACTTTTAGCTTCTAGGGAGGGGCAGGACAGGACCAGTCAACCAGAGGTGAAGGACTGTGCCCCGCTCCGTCACTCCGTCCCCGCACCGCTCCCCAGCAAAGCCATTTGCTAACGTCTACGCGGAAACCTTCAAACAGCGTCGGGTAAACCCACACGGCACCAAAGACACATACCACGAGTCCGTACTCTTCATTAGGTGCCAAATGCTCATCCGTGAGAAGCCGTGCTGCTTGGAGGACTCGAGTGATTCCTTCCATGTGGCAAGTCAAACTAAAGCAATTATGGGCCAAAATCAGCAATTCTGTAACTGAAGAATAGAAGAACTCAGGTATTTCAGTCAATATGCTGAGGGAGTTAATTATTGTGACTCTCTCCAAAAGCGATGCCATCTCTGCAGAGGATACACAAGCCTCCCAGTTACAAACAGCAGAACTGGATTAGGAAGTTGAGCTGTTACGGTTCTGTCCTAYGCAATTTTAAGAAGTAACAGTTTCTGTAACAGTGTGCATTCAGTCTGGCTTCTCAATCTGTGGGAAAGTCTGGGTTTTTGGATCATTTTCTGAAACGTTTTATTGCACACACACAACTTCCACTCTCCTCCACCAAAAGCTGGCTGACGAGCATGTAACAATACACCAGCACCCTGCTATTACCAGTCAGCTCTGCACTGAAAAAGGAAGGCCACGAGTTCTGCATCTGCGTTTGAAAAATCATTCGTAAGTGCCATACACTAAATGAATGAGTTAAACCAGTACATCTTAGCAYATTCCATTTTCTGCGGAAGGCCTGGTCTCACACTGTAAAGCAATCACGACACGGTGGAGTCCCAGACCTTGCTCTCAGCACGATGCAATTCACGTCCGAAAAGCAGTAGTAGTATATGAACTGGTACACAACATATTAAAAATGGAGATTTTGAAAAGAACACAGTTAATGTCATAAACCTATACAACRTATTTTGAAACAAACCAATTATACTTCTACTTGTAAGAAGGTACTCTAGCAGAGACTCCATTCAAAGAGAGGTAGAGTCCTCCAGCACAATTTGATAATTCCCARCATTGCTTCCTCAGAGTCTTTTCCTTACTTTAGTCACCCATACATGGAAATACTAATAGTCACCCTTATATTACTTAACCAGACAAAGTAAGGGGTAAGTTAAGATCTGACAACAGGACAAATGTGTTAGGGACATAAAGACTACACAGAACATGGTATTTTTAATTACTTATTTTCTCACAAAGGTTTTCCAAAATTCCAGTATTATAGCTGGATTCTAATGGAACAGTTTCAACATTAACTTCAGCCATGCTTTTGCTTCTGCAGACCGTGTTCGAGAAGCTGCTCTTTCCTCGCCACTCTAGACAAAATAGCATTGGAAGTTCTGCCCCCAATACTCACGAGACAACTCATACTGAAATCTTACCCTTATTCGTTTTCCTCAGAGATGAGGATGATAAATAATCACATAATATTATCTGCCCATAATAAATCTTTTTTTAAAGCCAGTCTAAACCAGCAGTTTGCCACTACTGGTTAGCAGTGGCAAAACGCTCCCAAAGTACCTTGGCTGTGTTCTATAAACTCAGTGACAACATCCCCATGGTATATAAMGCTGTAAAGTGTAAAATGGACTTTAGTAACAAAAGATCTAGAAAGWTAGTTTAACAAATGGATAAAGAAAGCAATTTCTAACTGTGATTCATACGAAGAAAGTCACAATACCCTCCTTCTGTAACATATAACTACAAAAGTTCAGGTAACTCACTGCACTTCCCAGCTGTGGGCACAAAAAAATCTGTACTTCGTTTGGAAAGTAAACTGACGCAACACTTAAGAAACATGCTTATTTACTGTGCATATACTCAGATCTATTAATTTAATATCAAATTTGAGATCAGTAATAGATGCTTCCATCAGCATTGCTTTTATTCTTTGTGATGTAATTTTAAACCAAGTAATGCCATGTTTAGTAATACACTAGTTACATCAACTATTATTTGCCATTTACTTACTGCATGACAGTTCCCCACGTGGTACAGAGGAAATTTTATCCAATAACTTCATGCCAACCGATGTGTGATCCTGGCACAGCTTAGCAAGCTGTAGGAACGCCTGACTCTCAGTTGCAGGGTTCAAAACATGTTTCTGYCCTGTGCCCACAGAGAGAGAGAGAGTTACGTCACAAGTGCTGATTGTTCAGGAGAGATTAGCTACCTTAATAGAAAAAACCCCAAACAAACCAATACAACTTCATCCAGACTGACCTAGGACCTGGAACTACAATTTTAAGAACTTTCARTCTTACTGCTTGAACTTAAGAATCAGATACTACTTCTTTGCCAGTTCAATCCAATGAAATCCTACTGAACAACTGCACTGCTGCTGTAATTACACCTCTAATTCCATAAATCCAGTAGGCTGCTGCTGCTCCTCTTCCTCACACAACACAATTCTAACCCATCCCTTGCGGTGGCTCTCATTCATGCTCTTCCATGAACCAGTTCAACTCATGAACTCAACAGAAAACCCTTTTTTTCTGCATTTGTTTTCTGCTGGGTTAGTAGTTGACGCTTGTGAAGGAGACACAGCAAATCATCTGAGCTAACCAAGTGAACTGGTACAAGGGGAGCAGCAAGAGCGAGGGGGAGCAGAGGGCAAGAGAGTAGGAGCAGAGGAGAGCRCACCTGGACTCGATAATCTCCACCCGACGGCTCATTGCTTCTCATGGAACTTTGCTGTTAATGTTGTGGCAGAAGTTACTCAAATAGGAAAGTCCCCCAGAAAAATTCCTGCTGTTTTGAACAACATCCCTCATTTCACAAAGTATAAAAAAAAAAAAAAAGGGAAAATCTTTTGGCCAAGCTTTTCACAAAGAAACTAACATGAGTCTTTCCAAGTCAGATGATGTGGGGCTGCAAAGATCACAATTAAAAAACCCAAACAACCCTTTTTTTTTAAAAACCATTGAATTTACATCCATAAAAACCAAAACCTTAACTACCCCGACACCACGCTGAACACAAAAATAAATAAAAATAGACCCTTGTATATAACCTTATACAAGGTGTACAAGGTTTACAAACCTTATACAAGAGCTGCCCAAACATTACTGACTATAATTAGCACTCAAATATCTCCAGAGCAAGGACTGTTTTTCAGATACGCAAATACCAGACTTACAAACCAAAAATGCTAAAATACAAGATCAAGCCTCTTTACTACCTTTCCCTTCTGAAGATGCCAGTAATTCCTGCGTGATTTCTTCAGCCACTAACTCCGCCACAGTGTCAGGCTGCAGACCCTGCGTGGTGATGAACGCCTGAGCTTTCCTGCATCTGTCTGGCTGACGGGATGACAGAATTGCTCGAAGGACTTTTTCAGGGTCGTGGGCTGACATTTCACTGTAGGAGCAGTTCAATTCCTAAGAAACACACATACACTTAGAAGATTCTACACAGCAAAAATTCCAGTTCAGAACATACATTGACCTGCAGTACATCTTCTTAACCATCAGCTGATGTAAAAGGGGAGTGCTGGAGAAGCARACAAAACTCAGTTTCAAAAAATGCAAATATCATCTGTCCTTTTATCAGTTAACAGTGCCTTCATCTGTGTATCTTCAGTATTAATGTTCTCCAGATCAGGATGGCATGTAAGTACTCCGTATTTGAAGTTTAATACTCACAGAGTTTTAAGTATGGACAGAGGTGCTTTCCTGAACCAAATATAAACCTTAATGCTTAAAATACCTAGAAGAAAGACAGGAATATTTCCTCCAAACAAAGAATTGTGTTTTACTGCATAAGTTTTACTTATGAGGTTCCTTTTCCTCTTCTCCACATACCACAAACTCTCAGTGGAAAAGATATGCTAGTTTTCACATCTGGTACATTTGGAAGAGGAGCTGGTGAGACTCTGTAAATACTCTGCTGTAACATATTCCAACTTTACAAATTTATAAATTAATCGAAAAATGTACCTCATAAACACAATGATCAACTCTTAATTCAAAAGTATGGACATCCAGCTTCAGGCAAGAAGCGTATGGACGGTATAAAAGGGAACAAGCCAGCCATATGACTACTTCTTAGCAGCTCAAACTTAAACCGCTCACTGTGAATATTTGAGGCATGAAAAATTCTGTAGGAAAATCTAAGAACCTCTGTGATAAAGACAATACTAGTATTTTCAGCGCACACGCTGCTGTTTTTATTCAGAAAAAACTAATGCTATGTTCCAACAACGCGGACCGAGTACCCCGGAAAGGGGCTCTGCACCCCGAAAGACGTGCTCAGCAGCACCCTCTGGGGAAGAGGCAGAGGTGGGCTGCTGGCACCGTGAAGGCCAAGGAGCGGAGAGGCAGCAAACGTCAGTCTGCTGCTTCTCCCACCACTGTCTGGGTCAAACCACTGGGAACTCATTAGCCACTCCTCTGAGCAGCCTCTGGGTAAAGAGCTGCCACTGTGTGGAGCCTACAGAGCACTTCTGTGCTAAAACTTCTAAGGCAGCTGCTATCTCTTTGTCTACTTCTGGGTCGGCGTTGATTATGAAGGCATCCCACAACAAAGGCCTAGAGCAAAGTGCTAGATGAACAACATATGCCTGAAAGATTATAAAAAAGGCACATCAAAGAGACACAGGCTGACATCTGGCTTAGTGGAGTCAGAGGTAGGGGCCTGGGGAGTCTGGGAGTTGAGTTCGTTTCAACACTTCATGCCTAGGAAGCATCTGGCCGTTTTTCCGCACAATGGCTTGGTAATTTCACCCTCTGAAGCTTGTTTCAGGCACCTGATGARTACTTTCACCACTCTTTATCTTTTCCTCCACAAACTTCCACAGCGCAGCTTGATACAAACCACTTGTTTCTTCAATAACGTTACTAGACACATACCTTAGAAAGTTCATATAAACAGAGAACCTGTCTGCAGTAGTTTCTTCCATGGACACATTTATCTATGAGAGCCTTCAGACTGGTAACAACCAGATCATCTGGAGATGGAGCCACAATGTGTGTCCAGTCTTCTAAGCTTGATGCTGGAAACAAAAATCCTATAAATTCCTTTCTCATAAAGACAGCTAACACCAACAAGTCTTATACTTGGAGCAAGACTCCAGAAATCTGTAGCAAATACATAATACTTTCTCAGTCTTTGAAAAYTGAACTCTTGATACCTGTGTTTTGGGGKTTTTTTTTAAGCTGTAGGGTACAAACAGTATGACAGAACACAAATGAGCCAAAATAGCCACAATAATATCTCAGGTGTAAAATTCCGAAGCGTAAGAGAGCACAAGGGTTCAGCAGCCTTTCTGATGGCTTAGGCTTCATTTATTCTCTTGTATTCCTATTAAGCTTTAATGCATGTTAGTATTAGAAAGTAATGTTCCAGCTGACAGCTTTCTCATTCAGACTTCATAAATATGCACAGAGTACTTTATATATAAACATTATCAGCCTTGCTGTTAATAAGAAACACTAAACCTTTTATAATGTACAAAGAATTCAGAGAAAATACTAATTAAAGCACTCCCATGTTTCAGCTCCAGAAACACACTCAAGATTTACTAGCGTGTGTGTTCCAAAAGCAGGAACATCGGTGAAGTTCAGTGCTACTTTACCGGAACAGAACTGTGAACTACAAAAAATGGAYAGTTAAGAGACTATAGAAACTGTAGACAGAAACACCCTGCCTGAAGCACCTACAAGCAATGTATGTTACAAGGCTTCAAATTCCTTTCGCTGGAGGATTTGTGAACCAGGGAGATAACCCGCTGTCAGGAAGACCTTATTTCCTGCAGAAATGTTGGGGGACATTAACACTGTAACAAAAGAGGAAGAATCCAGTGGAATCCCAGCAATGGTATCACGTCTCAAGCGGCTGAATGGGTTAGTGTTACTCACCACTCGGGACTCTGCTTTGCGGAGATGCACTGCTTTCAGACGCCTTCTCTCTTCCTACAAGGAGAGTCTGAATATCTGCGTGTAATTTGTCCAGATCGGTCTCCCCTGAGGCCAGAGCTCTGCAATGCAATACCACTGAAACATCTCTGTTGTAGAAATGGAAATACTGACAAACACGGCTGGCTTCGTGCACGCTTCCTTCATCAAGAAGGCATCCGATCAGAAACTTGAGTGATTCCTCCTCGTCGTTACTCAAGGTCTGTTGAGACTCTCTGAATGCAAGACCCTCTAGTTTTAAGTACTTTGGTGTGTTCAGAGCAGGTAGCTTTGAAAACGAAAACTCCTTAGCKAAGTTATCAAAGGTAAGATCCCTGTTCACTACAGCATGGGAGGAAAATCTCGACTTGCCTGACCCCTCACCTGTGGATAACGTTTGTTGGGCGATGCGACAAATCCAGATCTGCTTCTCTATTTCTTCTAATTTGTGCAGTGACACCGAGTCGTTCTTGGCTAGCCAATGGCCAGCTAGGGTAAGCAATAAATGTCTCTCCATAATGCTGTTTATCTTCTCATGAGCTAAAGATTCAAATACCGTGTTTGCCTGATTTAAAAAAAAATCAGATGCAGCTTTGCTGGAGATTGAATTTTTCATGAAGCTGTCATTACATTTTTTCCAGAATTCAATTCTTGTCTGGTTTTGATGCCACTGTCCAATGTCTCTTAAACGATGTAGATCTCTTAGAACCTGCAAAATTCACAAAGGTTTTAAACAACTATCTTTCCAAAAAAGAAAAATCACACTGGATGGCTAGAATACTGAAAAATTGAATTTAGATTAAGTGTCTCAATATGCAACAAATCCATCTATTTTTCTCACCAAATAAACCTGATTGTATAGCAAGTAAAACTAGTAAGAGAATAAGGAAAGCTACACTGTGCTTTTCAGCGCAGCACTTAACAGTCAACTTGTTTTTGGTGTACTTGCATTTAAAATAAAAAGTGATTTGAAGAAAAATTTRTGTTTAAGGAAGACTGAGAAGTAACATTCTCAATACTGCTAGTGATAGGAGTATTGAGAGGTGAATATCACTACTTAACTATACTGTACCTCTTGGGTAACTACGTTGTCCACGGGCAATTCAGCTAGTGCTGCTACCTCCCGCGCCAGGGAGAACATTCCCTTCTCTTGTAGCTGCTCCAGAATTGATCTGCACTCACTCTGGAACGTCTCCATATTGTAACCGGTTAGGATGGAGCGACTAATGGATATGRAGGAATCCTTCAGGGTCTCGCTGAGTGCACAGAGTTTCTTCACATAAGGGCCTGTTTTAAAAAAGTATAAACAATTGAACGCGGCTGGTTTTTAAACCTGAGGGAATTCTGCTACTTATTTCAGCATGCAACCCTGCCGGAGAAGGAGCACAGATTTTGCACTCTAAAGCTTTCATGGGTCTGAATATAAGCTCTAAATCCGTAACTAAAATACTTCTGTAGATAATCTGTGCACTCCTCACCAACACCTGCATGTAATCATTCTCCCAAACAGCCTTACACACACAATTACATTTTCACCGCTGCAATTCACCATAAGGACCAACTCTGGTAATATAAATTCTTACACAAAAATAAAACAGCACGAATACACTTAAAGTAAACATTTTCAGTCACTCCAAAAACATTGTATGTGGTCTTGAGACTAAAGCGGTAATAYCATCTAACAGAGGAAGCTGTATTTACCATTGAGTAGAAGATTATCTGCYGCAGCAAACAGCTGTAAGAGCTTTCCTAATTCATATTCCGTTCTACATTGCTGCATCATCAAYTCAAGAAGAACCAATGCTTGTGACTCCAACCATTGCACAGGCAATTCTGAAGCTGTTGGGTCATCTTCAGTTTTAAGCTGTGTAGATAAAGATTTTTAAGTGTTGTTTTTGGGGTTTTTTTTCTTTTTTTTGCAAATATATTCTGCATTTTGGTRGGAATTGCACTGGAAATGGAAGGTGTACCAGATCTACCTCCTCCTTTAAAAAACAATGAACTGCCATTCCCAAGGGGGCACTGATCCATCACCGAGGTATGTTTGACTGATCTGAAAGTAGTAAATTTTATGATAGGCTGGCCACCAATTACTCCTGATAATCATGGAAGAGATAAAAGATGCAAGAAGGATCAGAAATGGATAGGTAAAATAAATTGCTAGATTAATAGCTCTTGTCGTACAGCTGTATACTTTATAAGCATATCCACTATGTGAGTGGTGCATAGGAAAGGAAACTGATCTAGTCTTAGCTTGAATTGCAGGAAGGAAAACCACTAATGCCATGGAATGTTAGTTACCAAGATATTCAGGGAACTAGAAAATTGTGATGGAAAGGAAAGAACTGAAAGGTCTGTATGTGACAAACAAGGAACRCTGCATGAAAACACTTTGGTCCTCTTAAAACCAACTGCTAAATCAGTGTTTTAATCAAAGCGTGTAATTCGGTTCACCGAGTCATTTTCAAAGAAAAGYCTACACAACTACCAGAACTAAAGACTTTTTCAGAAACTTTGAAACATACTCAAAAAAGTTGTCTTTCTTAAATATTCCCYGTAAGCCACTGGTTTATCAGCTCACTATTGACTTGCCCTGGTCAGTATAGAATAGAGAATATCCCACARATAATTCAGTTTACCAACAGTGGTCCTACTTGAGTCAACGCCAGCCTTCAAACAGCAAACTGCTCACGTAAGGAGGATGACATTGTATTTCAATCTGCCCATATCAACTTAAAATGATTTAGAAAAATGCATTGTGGGTTTCAAATTGTCAAAAACATTTTTCCATCAACTGCCAGCAAAAAAAGAATCTGCTGAAACCTACTGCTTCACAAACCAGCTCCTAGATCATTCTAAGCATACCCTTTGTCATTATTTTCATATATGACATTAGATGCCTATCACATTCTAATAAGGGAAGACACAGGCTGAGACAATTAGAGAAAATTAATTTGCTTACTTTTGTGAGACTTTCCTGAAACTTGTCCAGTTTGGTTTTAGCTTCACTGTATTTTTTACAGTTCATACATAGTTCATACATCTCCAGTATATACAGTAAAGGAGAATCCTTTAAGATACAAAAATCGGTTATAATTCTTTCCTAAAAGTACCTCAATAAAAGTAGAATTTGTCTTCCTCAGTACCAGTACAATAAAGTTCTCATTTATTAAAACTGCATGCAAGGTTGATATATGATCTGCAAATTTGTAATAATTAGAAGAACTTCCATGCAAAGATTTTCTTACTTGACTGGGATTTTCAGTGGATTACACCAAGCTTATCTAGGCCACAAATAGCAAGACAGAGGGGGAATCTATAGGCCACCTTCTCTCCAAGATAATTTGAGATACACTCAAGTATACCACTAAAAAGGTACTACCTTACCTTTAAAAAGAGCTGGAAGCCATTTAGAAGTGTTTTACTTTTTTGCTTTCTTAAAAAGACTTTCCAGATAACTGATAGGTCATGAAGATCCCACTTGTGATTTTCTACTGAGCTTTGAACATGKTTTGTTGCTTCAGCTCTGGTAGTATCATCCACAGTAGTAATTATCCAAACACAGAGACAATGAATWATGTTTGCATCCTGTCAAATGACAAAAATGATGGTTTTATAATAACCAGAGACAAACATCACCTTATTATATATCACATGGCCAAATGTGTCATACTATTCACAATTACTACAAAAACTGAGAAAAMAACTTCGATGAATGCAACCTACATATCTACCATTTAACATAATYATGCACCACCATCCCTTTTTTATTGCTTATTCCTCTAAGAGATAAATAACTTCATCAATACTCACTTGGAAACATGCTGCTAGAACACTCAGAATGGGAGCATGCTTTCTCAATCCTTCAGTCAAAAGGTAACATGAAGGGTTGGAGTTCCCCTGACACTGAAAAAGGATTTGAAAGAGACTATCTGCGTATTTGCTCTTGAACTCCCCGGCAGTACCGTTTTCAGGACTCCCTGCATCAGGACACAAAAACGGTAACTTCTCCAAAGCCAACATCAAGTGATCTTGTAAAATGGGAGTGAAATCTTGAAGGATGGAAACGACCTAGGAAAACAGAACCAAAAGCATCTATACAGAGTGAGATCCAAAGAGAACGAGGGGGAAGAAGGACTGAAGCATTAAATACACAGAAAAGACAAATAAAACATTCTTCAAATTTGATTTTTTAGATCATTTTTGGAGACCTAGAGAGGAAAAAGTGTTCTGTAGATGTGAATTATTCTAATAAAATATTGAAGCTCATCCTTCTACATGAAGCTAAAATGCCTCCTAGGGACACTCGTTTTTGTCATMTCTCTCATACTGCTAACAGCATATTATGGAAAGCGTCTAGTTAGTTGGTGTTGTGTAATGACGTATTTTTCTTTTCAAGAAAACAACAAAGGGATCCAAGTTAAAATCCAAGGCCTGCTACGTATCATCTTACCTGGAATTTTCCAGTTAGCTTCCTCACATTACTTTTCCCAAATTGCTTTTCATTTTTACATATTGGTAATATTTTATTAATTTTTAAATTACAYTCAAAACCAAAAATGGAAGATTTGGGTTCTCAAAAGCTTAAGTATCTTTACACAAAAATCAATGTATGTTTTGAAAGGAAAKGTGAGTGACTTTATTAAAACTTATATTAAACATATGGTAACTCTCCAATAAAAAAAAACAGTAACTAAATGATTTTAAATTAAACTTACAAACAGCATGTCATAATTTTAACTAAATTTAAAATTAAAATTAAGTCCCTTCTTGGAAAATACTTTTGTGTCCAATTCACTTCAGAGACACTCAAATCACTCCTCTCTGAAAATTTCCTCCACTACTGATTAATAACATCACCTAAGATTTTTCAAACACGGCATTTTTTTCCTAATCTTCTCCTTTAATAGTTAGCTTTCATGCTCTTAGAAGCATATTATTATATCTGCCAAACAGTCAGCTCTCTCTGGAGTCAATTTCCTTTGTCTTGTGTTAGCTTTTCACATACCAAAAGGGAGAGAAAAGCAGAAAAGTTGGGAAATCCGGCTGTAAGAGAAGGGCTATGACAATCAGAGGATATCGAGCATCCTGAGACAACTTCGAGCTCCCTGGAAACTGATGAGGCTTCAATTTTATCTTGTCACCACGATGTGATATTCTCTTATTAAAAGAATCTACTTTTTCCTTCCTTTTTTTTTTTTTTTTGAACATCACAGACAAAAAACATTCTTGATAAACTCTATCTTCATTTAAAATCATACCCGGATCGCTTACCTCCTCTGGCTGGTAGCTGTACAGCTGGGTTTGGATGATGAACTGCAGCCAGTCGTTGGATCTGGCACATTCCTTTAGGTAAGACGTACTCAGTCTGAGGTTGTGGAGTTTACAGAACTGCATTACCAAAGACCACTGCCTTCTAGAGTCACTAGATGTCCTGCGTGGAATTTAAAGAGCTTCAGCTGTAATAAACTGGTATTTATTCCAGATGTTAACAATGTACAAACTCATCATGTGGCCTGAGAGCCACTGCCTGCAAATGGCAACACCAGCACTTCCACTGACTTCACCACAGATTAGGTCACATTCCACTGCGGGAGCTTCCATACTACACCCTGTGGACATTCCCACCCACCGAGGCAGGTACATTGTCCCGTCCCGACAATGCAGGCTTTGAAAAGCAGTCGACAACCTTCACTCCTACGCCTGCTGCAAGAGCTCCGTGGAGCTAACACGCTGGCTGCACTTCCTCGTTCTTGCCAACACACATCTATTACCTCTACTGTTTGAAATACCAAGACTATGYTCCAAATTCAACTATCGTTGTTGAGTTTACTGCAATAAAACACACAAGGATCTCTTTAATATTATCTGAGTACACAAATGGTAAAATTCAGTGCTCTATCTCAACTGGCCAGCATAATCCTTTGAATCGTGTTTTACTCACTTCTTTATKCCTTGATGCTCAACTGCATCCCAAAACGCTTCTTCTAAGGAGATAAGAACTTCTTCCGCTGCTGCTTTTTCACCACCAGCCAATTTTGTTAACTTTTCAACTGTTTAAAAGAATGTATTACTCTTTCTGAGATGCTATTTGGGATTAGAGTAAGGGTAATATTTTCAAAAGTACCAGACTCAACAAGCAGAACAAATCCTATTAATATGTTTCAATAACTATGCCAAGTCTGGCACCAAAGTGGCTACGTGATTTTTGAAAAAGAATTTCAACTTTCAAATCACATAACCTTGTTTGTTTTTTTTTTTAAATAAACTCTACCTATAGTTTTAAGTAACATATATGTTCTTAGAATGATCAGGAAAATATAAATAAATGCCAGTAGTTTCCTAGTTGGGACAAAAAGACACCTGTGGACCTACAGTTAGAAACTCAACTTTCTAAAGTTACTCCCAGGATAAATTTCATTTCTTTACAGCTTTGAACATCTGATTTCACTGCAGCTGTAAGACAGTTTTCAAGTACGAAAGAGAAAAGAGATTTGACAATGTCCCTTYGTTTAATCCTCTAGTTATATTATTACAACATTAGGCTGAACCTTACTAACTATGACACTGAGCCCGAGGCAGCTGTTTGACGGTGTCTATTAGATACTCCTGCAATTCTGGGTGCATGTCGTGTTACAGTCTTCCTGCCTATTTGGTATGCCAGGTTCAAAATGCACCTTCAAAATTACTAAGAAGCAGGAATAAGAGAAGAGCAAAATTCTTAGCTCTTCAAAGGACAGGATCATTCCTGAGAAGTGCGGCACCATCTTTCAATCCATCTCTGCTTCTCTTCCCAATAAATACATAGTACCCTATTTTAAAACAAACAAAAGACACCCTTACCCAAAGATTCTCTTATYTGGTTGTGCTGAGATTCTTCATGTCTAGTTCTGTAACTGAAAATTATGTTTGCAACTTTAATATCGACCCTGAGTTTGAGGCTGTCGAGACCAAGCAATTCTAGAAAACACACACAGGCTGCTCCTACTGAAGGTACACTGAAGAARGAAAGAGCTAAAATATAGGCTTCATTTCCTGCTTGCTGAATCCTGAAACAAAAAGAACACCAGTTAACACATACGATTTTTAACCAATTTTCAAACACGAATATTCCCCATGTAAACAAGTACCTACAAGGTTTACTAAACTCACAGACTTCATTAGCATGAAAGATATTTACAAATCAAAAGTTTCATATTTATAAAAAAAGTAGGTATGAGAATAAAGCCTCACACGTGATAAGTACAGTTTGCAATTTAATAAACTTTAACAAAAACTAAAGCCAATGCATTTGATATTGTAATGAATAAAAACCACCTGTCGGCAGTTTTAGTGCAAAAGTCCCATCGCAGAGTTTACAATCCAAGCACCTGAAACTGATCCGTGGATTGCACTGAACAAAAAAGGTTCCCTAAAGGGCTCTACAGTGGCTGGTTCATTGGTTATCTGAAACTTTTCCAGGGTAGTAACTGAAAAAATCATGCATGCTTGACTGCCTTTTAAACTATTAAGTACTTCAGTCTACATTAACATATGTTTTCCTTTTTGCCCAAATCTTAGCTGTTTRCACAAGAGAAACTGATTTGTATAGAAACGATGAAAAGAAACAAATAGTGACTAATACACAAACAAGACATTCTAGAAACAATTTGTTCTGATGTAMCTCCTACTAATTTTGAATATACTTAACAGTAAATTTAATATATTCAAGCAAGATGTGTAATTTGACTGTATCCTTTTGAACACATAATTTTGAAGCTTCAGACAGAAAATTTAATTCCTTCAATCTCCAGTACMTTATTTGTCTTATTAGTTTAACAAAAGAGGTGTCATCCTTAGGAAATGTCAAAGAAAAGGGGCATCTTTTTTCTACAAAGTGATCCAGAGGCTCAGGTCGCTAGCAGAAAAGCCCASCTGTGTTTGATATGACTGGAACATTTTTCATTCCTTGCTTTCATTGTGCAGATTTTATTTAGGTCATTCAAAATAAAGCTCCCCTTCKTTTAGGCGATATTTTATTTCTATCCTACTCAATGCTAGACTGAATAGACTCCTAGGACACCTAAAATTGCAAGTGATGCAATGCACAGCACTTGTTTGCTGTTGGGAGGATTAATGTTACTCCATGTGCTAGGTTGTAACTTCACAAGAACTACCCAACTGTCATTTCTGAGAAGACTTACAACTGTTTGGGGGATTTGCTCTTTACCAACTGCTGGACCAAAAATGTACCAAAAGCAAAAGATGGACGTCCATGGTGCAAATAGTACAAAAAATCCAGTCGTTCCATTATAGCATATTTGTTCACCAGTTCAGGGGATGAAAAATGAGGAAAGTCACTTGATGCATCTAGAAAGAATATAACCATTTTAATGAGCTGATAAACAGTTGAATTAAACACAGAAAATGGCGCTCAGCCACAAAACATGAGATGACAATCAAATACCTCTCCTCTTGTTCCAATTCAAATCCCAGCATACCCAAAGCCCACTGAAATTCCAATTCTTGTTGTAAAATCAGAACTCCAGATCAATCCTTAGGCCCTCAACTTGCTTTTAAAAGAAAATACTGCTTTTCTATCTCACAATACATTTAGAAAAAATTCTGTCTGTGAAGAGCTTAATGGGAAAAGGTAACCTCTCTGGGATTTAATTTCAAAACAAAATTTTGTAAATTACACTATTTTTTTTTGTAGAAGAAATGACCTTTTGAATAAGTTTATGTGCCAAACCATTCCACTGGAAGGTATTTTATCCTAGGTGCTCAGGCTAGAAAAGCATCTAAAATTTGAAAGTAACATACCTGATACAGCAAGAGTATTTGTTGACTGCCAGCCAAATAATTTAGTGGGATCAAAGGGCACTAATGACTGAAAGATTAAAACCAAAATATATTGAGACAGAAACAAAATATATTAAGATTTTCACATCAGACCAGATACAGAATATTTAGGGAGCTATAGCAGCAGTCAGGAATGGCCTGTGCTGCTATCAAGCAGTGATGTATCTTGTGCCATTCTCTCTCAAAGGTACATATTTATCTACTCTGTAGGATCAGAACGCAAACAAGTGCAAGGAGAGGCTTAGACTTTGGTCTAAGGAAATAGGAAAAGAACATGCTTAACTATTTTGCTAAACTGTGCTCTTTGCAAAGTTAACACTTGCCTAATGATGAATAATTTGTAGCATTTCTTCCAACTTCCAGTTTATCTCATACCACAGACCTGAAGTAAAAGGCATTTGCCCAGAAAAGTGCCATGACATTCCATGAGACACTATCCTTTAATTCTAAATTTCAATTTTCCTTAGATCATTAAAAACATTTTAATTTTTRTAATACTAAATAACCTGCCCACTGAACACTGCAAGATTAACACTTCTCTGACACTCCAGGACTGCTGAGGTTAAACACTGCAGATGCCTTTACATGTCTACGGGGYGGGGGGAAGCCAGACTCAAAATATTTAGAAACAATTTTCACTACCGAGAAGCATTTTGTGTACCTGAACAAGATGGTAAAGAGAGATGTCAGGTGGCAAAATTCCATGAGAAGTACATGGGGGAAAGAGAGCAGCCTTGAGTTTGGGGTAAGGAGTCAATGCCATTTTTAAGAGCTGTGGATCAACTTTCTTTAGAGGTTTTTCCATATCTTCATTCTGAAGAACCTACATTGCAAGGAAGAAAGTACTTCATTAGGAAGAAGAAACTGCATTAAGATAAYAATAAAACAATTTTTGAATGTGCCAAACAAACTATCTCATGAGAATTTGACAYATGGTGACAACACAGAAAGTATTGYTTTTTCTTGGAAAATCCTTTTAAGTTATATTAGACACATCTTCAACAGTGCCTGATGTTTTAGGTTACTGTGCTATGTATCAAAAAGCTATCTGTATCAATAAATTCTGTTCCAACATGTGGTTCACCGAGCGTTTTTCTTTTAAAAGTATAATCGTTTATAATGTRCTTTTTGATCACTATAGCACCGTGCAACTGGTTAACACAATGTAACCAGTAAGCTGAAGTTTTTGATATGTGCCCAGATTTTCAGCCTTTAAAAATAAAAATACGGAAGCTAAATAATACCTAGCAGAAACGCAGTCCAGTTACCCATTGCTTCATTTACYTAAAAACTACAAATGACTACAAAAGGGGATAGTTGTCTAACAAATACAGGCACACCATTGAAAAAGTTTTATTGAAAACACTTTTCAAACTAAAATTATTTGAGAAGCACAAGTGTCTATAAACACTCTCAGTTGTAACTGTTATGAAGGAGTTAAAGRCTCCAACTCACAGCCACTCTGTCCTGCTATTTCTAAACCACGTAACCTCGAACCGCTCTACTCGCTTCATTCGGTCAACTAACGCTGGAACACGGAACACCAAATTTTAGATGAGAAGAAATTATATGATGGCATTAGTATATCTATTTTTACCAATGTATTCCTTTGAGTTTTCACCACCATATGAGAACTTCTCCAAAAACTCATCAATAACTTGTTGCACACAGTACCTGATCGATACCTCCAGGTGCGTACATTGTAGTAGCCAGTGCTAATAGCGTACGTCCTTCCAGCAGCATGCTACTCACACTGGCTTGATTGCTAGGAATCAAGATCTGAGCGTTTGCTAGGCTAGCCTGAAAAATCATCTTTGGATCTTAAAAGAARAAAGTGAGATTTAATTTCATGCAAAAACAATTTAAATTATTAAATCATGCATTAGAACTGTTCTGCCACGATAAAAAAAGCTGAGTTTTCTGGTTTTTGTTAATAGTGATTTTTTCTCAATTTACTTATAAATACAGGTAAGCTGTTCTAAATTTTACCAAGCTTTCCCTGAGTCAAACCACAGCTTTACCTACACAGATTGATTTGGATTGARTCCCACAGTTTAGCATTGTATTGGTTCAATTCTTTATCCTATACCGATCACATTTTCTGAAAAAGCTTCACTTGGACTTATTTTTATCACTTGTTAAGGGCACAAATTCTACTGATTTTCAATGATAGTAGCTAAAAAAAWAAAAGCAAACACATAATCCAAGGGGCAGAGAAGTCAAAATGTACCACAAGAACTAGAGGAAGCTTTAATTTTAATAGTATATGCATTTTCTTATGAATTCTCATCCTGTTCAACCTGTTAGGAATATGATCAAATTGGAGGCAATGACGATCACACACATAACAATTCTGACACATCTACAGCCTCCAAATCATTATGTACATTATTTTAGAGATGAGGAACYGATGCACATGTAAATGATTTGCCATGGTAAAAAGCAAAGTCTGCACAGAGCAGAGAACCGAACCCAGCGGTGCCGAACACAGCTAGCAGCACGAACGTCGGAGCACCCGTTGAGCGAGGCCGGACTCCTACCTCGCGGACTGCTGGCAACCCCTCGACACTGCACGAGGAATTCAAACCAGGGGTGCGCTTCATGCAGTTCCTTGTAATCCAAAATAGGGCAATTTGAAGGAGTTAAACTGGAAATAAGATGAGTAGCAGCACAGTGAAAATAGAGTATTTGTAACCATCCTCTGCCCCAACGTAACACTGCATTAAAAATTAAGAGCATCTGACTCGGTGTTGCAATGACTGATTCCATCCACTCTTATGAGAGAGTCAAATCACATCACCCTTCTCCACAAGACGTACAGCAGCTTTAGCTGATACGGCATCTCTGACAGTTCCCTTCTTTAAGATTACGTTTCTGTGCTTGCTWGCTTCCGC
This sequence comes from Oceanodroma leucorhoa, assembly GCA_030449065.1. NCBI lineage: Eukaryota > Metazoa > Chordata > Aves > Procellariiformes > Oceanodroma > Oceanodroma leucorhoa. The sequence goes on along the minus strand of JASVER010000014.1, from coordinate 14,617,792 downwards.
AAATCAAAGTAATAGTTTCCAGACCTGACACCCCAAACACTTTCCAAAGAAGGGACTTGATTCATGAATACCACTCTGCATCGTCTAAATATTTTATGCAAACTAAAATTGATTATACAAAAAAAAAAAAACTCAAAAAAAAAACCAAAAAAAGATTTGTTGGCTTTTCTCTGGTCCATTTAAACCTTCTTAATAATCACACTGTTAGATTGGAGATACAGATAAGAAATTTTAATTGCAAAGTATTCATTAAGTGGAAAGTATTCATATAGTTCCAATACCTAATATTTCTTTCTTCTTCAAATCCCAACTAATCCTAATTTAGATGGAAACCAGCAATTTCTTTATTTGTGAATGTATCAAGAATGAACTCATGCTTGTGCTCAAGTGAGAGAGTTTCTGCAGAACAAGTTGTTTTGGTTCATTTAAGATTGTATTGCTTGTAACGTTATACTAATTACAATTATAAYCGTTTCCTTTGATGACTGACACACAAATTAATCTTGACAAGACAACCTGAATAAAGCTTCAAAATACAGCACGAAACCTAACACRCTGCCCCACAGTTTTTCATTAAATGACACTGTTGTGACCCAAGTAGTCTTTCTCACTAAATAGCAAGAGCCAAGGAAAACTCTTAYGGCCAACTATTAAAATTGTGTTTCATTATTTAAATTTGCATGAGATCTGAGGGATGAAAAGCATTCATACCTGTAATAGTCYAAGTACGTGTATAACAGATACTGCAAATTATGTTCTAAACAGTGAAGGACAAAACGAGCATGGAAGTCCAAACCACTTGCAGCACTGTATTTTGGAACAGGGTGAGGATTTTGCAGTACTCCCCCAAGGTAAGACAGTCTTTGGAGCAGAAGTTCAAAATCTTCCAACTCAGAACAGACAAAAATTCCGTTTCTATCAGAAAAGAGAAAAAGCATACACACTGATTAGACAGTTCTCTCTTTAAGGAGTTCTGAAGGGTGTGTTCGGTTCAAAATTATAAAGCAGACCTTTCCTTCTAGGGGATTACTTCACCACYGAGGCAAACACAACATGCCAAAATAAGTCTGATAGTGCTCAAACAGTATCTTAGTTATTACAGTTCACTGCAGAGAACAAGGCACGAGAAGTGAAGTGTGATGTGTTTAGAATTTTTGCCCTTGCATTAAAATTGGCATCAGGAATATAATCATTATGAAAGATCRAAGGGCTGATAGAGGATTTCTGTTGCTCTCATGTTTCTTACTGTTTTCAGATAATGGAAAGTGCAAGTACAAGACTAAAATTAAATTTATTAATGGATTTGTGCTGTTTCAAAAAAGGGCATTAAATACAATATAAAAATTAATATGTATCAAAGAYTTTATTAACATGTACTTCTACAACTATCTGATTTTGGCTTCACATAAGATAGAAATTTAGTATAATGCATTAAGGGCACATACCTAGCCAGCTTATTTAATATATCGTTTCTCATATAGCTACTACATAACGTGTTCCGGTCAATAATGCCTGGAGTAAGAGGGGGCCAGTTAGCTTGTCCACACAAAGTCTGGTTGGGCTCAGATTCTTCAATCCATGAACAAATATTACGCCAATCATGCTGGGCTGTCAAGTGCATCCAAAGAACCTCAGGATTACATGTCTTGAGTTCTGTGTTTCAAAAAGGCAGACTGATGAAACCAGCACAAACAAAGCCACCCCTACACAACTGCAATATACTACATCAAAGACAGATTCTTAATTCACAATTTCTTTTAAGYCCTTAGTACCAGAATACTTGCCTTGGCGTGGTTTTCTGGGGAGCAGAATCATTTCCTGAATAAGCTCATCCCACCACTGAGCCCAGTTAAACATCACTCTGACTCTCCGACTGTGAACCTGATGTCTATCRCAACTCAACGAGTCTAGAACAGCTTTATGTCTGGAAAGGTCGTCTTCCTTTCTCCAGTTCTTGAAACTGCAATGAAGTACTGCATTAGGACATTTTCTAATACTCTTTTAAAAAACAGTCCACAACCTAACAAATAGAAGATGATGAAGGGTCAACAAATTTTGCTAGTCCATTTTGAAGAGAGTTCTGGAAGTGGTAGAGGGACTTACTTCAGCTAAAAGTTTGAGAGTGCATATGAGAGCAATGAGCAAAGAATTACCTCATTTTTCCAAAAGTGACATAGCAAATGATAAGCATCGTAACATTTTTACAATTAYGCATTATACATTTTTTACAATTATAAGTGTAAAATGATTTTTCTAGGTTACTTTAGTTTGCTGTATTATGGATATCATATATCAAAAATAGAGCAAACATTACATCTGAACATGTTTCATTTGATTAATAATTCTAATAGTATAATTTGTTATTAAAAATACTTCATTATAGTGATGATGACATGAACAGGAGACTTCTGTTACACTGACAATAGTACGTCATGACTTAGTCTGGAAGGAATACGACAGCCATTGTTACATTAATGAGAAAAGTAATCAGTTCCCACACTGACCCTTATTTCTACAAATTAAAACCAGTGTGAAATTAATGAAATTACAGACRACTGTATTTGTTAGTGCAGTAAATCATACGGAATGTAGAAGCCAGCATAATTTAAATCCTATTAACGTTATTAATTAATAATTAAAACTGATAACCCACATTACCTGGAAAGAGATTGAATCTCTTTATTTTCTTGGCAGGATTCCGAGTAAAAGCTTTCAACCTGATGCACAAAGTCTATCATTTTCTTCTCTTTTTCAGAAAAATAATTTTCTTCTCGTAAAACTTTCACCTTTAATTCAAATTAAAGTATTACCTCCAATTACAGTTTTTATCTACTTATAATATATCAAAGTTGTAAATGATCCTGCAAGTGTAAAGAGTTAACCAACTGTAGGAAAAAATGCTGGAAGCATTGAGGTCAATACACTTAAATTACAAGTGGGCCAGGACTTCATACTGTGTGCAAGCAGATGAGAACTAGATCAGAGCCAGAACAAAGAAATCACATTTTAACCAATTTTTACTTTAACTGCAAATCAAAAGAACACAGGCGTGTCAATGACATGTTTCAGCAACTACACTGCAAGGATACAGGGACAAAACCTGTTTGTTCCCACTCTGAAAGTGTGTTCAATACAATGCTTTCTCTCAGCGTAAATACACATCAAACTTCAGACCTGAGAACATCAGCTAGACAAAAAAAGCCTTTTCTACACTTACCAACAAATCTCGTACATGTTTATCAACTGTGTAGAAACATATCTTATGCAATTCCTCCTTCACATCAAAGCCCTAGAAAAAAAGAAGATACTCACTGTATGCAAACTGTACAAATGCAGCTGTACATTGACAGAATAAATGCACCTGCTTCCCTCCCAAAGCACACAACTTCTTACAAGCATGCCTGTGATATTCGCTTCACCAGTTACTGAAGATGTCACAATAACCCAGTGATCTGTGTGACGCCTCCAGCACCTCTGGATATAAAACCTGTACCCTTTAAYACCTGACTTGCCAGAATCAGCTTTACGCTTTGCTGATCATGACATCAGTCAATACACATYCATATATAGGCTCCCGCAGCATTCTGAAGGCATTAATGATCAAGGCAGTTCTTTAAAACGAGTTAATTTTCATTGTAGTACATGTAACGTGGTAGAATCAATACATCCATAAGACACCTAGATGCTCCCCATACTCTCAGCATTCATTTATTTCGTTAGTCATAAAGAAGTGTCAAGAACTACCAGCATGCTTACTGAACGCCTCTCACCATATTTCTTAAAAGTTCTGAGGCCTCTCTGGTGTTGTCCTTCAGAAGACAGTCATAGACCAGATTCAAACCTGTCTGAATAAATTCTTGAAGACTTTGAGCAGGGTGCTGATGCATTCGGAAGAAGGTCTGGGCCTCTGGCATTTTGTTGCTTAAGATGGCCTCAGCAATGACTTCCTAAAAGGAGGAAAAAAAATGGAACAAGCTGATCCTATTAATCTTCAGTGTTACTATCTTTATAATCCCTATATTGATTTCTTTCCCCAACAGTTTAAAGACATTTCCATATTAGTAATTTCCTTAAATATATTTAATAAGAATAGTAAAAAATGGATTATTCATTTTTACCTCTGGTGTCAGTTTTTCCCACACGTGGCTTTCTTCTAATGCAGGTAGGTCTTCAGGAAGATCACTTCCTGTGTGTACCGTACTTATTTGTGGTCGAGGATATTTTCTCAGAAATTTTCTAAGTTTAATAATGTAATCAGTTAAAATATCCGCACTCTTCTGCAGGAATTTATCAGGTTCTGTCAAGAGCATCCAAGATACCAGTTAAACAGGAATGAACAATACAGCGTTTTTAATGCTTAGCCATGTTGAATGCGTTCTCCTGACTAATAAACAGAACACACCTCAGAGGAAAGAGCACATCAGCTCTGTACTGTAGCTTGACCTGTGCAGGTACTGATACCGCCCACCACTACCAGCCTACTGTCAGGGTAAGTCACAATCCTACCAGTGCTCCAGAGAGGTCCCCCTGATGTGTCCTCACTGATGTGTTTTCCCCTTCAGRAACAAGTAAATGAGAACTGAAATTTGTTATTAAGCCAACCAATTATTAGTCAGATAAGTCCCATTTAAAATGCAGGGACTTTTAAACATAACATTCATGTGGTAAGAAACAAAGAGTACTAAAAATCATGTAGAAAAAAAGATTAAAAATAACAGTTAATGGTCTGCACCTTCACTATCAGACGAAATCAGTTCTGCTTTAACATGTATAGCCTGTTGGTCCACAGACTAAAAAGCATCACTGAGACAGCAATTCCGACCCAAGCAGCAGGACAGCACACTCTATGTTGAGACACGTCACCCCACTCTCCCTAGTTTTCTCTAGCAAAACAAAATTGTCCTCTGGAATTCTGCCATTTTAATACTTCACTAGAATGCCAGCTGTTACTCTGTTCTTGTACCTTTTAGGCTGGAGTTCAAAGAGCAACATTTCAGCAACTGTGCCAGCGTCAGCAGTCACGCACCGCCACATCCAGTCTGCAGCCCCCATCAGACACCGCGTCTTGCTTCGGTGCCAGCCCTCGGGTTACACTGGGATGTGTGACTGYGTTGCCACACAGTAAATCGCACTGGGAAGTGCTCCAGATAAAAAATAACCTGGTAGGCTATTTTTTCAGCTGTATCAGTTTCTTAAACTAGCCTATTCCATTCCACAGCCACATAAATATTTGTGCCAGAATATTTCAAGTGGCGGCATTGAGAAAAGAACGAGCAGCTGAGGGCTAAACTCAAGCCATTTAACTGCACTACCATCAAGCACCCAGCAATAGCCTGAAAGTCCCATTCTGCCATTCTTACGCATCCCAAAATGACCCTGTTGACTGTATCCTGTCTGATCTGAGAGCCTGATCATAGTTGTTTGGGCTAACACAGATACYGTATTCAGATTAATTTCTCATGTTTCCCCTTAAATAACATCTTTCGTTCACTTAACTCTAGCACATTTTTTGTTAATTCTAGGCAAATTTAGGCTTTTAATTAAAAATATTAGTYGTTCTTACTTACCTAAGCAATGACACATTGCATTACTACATATGACTCGAATAATCTTACCCTCTGTGTGCACAAAAATTTCTTCAAGTTGCTTGTTAAGAAAAGTCAATGTGAGGTTTAGCAGCTGCTCAGAAAAGTGTTTACTGTGAGGTTCCATATCATTTTCTTTGATCGCTGAGCAAAGCAAGTTTAAAGCTGGCCTCAGCTCTTCCAAATCTGCAATATTTACRTAAAAAGTTAAAACATCTGCATTCTACCATATGACTGATCATGTAAATTTAAAATTTAAGTTAAARGTCATAAAGGTATGCTACAAAAACCTTCTAAAATGTGTCAAACAATATATGTAACATGCTTCACCTTCACATCAAAACGCTTGTAATACATATGCCAATATCAGAACTCAASAAAAAACCCCACACGTTATGCACCGTTTCTCTCTTATTTTCCAGAAGTAGAGAAGTTGCAATATAGCATCACCCAAACACACAAGAGCACAGGCAATTCAATCTGTTTTTACAAACACATAGCCATAAACAGAAAGGCAATTAAATTTAAACCTCTGCATAGCTGGAAGTATTTCACTTACTTTTCAGGTAAGACTGGGATGAGCTATCAGCAGACTGTTCAGGTCCAGAGCAGGGTGCAGACAGATTGAAAAGACTTTCTTTGCTTTTTAAAAATAAGTCTACTGTGTCTAGTTGACGATTTTCCAAACCTGCCTRGACAAACATGCAGTAGAACAATTATGCATGTATTCTAAAAATATATTCTGTACACTTACTGCTAGTGTTTTTACTTCATACTCAGTGACAAAATACACATGCAGGAAAAAAAGAAGAAATTTAAACTTTGTGTGCAACACCCGTAGCCTGAAATAACAAGGTGACCTGTTCAGTACCTGCCATGCTCCTTTAAAAGGCTTTGCAGAAGCCCCGTATCTTCAGAGACAAAATGTTAATTCAGCAATTTATTATAGAGCTTGATTTGGGATATAAAATAAGTACTGTGAGAATCAGGACTTTGAATAAGCTTACAGCAACTGAAAATTGCTGTGACCCTGCGCCCATCAATTCACTTTCCATCACACCCTTCAAATAACACCAAAAGAACCCCACCAAATGTCTTCATCTAAGCTCCCTCCCTCCAAACACAAGTGAAAACACAGACCGACAGTGTACTGAATGGTGGTGTGGGCAGACTGTTACAGAGTCCCAGACTTCTGGAACAACATTTTTTTTTAAACAAGGACCTCTGTCATCTAAAAGTAGAACTAGAGCACTGGAAAGCTGCAGAGAYACAAGGAGATTTGTTTTGTGGTCTGGTACATTAAATTATTTTATCACCTATTGTTAAGGAATACCAAGCAACATTTGGTAGCTTTAAGTTCTCCTCTTGGCTTTACAAGAGTGGTATGATAAAACCAAAAATCTAGTTCCAAGGATTTATTTTAATATTTGACATTTTGCAAGAGGACAAAACCCACTGCAGAAACTGGCAAAAATRCTTTTGGGTCCAACTAAGAGGGATTTTTGAGCACTGCTTAGTTTATTTTTTTTTTTTTTTTAATGTGTGTTAACTTTGTTGCTGTATTTCTTTTTTTGGGTTACTCCTCTGGGTTACTCTGTTTTTTTTTTTATTCCTTATTCAATAACTAAACCACTACTTTTTGCTCCTAGGTTACTGAGGCATACTTTTAATTGTGTCTAAAAACACCRTTATCATTGCTAAGCTACATTCATTACTTTAAAGAAGTATTTTTGTYATCTGTGAGACATGAAACAGATCTCTTTACCTCTAGCGCATGTATCGGAATTGAACATCGTTCCCATCCATTGAGATGACAAACAGAATCTACGACTCCAGCGCTGCCATAGATCATCAATCTATTCAAAAACTCTTCTTGAGTTAAACCAAACAGAACTAAGGAGAGACCACGCTCTAAATAAAAGAATCAAACCATAATTAAAAATATATAAKCAGGTTGCTACACAGCAACATTTCCATCTACTGCCTCTCTTCCAAGATAATGGTGCAAAGCTGCAGTGGCTCCATTTGGATTTCACCTCAGCAAGAATGCATTAGAAATTAGCCAACAGCAGGCAGGCAGCCGGGAAAGAAGAGCACTACAAACAAACACACACACACACACACACACACACAAAACTTTCATCAGAAGGCTACATCAGAACAGTTACACAAAAAACCCCTCACCTGTCAGAAGCAGACATAATGGCACCTCTTCACTGCAATCCACATAAACACTGGTTTTGCCAAAGTGGTAATACGTCACATCTTGCGACTCAAAATCCCAGAGAGCAAGAGTCAATCCTTTGTCATCTGTTAGTACTACAAACAGGGCTTTAACTCCAGTTACCAACTTACACTCCAGTTTCACCACTTCTTGTGGTGCTTCTATGGGGATTTGCTTCCATTGCCGTCTTGCGTGGCTGAGGTTTGTACCATCGCTTGGTAACGGTTTGGAAGGGGCCCACGTAACAGCCCGTGGAACAAAAGCCACCATCTTCTCAGAATTTTCATAGATTTCAGGATCATGATCYTCGAGATGGGTAAAAAACTGATACCAAGGTAAATTCAAGTCATTCACCAAGTCTGGAGAACCTGGTCGTCTTCTCCTTACTGTGTCACGCAGGGAGGATAAGTGTGCCTTCCAGGATCTGGGATGAAGAAAGAAGTTACCTATAATACCAGGGGTTACTCCAAGAACAATGCAGATAAAGAAATTTTTAAGTTCTCTCAGTTAAATAGTATGCATTTTAAGCTTATAGATTTCATGCAGCATCTTGCATTTTAACCTTAACACGTCCTGTTTATTTCTATTTAAATACTGTTTGCAGCCAAGCTGAATGATCACAGCTGCAWTAACTGACAACGTCCACGAAGCTGAGCATTTTTAGTAGAAAATTTTATTTTCCTCACAGAAAATGCCCCCATCAATTAAAATTAAAAAAAAAGGAGAATGAAATTAATTCCAGAATCGAGTATTTATTACATTTACATCAAGTTATAATTAACATAGTTTATTAGTATTAACACCTCTAATACTAAGGGCCACAACCCGGTTAAAATGTTTTACGTGAAAACAAAATATTTTGAAGTCCACATGTGCTCATCTGTGCCAAACACACAACAAAGTGTAAAGGACTTGGAATACAAAAATCTGTCAATACTGGTTCAAACTAAAGGTCACACCCTAAACAATAATTACTATTTGGAAACTGTTCGATGACATATGTAAAATTGTCTCGGCCCATTTCCTAACATCATCCTAACATTCAAAAGATTTAAATCTTTTAAATCAGAATGAGCTGATTTTACTTGCCACAACTACAATTTAAAAACAAAATCAGTTTATTAATCAATGATCTAAAGGAGGCAAAAACCAGCCTGCTTTAGAAAGTGTTTTCATTATGTACCTGTCTGTGCGGAAAGGCAATGACAAAAGCTCCATGCTATAGTCAGAACTAGCAAGGTCATCCTCATCAAGTCCTTCAGGAGGCTTCACCGGAAGATTTTCAGAGTCTCTCTTACAGAGCAAATGCTCAGGGAACTGTCTGTAAAGAAATAAATATGAAATTTCACCTCCCTCAGATGATTTAATATTTTCTTTCCTTCATGTTTAACTCCTCCAGGAGCTATCAGCAAAGCAGTTTTCTCTCCGATTAACAGCATTCGCAAAAATGTATCCAGGTAAGCCATCAAAACCYGATGCTATTTCCTTTGAGGTGGACAACACCTCTAAATTACAGCCTAGTCCTAATTTACCAAGCAAAATCAGTATACCTGTATCAGCATAGTTTAACAATCCCATCCCCTGCAGTACTTCTAAAAGGTGCTACCAACCACCACTGGCACTAACTGACAGCATACATCCTAATCTTCCTAGAAAAAATATGAAGTCCAGTACAAAGGTTTTCTATTTGTTAAAGTGACAGAGCATAAATTGGAGCAAAATAATAATGGGCACTCTTTAAAAAAATACGAAATTTCCACTCTACCACAGAGCCAGAACTCAAAATAAAAAGCTGACAGCATCTCCACTATTACAGGACCAAGATTTGGCACTTTTTAATGTAAATTCTACTCAAAACTTTCATTTAGGAATTCTACTGGAAACGTACCTGAAGTACATGTTTAGATCCACAGGGACGGCACAGTTGGAAGAGCTGATGATCACAGCAACACTGAGATCATGCGACACTTTCACCGCAGTGAGGGGCGACGTGATGGACCTCCTGTCCTCGGCCGGCACATCTCCCTGGCAGAGTGCTACGTTGACCTTTGCTAGATTTGCACCATCAAARGAGTCAAATATGTCTTTAAACAGCATCAAAGAAAACACCAGGCCTCAGATTGTSCAACAAACAAGAAATTACATAGAAGGGGAAGACAGTGAATTTCTGTTAAGTTTGTGGTCCAAGGCAATCTCTGCACAACAAAACATTAAAGTTGCTTGTTTTACAARAGCATTCTAAGCTCAGCTAGGATCAGGGGTGAATTGTGCTAGGTGCTGTACAAACAYGCAACTYGTGCCATCTCAAAAGAGTTAATTTATACTTAGAAGTGAACTGGGACAAATATATATTGACAGTTATATAATTAGGAGGAAAAAGTAACCTGACTTTATTGCATTTTTTTACATGTGTCGGAAAAAATTGACAAAGACTAGGTTAAAGTTGAGCACCTTGTGAAACRATCTGACAGGCTTGAGCTCCTGTTCATTAGACACAGAAGACAGCTATCTGGTTTCCAAGCTGTGATTCCCTGCSTATCTGTAGATGATTTCTAAAGGATCTAATTAAGAAAAGAAAGGCTAGTGGCAGTAGGCTCAAGCCTGTTCTACACAGATCCATATATCAAAAMCACTAAAAACCATTACTCCAGTGTGAAACAGATTTCCAGTGGCATGTTGAGGAACTACATTTGATACATGACTATGGCATKTTTTACTACATTAACTAGCACTTTGCTACACAATCCCTTTACTGAAAGCATCTTCAAAACAGACACTTGAATTTCTTTCAAGAAATTTCTGCTTAACCCTGACACAAAAGAAAAACAACTTTGTCCTTCCAGATCGTTTACCCTGACAGCTAGTCTCTACAGCAAAGGATACAAATCCAGCCAGAACTATCTAATAGAAACAGGATCCCCCTGCAGAAGTTTGTGTCTGTTATTCTTTCCAAAACTTGCGGAGGCAAATCAAGGGTGAAACAGTCACATGTCTCTAAGGGTGAGTCTTTTCCAGGAAAGGTAACATGTACAACAATAGACTTATTGAGCAAAAGTATGCATTTGTGGTTTCCAAAAGACAGTATCCTCAAAGAGAAAATTGAAGACAGACCTGTAAAGTTAAAGATATTTTAGGATTATAGCAATACTTTTGATTTGTAAAGACATCTCAAGAAAATTATAGCTCAAATCCATTGCTTCTGCTACCATCTTAATAAAAGCTGGGATTGGGGAGGGGGGCGCTTGGTTTGTTTTAAATGTCCCTTTCTAGGTCAGGAGCACTAATTTTAGAACACTTTCCTAAAACAGTGCAGGTTTTCAAAGTGGACAGTACTATGAAGAACACAAAAAATCATCACAAAATAGTATTTCAGTCAGCACTGAAAATAAAACCTACAATCTTTGGAAATAAAAATACTTTAGCAAGGGAGACTGTTTAAGAACATGTAAAACATCAAAGGTCTAGGTCCTGCAAAGCCTGCATTCTAACTGTACACTACGTTTGCGAAGCATAGAACATAAGGTTAAACACATAATTAGTCCTCGCAGGATTAGTGAGGAGCCCTGCTTCTGTTTTCTYCCCATCAATTCCAATATTAAAGGGAAAATTTGAGATAGCAGGGTTGCGTGAATATGTTTTATTAAAGTTTATTTTTAACTTTGTATCATCCAAACACCTTACAACAGTTTAATTCCCTCTAACAACATCATYTGTGAATACAGAAATGTCTCCATTATTTTTCAAGTTCATTAATACTGCTACTGATCACTTTAAATGAGTGTGAAATTATCTGACACTTCCCTAGTGTTCAGTCTTGCTGCCTTGATTTGTTTCACCAGCTGAAGCAGAATTAGACCTACRATGATTTCAAATATGGAATACACATTGAAATTTACTCACTAATGTTTTTAACTTCAAGGAGCTTTTTAAGTGTATCTTCCTTACAAYTGTGCAGGGAAATTGGGTTGTATTTTCCATCTTCTATAGTGARTTCATAGACAAACAGTTCATGACTTTTACTAAGAGCCAGTATTTTTGTCTTGTCTGCTTGTAGATCATCATCTTCTGTGTTCTCCCACATGAAGCTGAAGATACAACATTCAGTATGTTTATTGACCTTATTCTCTTTCCACATTTCATACACTGAACAGTTCTGGAAGCGTACTAACGATAGACACTATAATTTTAATCTTTTGCAGTAAAGATTCTGCTGCCGCCCCGTCCCTCCCCAATACTAGAACATATTTCGTCCCTCGCAGACGGCAACACAAGACAGTGCTTGAGGAATCCCTACTTCTCTTCCTCTCAAGAATACAGCGTTTTTCTATCCTTGTGTGTTTCTTTCCTTTCGTCATCCATGACAYGTGCCACGTGAGCGATGCTCTGCTTCAGGACTTCTAGGAGGAGGAACACCAGCACTGCCAGCTAGGGAGAAGCAGAGCGTATTGCCCATTTCCATACGCTTTGCCTCCCTGTTGCTTGGGCTGAGAAACTCTTCAGGTGTCTGCCTCCACACCCGCYCTCGTATGGAGAGGGGAGCAGGCCGAGAGAAAACAGCTAGAAAGCCACTCAGGATGGCGCAGAGTGAAACACAAGACTAGAGCACCCTAACAGTGTTGGTATGGCTTGACACTGCAGACGTTTAGAATTGCCAYGTGACTGTGGTTTTGACTCGGCATTAAAAGCTACTAAAGCAGATTAAAAACATCTTGTGATCACTGAATGTCACGCCCAAGAGCTTGCCCCTGACCAGCAGACAAGGAAGTCAAGCAATCAGGGCACTATGAAATTTTAAGCCAGCAACCCGACAAAACCAGACAAATTTTCTTTTTTTTTTTTTTGTTTTCGCTTTGTTTTTTTGATCTACTGCAATGAATACACCCACAACTAAACAAATAAGTAGATATAAATCAACGCCCCCTCCAGCAATGGGAYTTTAAGTGGAGAGCATCCCATTTCAAGGCAGGATCTGAAAGCCCCCCTCAGCCTCCTGCAGCTTTCAGGGCCTGCCCTCGCCTGTGCAGGACTGCTCCCTTTCGGGGAGCGCCCTCCGCCCCTGGGGTCCCCCCGCCGCCTCTCACCAAAGCAGAGCGACGCCGGGGGGCCCCTCCCGGCCTCCCCTTCCCCTGCTCGCCCCCTGACACTTACTCAGCCCAGGCTCCCGGGAGGACGCTGCCCCGGGCCCGGCCGCCTCCGCCCRGCACCAGGGACTCCAGGTAGATCCCACCAGGGACCAGGAGGCTGCCCAGAGCGTCCTGGCCCCTGCTCAGCCGGACCCAGGCTGCGTCCCGCAGGGAGCCCTGCGCCTCCCCCGAGAGGGGCGCCAGCAGGACGAGCAGCTCCCGCTTCGCCCCCTCCATCCTCCTCAGGGAGGGCCGCCACCCCCGGCCTAACAGCCGCCCGCGCCCCGGCCCGCCGCCATCTTGGACGGGGCAGCCCTTCCTTCCGGTCAGCTGACAGCGCTGACCAGTGCCGTGGCGCGACTACAACTCCCAGCAGGCACCGCGGCCCAGGGCCGGCGGGCGGGGGGGATACGGCGAGCTGGGAGTTGTAGTCTTCGTGAGGGCCTGCTGCGGCGGGCGGGAACCGGCCTGCCGCCCCCTTCGCTCCCTGCGGGCGGTGAGATCAAGGTAGGCGACCGCCTGCGGGGGCCTTTATGYTCATCACAGCACCTGGGGGCACGGTTCTGCGCACAGCTGAGCCGCCTGAAGGAGCTCGAAACCTACAGCGTACCTGCCTCTTATTCCCATTACCCAACCCGCGCCTCTTCCTATTAAACCTTGCAGCTCTAGCTTGGAAGGTAAACCATGACGGCTCCCTCCCCCATGCTCCTTTACTTGTTACCTTTATTTGGATAGCGGGGGGTTGCTTGGGGCAAAGCCCAGCAGACCGGCGGTGTTCGTGAGCGTGCGGACGGGCCTGCCGCCGCCATGGCAGCTCCACAAAGCCCAGGCACAGCCGACAGCGCTACCCGGGGTTGCTGAGCCCCCTCGGGCTACCTGCGGTAGGCCGAGGGGGCTCAGCAACCCCGGGCAGCGCGGTGAGACCCCCCGGAAAGAGCCACCCCGGCGCAGCTGCAAAAATCCCGCCAACGCTGAGGGAGCGGTTAACCACGCCCCCTCCCCGCCCTCAGGACCTCAACCGCATGTCCCCGCCCCTGGGCGGGGCCTGGACAAGCTCGGCCCCGCCCCCCCCCCGAGCTGGCCTCCTAGCCCCGCCCCACGAGGAACTTCCCGCTGGCGGCGGCGGCGGACGGTGGCCGCGAGGGGCCGGTTGGCGGTCTCCCATGGCGGAGCGGGAGGATGTCGCTGGTGTTGGGGCTGCTGTCGCACACGCTGAGCAGGGTGCTGTGGTACTCCGGGCTGCGTAGGGGCTGCCATGCCCCCCGGAACCAGGCCATGGAGCAGGAGAAGGCGCTCGAGGTTTACGGTGACTGTCGTGGGGGCTGTTGGGGGCTCGGGGAGGTGTGGGGTGAGGGGGCGAGGGTCGTGAGGGGCTGTGGGGCGGGGGTCGTGAGGGAGCGTTGGGGCGGGGGTCTGTGAGGGGCCCTGGCGGCCGTGGGTGGCGTGCCCTTGGGGAGTGGGAGGTGGGGGAAGGCAGGCCCTGCCCGGGGGGGGGGCGAGAGCTGTGAGGTGGGGCTGGGTGTGTGGGAGCTGCGCCCCTGGGGGTCCCTGAGGGGCCGGGGTGGGGGTGGCTGCGCCTGGTGCGGGGCCGGGGGGAGGCCTCTTTGTCCTACCTGAGGATTGGAATCGCCGCCAGGGATGTGGGGTGGGGAGGGGTTGCCCTCGGGGTGCTGGAGAGGCCAGGAGGCGTTAAGGGGAGGGTGAGGGCCTATTTCGGGTGCCTGCCAGCTTCCCCCAGCCACAGCGCCCTGTGCCCGGAGGGGGGGTGGATGCTGTGACCTTGGGATGGGGCCGTGGTCACTGGTGGGGTCCTGAGCAGGGAGCGCACCGAGAGGACTGTTCCGATGCACCGCTTGGCTGGTGGGCGATGCGGCCCCTTCCCAGCTCCCGAGCGGGTGGGAAGGGGCTGGACTGCTGCTGGGCTTGCTCAGTCCCTGCGTGGGGGGAGTCACCGTAGTGTTTCATCACCTTAGGCAGAAGAGGAGCTGGACACACCTGGAAAGGCAAGTMATTCCAGAAAGGTCAGCCAGATAGTCCAGCAAAACGGAGATTTCTGTTACTGAATGACTGAGTTATTTGTAAAATATGGAGAGATTTCACCTCTGGAAATGCTGCATGTAGGATCTTGGAGGATTCCAAAAACATCGTCRAGCTTCAAGGCACTGTTATGTTGTAGGCAATTAGGAGTAGTGTCACGATTTTATGCAGCACTGTACACAGTTTTATCTAAAAAGAATAAAAGAGGAAACAAAGTCAAACAAACTYAATCTTAAAACTTGAGTGATGTTTAAATATAGGTACTTTAAAACATCAGTGGTTCTAAGTWATAACTTAGGTTATGAACCTTAAGCATGTGAGTAGTCCTGTTGATTTCAGTTCATCCATAGGGTTATGCTTGTGCATGATCTTTGCASAACTAAAGCATCTGCCTGTGTAAAATTTAGATTTAAAAGACCAGAGACATCCATGAAGTACTGCTGAACTAAATCAACTTCAGTGTTCCTCTCACTGCTTGGTGAAGTAATTGATTTCTTCGTTAAGTGGGCCTTTTCACATAGAAAGAGGATAAMATTTAAAAATGGAGGAAGAAATGTATCAGAAATTACAAGGAAATGTGTATGCGAAGATWCTTCTGTTGATGTATAGATGAAGTAATTTCAGTTGGACTAGGTGATCGTTGTAGGTCCCTTCCAACCGAACTATTCTATTCTTACGGATAAAACATCAAAAATAATCTCAGTGAGAATTCCCCTGCTTAAAATCAAATGGGATTATATGTTGCAGGATCRAAAACATTTTCTTTAACTRGTCTTTCTGTTTTCAYTGAGATGGTTTGTTTGGCTAGACTTCTGTAGYTGTCTAAGACTTTAAGCAAAAAGTGATACTAGAGACAGAACAATGGAAAAAAGGTGAAAATACTTTTTAGCGGTCTGACAAACGAGACTATTAATTTGTTTGCTGGAAAACATTCTAATAAAGCTAGACAGTTTGTTAGCTTGTTACCATCATGATCCCTAATGTCATTGGGAGGCAATTATCAGTTCTTGGGGAACACAGAACAAATCGCCTTCTGGCATCTACTGGGTCTGCTAGGTTTGTAATTCAGCAGCATCACATCCTTATGATGTAGGGAGAGAAACAGAGGCTAGGGGCTTCAGGATGATTCAAGCCATTGTCTGCTTCCCTGGAAATTAGGGAATGGGGCTAAGTTCTCTCATTCATCCCAAATTTTGTTTTATGGTATGACTGACTTCGGACAGCAAGTGTTTCCCAGCCCTGCTGAAAGGATTACCTAGGTTTTGAGGGCAATTTGAGTAGCCCTTGCAGGAGGGTGAGAGGTTCTGAGAAGGTGAGGTACGGACCAGGAGTGAAAGCTTATACAACTGTACAAATACAAGTCTTCCTCCCTCACAGGTCAGAGACTTTAGGGTATTCCTGCACGGATGGAATACAGACAGACATGAACTACCCACCTGCTGGCTGCCTTCCTCCTTCCTGCCTGGAAATAATGCGGCAATATTAGTGCCATGTTGTACCGTGGCTGCGATGCCTGCGGAGAGGCTGGGCCTATCAGCTTAGYGGCAGGAATGCGCTGGAAGCAGCTTTGCAGCTCTCAAGAGCTGGGTGGGTCTGTCTGTACCTGGAGATAGGCTGAAATAATTTGCCGTAGTGAGGGCTGGTGTCCCGTTTGCTTTTGCAATACCGTTAGCTATTCTGGTAGAGCTATTGGTAGGGCTACGCTAAAAAGAAAATCACTACAGCTAGCTGAAAATATCTCCCCGTTCCTTTTTTTAACCTGTTTTTTTTTTAAAGTGATCTTAACCTGTATCCCTTTAGTTACCTTATTTATACCAGAAATGCTTGTACTTGCATTTCTAAGGGGCAAAAAACTGCATACAAGGCAGAAGCGAGAGAGAGGTGACAGCTGGGAGCTTCCTAGGTTTGGCCTTCACTGTCAAAATTAGTGTCTCTTCAAGTCATGCTGTGTACATGGCACAGATGTGAGTAGGGCAGAGATCTCATTGCCCTTCCTTCTATGCTACATTACTCAGCAAATACATTGAAATGCAGAGACTTATTTTTTCAGGCTCTTAGGAAATTTACTGAATTCATATACTCTCGTGTGTTATTTTTTGGTGCCCTATAATCAAATATTGTAGCTTTTGAATGTTACTTTTAAAACTTTTGCTCTATGGAAAAAGCAACAATAAATGTAATTCTGTTTCATTGTACGATGAAACCTCCTTAAGCTAATTTAGAACACGTTGCTTCTATAAAAGGCAATGCTGCTTATCATTTTCCATACAGGCATATTAAAACTAGTTGATCTCCACATTTTACAAGCTAAGGAAGTGACCATTGATACAGATAAATATGGATTAGTGCATTATTTTTGTATTGGCTTTCCTTAAGATGGCTTCAGAATCTTATCTGTGAGGCCCAGGCTGGGAAGTGGAGAGAAGAAGAGAAGGAAATCTGGCTTATCTAATTAATAAGTTAGATTTTGAAAAAACTGAAAGGCAAGCAAACCTATCTGAAATACTACATCTATGTATATCTTTGGGTAGGCTGATTATTAAATGACCTGTAATTYGGAAGGTAATAGATATCCTTTAATAGGCATGTTTTGATTTCTATTTATTATAACAGGATTGTAAAAATAATAGCAAGTTTAGAACTGGAATGTGAAAAATATATGGACAGTGAACAATAAATGCCTCAATTTGCCCAGTTCTGAAGCAATTTGTGAGATAATATATCACTGATATTTACAGGTCTGCCTTTTCTGAAGAGGAGCAAAATAAACAATGCTGGGAAGATGGTTTCTAATAAAAGTACCTTTTATGAAATTCAGGAAAGCTGCTTTATTGTTGGTCACTTGTCTTCTGCTTTAGATATAATCCGTACTATCCGGGACCCGGAGAAACCTAATACTTTAGAAGAACTGGAAGTGGTAACGGAAAGCTGTGTGGAAGTGCATGAGATAGGTGAAGATGAATATCTGGTTATCATCAGGTTTACACCAACAGTACCTCATTGCTCTTTGGCTACTCTCATTGGTAAGATTTCTATTTCATTTAATCTGTAACAATGAGTGTAAAGTTAATTTTAGGTTGTCTGAATAACATCAGTCTTAGTTAAAATTCAGTATTGCTTTGCCAGCAGTTTGACCAGGAATTTAATCTGGAGAACCCTACTAGCAATACAAACAAACAAAAAACAGAAGAAATGTGGGGACATCCACCTGTTTTTATCAAGTTAGGGAAACTTTTCAAAAAGGAGCTCTCAAAAATCTACTAGGAAGTGGTACAGAATTCCTTCTTTATATTTTCCAAATCATTTTAGTGATGTTGAGAGCTGACAGAATTTTTAATTTAAATTTAAAAAAATGTTAAAACTTTATGATTGTTTCACTTATCTTTCCCTTACCTTATGGACTGTTCTCCATTCCCACACATGTACAAAAAGACCCCACATGCAATCCAAGAATACAAAAAAAATTCCGGACTATTAGGAGTTTGAAAGCAATTAAGTTGAACGAGAATCTACMCTGGCTTATTTTGCTTTTTTTCTTCCTTATGATTTGTGGTGAGATCACATCTGAAAAATCACGTCTGAGATCTCTGAAATGATTTGTTTAAATGTACCAAGGTTAGCAACTCTTACCATTATTTATCAATATTAAGTTTTCTCAGTCTATTGTAAAGATTTAAGGGAAAATAAGTCTTTAATGAAGAAGTACCAAGTGTTTTTATGCCCAAATAAATCTTTGCAGCTTTATGTAGAAAGTAAAGTATAGATAGTAAAGCATTAGCATGCCAAATGGTAATAATTTATTTATAGTTTGACCCTGTTAGGAATGTCAGTGGGTTAAGGCTCAGACCTGAGGATCAATCATGTACATGTCAAATCTTAAACTTTGTGCTAATCATGTTCTCAGCACTTAAATGTCAGCCAGGTCTTTGATGTCGGTTTGATTGTGCAGTCGTTATCAGTATCGTGTGACCTCTGAAGCACAGTTCCTCGTGCGGTTACAGGAAAGGCTTACGGTAACTGTTTTAAATAGTTGGGTAGTATTTGTAAGAATGTAGGCGGTAAACAGGTTTTTTTTCCAAACTTCCTTATCTGCACAGAGTACTCTAAGCTGGTAGTTCTTTTGGGGAGTATTTTCTATTGCTGTTACCACTGGCTTAGCCTGAGGACAAACTGGGGCTGCGGTATGGCTGTGTCTGTGCGTAGCTCATCGCAAAGCCAGGCCTTGTGGGGCAACTGCAATGGGCTAGTGGTAGGGGTGTCCCCAAACTTGGATCTCGCTCCCAAAGATGAACCACAACACTCCTCTGCTCAATTTGTACGTTAGACATTAAATAGTGAAGTTACGAGCTTGGTTTGCCCCCAGGTCGTTGMAGGCTTGTGTTCTTCAAGCAATTTATGTTGCATTTTTTTAACAAATGTTAGGAAACAAAACAAGCATTCTTCTCAGTACAGATGCAGCCACAGTGACAGCTGGGAAGCTCTATCAAAAGTATAGAAGAAAGCTGGAAATGGAGGAATTTGTCTGTATTTAGTGTTTCTAGGAGGTAKTTAGAGACCAGAGACCTCTTAAGCTTGTAAGGCAGGTGTGAGCTTAACTGAGAAGCTATGTCCCAAGGGTCACRCCACAAATTATTTAGTCTTCTCTGTGGCTTGTGCTGCTCAGAATACAAAAGGAGAAGATTGCCAATTATACTGGTGGTTTTTGATTGTTAAATATAGATTCTCTGAAAATGCACCTTAAACCTTGAATTTTACAAGWAAATCTCTTATCTGTTTTGTTTAAACAGGCCTTTGTTTAAGAATAAAACTTCAGAGGTGTTTGCCTTTTAGACATAAGGTAAGGTATCTGTTCTGGAACTTGCTTTAAGCTCCGTGAATGTATGCCAAGTTCTCTTTGTGTACGCTGCAGGATCACGTAAGGTGCGAGCTGTGCCTAAGGATGGGGTCTTTCTAAAGCTTGTCATGTGCCTATAGAGGGAGTGAGTGCTGCAGTACAGTGTAGCACACGGAGGGATCTGGGAGTAACCGTGGTTCTYCCTTTCCTTCACAAAAGACCGTTTATTGCTGCACTTCTGAAATACAGTGTGTTTCGCGGGATTGCCTCACCAGCTGTCATTCGGGTTGTCGCTTGGCGGAATAGAGGGTGTTTTCAAATCCAGTGACAGAATCGAAGGCATACTCTTGCCTTGGGGAAAATGAATTTGGCCTTCTGCAATATTTCAATATATCTAAGCATCATAAATATAAAATATTAATAGTTACTATTAATAAAATATTAAGTTACTTTCTACATAAATAATAATAATTAATAGTCTGCTGTACCTTTGGAATACCTGAGAGTTGTCTCCAGTGGACCAACCCTCTGTGAGCGAGCCTGAAAGGAAGAGAACTACTGTCATCAGTTAGAAACCGGTCAAGGGSAGTTCCACTGCTTTGTGTAGGCATCATCTAGGAAGTAAAAACTTCAGAACAGGTTTGTTAGAGTTAGAAGAACTGCAGAATTCAAAACTGGAACTGCACTGGGGGAATCTCTTTATGGCCTGTGTCCCAGGAACTGTTGTACAGATGGCACAGGGGCCTGACCCTGGTTAGTGTACGGTCCCTGGCAGGGGCCAGCCCTGGCTATGCTGCTGGAGTGTAAGAAACTATATGGTAAACAGGGGGTTAATATCTCCWTAAAGAAAGCTATTTGAGTCTTAGCAGGAACTAAGAGTAGACCTTCAATGACAAACATAGTCTTTTATAGACCTTTAGAAACTGGCCTGAAATAATTTAAAGTATAAACTAATTAGCTTAGGATTTCTGGTGTTGATTTTTTTGTTGTTGTTGTTCTGTTTTTATAGTTGCTAGCTTCATCTTTTCAGTTAAACAGCGTAAAGTGAGACTTGCATTTCTAGAAAAGTAGGTAGACAGTGATTTGTTGGACACATGGTAACAAATAGGTTTGGCTTCAGTGAGGTAAGATAAAAGGCATAGGATTTGTTTACTTGGTTTTCCTTTGGTACGTCAGTTTTATGAGATCTCCTTGCAGCTCAACATGTGTGAGGGTTTTTTTGTTGTTGTTTTTCCCAGGCCTGTTAAATGCATGAAGGTGATTTAGGTCTGTTTAGATTCTAGCCTTATAATCTTTTCCCATGCAGGAAATAGATACTGCATTACATTACTATTTCAAATAGAATATCTGCGGTTCTTATCATTGAGCAAAACTTATTAGGAATCTCTTCCTAAGGATGTCTTTTGAAGAGTGCTTTGCTTGTGAAAGTGACACTTGCATTTCTGGTGGCTTTTAAACAAATTGTTCCTGAATTGTGGCCTGCAGAGAACTTCTTGGAAAAGTAATGCCAATTCTCCACTCTGTTTCCAGTAGMCTAACTGCAATTACTTTTCCACAACAGCCATTGATATTAGTGAGGAATGAATGCCTCCACAATTTTGAAGAAAGATTATTGGGGCCTCTCTGAAATGGGGGAGGAGATTGTCTTGTGAGCGTGTTGCAGTGAAGTCTAAGATCAGCTCTTGTCATCGATCCCCTTTCGTTGTCTGTGAACATTTTTAAAAGTATGAATGACATGCATTGTATGTGTATTGTACAGCTTTTTTTCTTCCAGTAATGAATATATTCAACTGTTGATGTATGCATCTAACATTAATGATCTCTCCTCTAGCTGGAAATCTACATATCTGAAGGTACACATTCCACTGAAGAAGACAGTAAGTAGAGCTTACGAATGAGTGCAGCTTTAGACGGTGTGTTTGTGTTCTTTTGAGAAGTCCTTTTCTTCCCCTACCTTGCTATGCTTTTCAGAAATGAATACACTGTTGAAGCTTTAAAATGAAACATGTAGTTGAGGCTGTTTCAAAAGCTGTAKTGGTACTGTGAACATACGCTTGTTGTTGTCGTATCATTTTTTTAAACAAAAAAAAACCCTAGTTCTTGCAGATGTTGAGTTGTGTTTATAACAAAAGAAGTTGCTACTGTGCTGCTGAATAACGAACGTGAAGAACTTCCTGACTGGTTGATCTTGCTATCTTAACATCATCATAACTAAAATATATGTTTCTCAGTCAATGTTTAAAGTAAAGCTTGCAGGACATCAAAATTCTTTCAGAGCTGTAACCAATCACTGGCTTAAACAGCTGTTAAAGCCTTTGTCCATGCAATGTCCCAGGCTTTTTTGTTCTTAAGCATTAGACATCTTTGTATGGGGAAGATCGGTTCTTTTGATTAAATGATTAGAAATTGAACCTGGAGAACTTGGACTACTAATTTGTCACAAATTTCACGTTTTATTTCAAGACATGTCATTAGTGCATCTTACATTCTTTTCCTAAATGGGAAAAGTAACAAAAATGTTTGGTTTCTGATGGTTGTTTTTTTATGACTGAGCTTCCATTTGCTTTGTTCTCAATTTCCTGTGAATCCTCYGTCCTTTCACTGCTGGCTCCTGAGCACCCTCATACTCGTTGTTGTCCTTCTTGTTGTCCTTCTATTGTGTCTGGCACAACCTTCTTATTTGAGGTCATGCAACTTAATTGGCTGCCTGTACAGTGCTTTATCAGCTATTGTACAAATTTCAATTTTGAATATTATGCAAATAATATCTTCCACCTAAAAAGAAAATTGAAAAGAAAGTTGACACAATATGCTGTTGCTCTACAGCGGCATTTTCTCWGTCTTTGAGCTGGCCATTCACTGGGTTTGGAAGATCTTCACTGCAGTATGATATCTAGCATTTGTCATGTTGCGGATGCAGTATGTGTAAAGTGCCACCGAAAACTGCTTCTGACTTTACTTTCATGTGATGTTTTGCAGTCAACAAGCAAATCAATGACAAAGAGAGAGTAGCAGCTGCGATGGAGAATCCAAACTTGCGTGAAATTGTGGAGCAGTGTGTTACAGAGCCTGACTAGTAGCTGTAATACTCACAGAGTTATCTTTTTGATACATTTCTTAAAATATCTTTGTTTAAAAAAAAGAGAAATTAATAATAATCAAGGCCTTGAGTTTAATACTTGAGTTCTTTTTATCTTCCACATGTTTTTTAAAAGAAATTGTTTATAAGATAGATTTAAATTATGATTAATTAGTCTCTAAACTAAAGTGTATAGTGTTAAGAGTTTGTAATTTCTGGTGTCCAGAGAAATATTTTATGATTAAAAACAAAACAACACATATGTATTGCCTTCTGATAGACATTGTGATATAAATTCAGTTTTGCAAGTTAAATTTCTACATTGTTTCAATCACTGCACTGTAAAAATAAAACAGATTCTTGTACTGAAATGCTGCTTTCTGARTTCAGAATATTTTTTTTTTCTTTAAGCTTAGGTTTAGATTTCTGTTAGAAAAGGAAACTTTTCATTCAACTTCTTYATTGTTGATAAACACATTAAAGCTGAAATGAATTCAGAAAAAGAATTTGGAACCAAGGGACTGGACCAGAACAAGGTCGACTTCTACTGGGACGCTATTCCCGCTAAATATTTGCTTTTTTTCTCTGTAAGTACATGTTTCTGATTCTGCAGGCTTTGCTTTATAATTATCCTGGGGGTGAAGTTTTCCTGCGGACAAGATCTTGCCATTTTGATCCTGCTTTTTCTTACGACTTGCCTGCAGCGTGGAGGGAGAGGGAATCCCACAGCCCTTCATCCCTGTGGTTCCCACTGTCCTGTTTCTTTTTGCTSCTCCCTCACTAATCTTATCTGGGCGCCCGTAGTGTTGCCAGCTGTCACGTGTTTTCTCTCCGGAGAAGTTCCCTAGGCTCAGTTTCCATTGCAGCTGTGGATTTGACCATGGATTTACCTTTCCCTGAAGAATTAGGCAGATATTTCTCGCTCAGCTGTCCTCCCAGTGGAAGGGGTGTTCATGCAGCCACAGGAGGGCCTCAGTGGTAAAAGTATGTGCTGGGAGAGGGGCTGGTGCCACCCATCTCACGCCCCATGGCACCTGACAAACTATTTGGGTATCCCAGGGGTCTGTTACCTGGTCAGCGCATAGTAGTTATCCCCTGCGGTGGTTCCTGGGAGATTTAGGGAGCCGTTCCTCTGTGAAACAGTGATTGCTCTAGTGGGCTTGTATTTGGTTAAATGGTGAGAAATCCTTGGAGTTCAGTGCAAACATCTGTTGAGATTTCAGGGATTTGTAACCATTCTAATAATAAGCCACATAAAGCTTTCCTGAAGGCATGAGACGATTAAATGGATTCCAGCTAGGCTACGCATTATAAACAGTGGGGGAAATTCTTCCCTTTGTAGAATAGTATATTGACACATGTTACAGCTGTGCCAACAAGAGCTCATAATCTCCCTACTTTCAGTGCCAAAATTATCTCAAAAAAAAAAAAAAAGGGGGTGGGGGGGTTGGGGTGGGGAGAGAGCACAATCCCCTTTTTCTATAGGTTCCTGCACATCTGCAGAACTGTCAGTTCTAGGGTATGTGTGGAAAATTACTTTCTTAACTTCAGTTACTCAGCTTCAAGTAAATTTTACTTAAATTTCAAAAGCCTTTGTGCCCTCRTTGCTCACCCTGAATTTAGCTTGAGGGAAGTATGCATGTCCTTAAGCAGCACTTTCTACAGATGCTTCTGTAAAGTGTAGTTAGATGTAAGCTTAAATGGGGGACACTGCTATGTCCACTGCCTCAGGTATTCAGCAGAATGTGAAGGGAATTAGCTACTTCATGTTTGCATGGGAAACTAAAAACTTGTTACTCTTTCCAAAATAAATAAAGAACRCATGGAACAATTTTTTTTTTAAATCCTACTTTGGGCAAAACCTAAAATCTGTGTATTTAGACTCTGCTGGAATGGTCTATCATGAAGTATCCTAAAAGACACATTTTGCAAGGTTTTCTGTTGTGTTTTGTTTTGTTTTTTTTTCCTTTGGTGTTTGTTTTTTTTTTTTCAGCTGGGAAGACTCATTAAATGGTAACTACTTCTGTAAAATAATTTATTTTCTATGAAAAGCAGGTGGATATGTTTTCCTATGATAAGGTTCCCAGTTTTCCTATGCCATGCCATTAAAACAGAAGTATAGAACAAGAGCAATATTTTTCTTCCCCACTGTTTACTCTTTMATAAACTAGTTAGATGGTAACCATTGCAAATTTTAGCTTCAGTAAATGCAATTAGCAGTTCCGTTCAATATAAAGGATTTATTCAGTGTAGTTACTTGTCATCGTCAGCCCAGCACTTCTAATACAGCTCTTCTTCCAAAAACTTGTGAATTGCTCAATCATGATGTASTGTGACACTTGTACTGTTCCTTGCAACTTCTGTTTTCGGTTATTGCTCCCTAAGACTTGCTGTCATGCATCGTATCCAAAATGGCTTCAAGGCAATGTCTGCGGGTCTGCACAGTCWGTTTAAAAGAGAATAATACTTCCTACAGAAGAGTCTCTATTTCCATTTAAAAATTAAATCTAATCTGACTTTGTTTCTATTAAGTAGAAGCAATCTGTCATTTTTTTTCCTTTTCAAAAGGAGAAAAACAAAAGGGATTTTTTAACTATTAATGATTTCTGGAGAGAAGGAAATGAGCAGGGCTAGAAATGTTTTGGAAGTGTTCTCCCACGAGGGGGAGCGTTGAGAAAAGATCACAGAATGGTTTAGGTTGGAAGGGACCTTCAAGATCCAACCCCCTGCCAGGGACAACTTCCACTGGATCAGGTCGCTCGAAGCCCCGTCCAGCCTGACCCCCAACACTTCCAGGGATGGGGGCATCCCCCTTCTCCGGGCAGCCTGTCCCAGYGTCTCGCCACCCTCGTACTGAAGAATTTCTTCCTGACAGCTAATCTACATCTACCCTCTTTTAGTTTAAAAGTGTTACCCCTGGTCCTATCACTTCAGGCCCTGGTAAAAAAAGTCTCTCTCTTCTCGTAAGCCCCCTGTGAGTATTGAAAGGTCTCCCCGGAGCCTTCCCTCCTCCAGGCTGAACCACCCCGGCTCCCTCAGCCTCTCTCCACAGGAGAGGTGTTCCAGCCCTCGGATCGTTCTCGTGGCCCTCCTCTGGACCTGCTGTCTGCAWTCGGGAGCTTTCAGAAAACCTGTGCTCACGTTCCTTCTGTTTATTGTCCCTTTCYTGTCCCTTAACATCATTTCTTTTTGTCTCCAAGGGAAGCCCAGCGCGCCATCAGCCGCCCAACCCAGGGCTGTGTCCCAGGTCCTGGCCCGGTGCCGGCGCAGAGGACGGCTGAGAGCACGCAGGCTCCTGGCGAGGGTGAGGGTAACCACAGCTCAAAGGCTGTTATTATCTGCTGTCYGTCTTTGCTTTTTGTGGGCTGTTCAATAATGGTCCAGAATGTAAATATATASGGGCAAAGATACTTTTCTTTATCTGAGTTCCAGGTTACACTGGTTTAAAGCTGCCATTAGAGACTGGGGAGCTGTCCCTCAGAGCCGTCTCTTTATCTTCTAATTCCACGTTTTACATTTTTTGCCTTTGAGCAGAAACTTTCTCAGAAAACTTTCRTCTCTTCAGAAGACTTATTACTGCCAGACATCCCAAAATAGCACTTAGATGCCTTTYTTCTCTTTGTCTCCTGCCATACCAAAACTCCCGGGTTTGATCTTTCATGCCARTACTCTGGGAACTAGATGGAAGAGGTCAGTTTTCCAGTGCGAGACTCGAGTGAAGAAGAAAAACCCTAAACCCTCTTACATGTTTGTAGTGGGAGATATATCCAAGAATACGAAATTTGAAGACAGATCTGGATTTGTATCACCCAAATTTTGGAGTGGTTCTGTCTGTGGTTCAGYGTGCTGCAGGTGTAGATTATACTCCAGAAGTACGTTTTAAGTATTAAAATGAAACGCCTGTGTTGTTGGGAGTTGTTTGGATGCGAGRGGCTCCTTCTACCACTGCTCTTTGGGTGGGTTTGATGAAATCTCTGTGGCAAAGCTACTTGCATCAAAGTGCTGGTGATTGACAAGACAAATTTTGATTAGTTATTCTAACCAAGCCTTTTTTTATCTTTCTGATATTTTTAAGCATTATTTTAAAATGTTATGAGGACAAGAAATGTAAACATAACTGTTTGCTTTGGTTGGTATTTATTAGATGAGAATATTTCTTGTCCTGGGTGGATTTTCATGAAAATACTTCCTTAAGCATCGTATCAGGATGCCATTTAAAATTGAATAATCAAATAATGTCCTGCTGTCGTAGGCCTATAAACTGAATGGATTTTCTTTTCCACTTGATAACTATTTTTTTTTTTTTAAAGCAAGAAAGTTAATATTTTTGTAGCACAATACAGCATTTCCATGAYATTTCCATGAGCTGTTGAAGCTTCTTTCTGATGGATCTACTCCCACATAGAAAGCATCAAGAGAAAAATAAGAGAATCTTGTTTCGATTAAATGTTCCTTATGTCAGGCAAGTATCTCCTCACGCCATTGCTGTRTAAGCAGAGACGTTGCTTGTCAGGATTCATACCAGGAAGGAAACGGGCAACAGTTTCAGCCGCTTTACACTGAAATGAACAAAAGAGCTTTATTTGCAACGCAACCGGGGCTGTCCACTTCCCCTCCAGAAAATAGCTACGGGAGGGAAGTCTCTCTGAAGTGATGGTTTTACAGAGAGTGGAGGATGGAGAGAGGTTTCGCCCYCCCCACCAGCGCTGAATCACGCGGGACCTGCCCCTGCATCACCCGGCCTGGCTGGGCTCCGTCCGTCCGTCCGTCCGTTCCTCCCAGCCGGGGCTGCGCGCTCCTCGGAACGTGCCGTGAGCTGCTTCTCCGATCGGGAATGAGCCCTGACACCTCGCAGGGAGCTCGGCGTGGTGCAGGAGAGCAGTGCCGCACGCAGCCATCCGCACGTGCACCGGGCTTCGACCGCCGTGGGCTGCATCCCAGCCCAGCCCATCCCAGCCCATCCCATCCCATCCCATCCCATCCCATCCCAGCTCAGCCCATCCCAGCCCAGCCCATCCCAGCCCAGCCCAGCCCATCCCATCCCATCCCAGTTTTGCACCAGGGTCATCGCGCTGGTGTCCATAAAGATCCGTCTTAGGGCTTCCCTGCAAAATCAGCAGCAGGTCCCTGCCCAGTCCCTTGGGTGCCTGAATCGTATAGCAAAGGGGAATGGTGGCTGGGCGTCGGGGGAGAGCCGTGAAGGCGTCGCTGGCTGGCCGAGGCTGTCAGTGCCTTTCTGGGAAGGGATTAATGGCAGCCCCCAAAGGTGCAACTGCTTTTCCTATTCCGTACTCGCTTTTGCCCCAGTCCAGAGACAGCTGTTTGATAGATCAGTTTTCATTTGAATGACATGTCCCAGAGGAAGCTTTTGCTAAACTGGTTTTCAAGGGGTGAAAGTCCGTGTGCAGGAGGGAGGGCTCTGCCCGTGCCCGTGCAGTTTGCGTGGCAGGATCACTGGTGCCTGCTGTGTGCTTAAAGCCGACTGACCACGAGCAAAGCCTCTCGCAAAATTCATCAGGCTTCGGGAGGGTAATTTCTGCTCAAATTACTTTAGCTCTGTCCCAATTTCAATGTAAGTGTATCCTTCAAAACATCATGAGAAAGACCCGAAATACCCTGGGAAAAGGAAAAGGCTTTTCTGGGGGAGGGAAATGGCAATGATTCGCTTTATTTCTCTAGAAATTTAATCCCAAGAGGGTTATCTTATTCCATTTCCTGATCCAACACAAAAATGCTCCAAGTCACGCTTTCAGAGTCTCAACCCATTTCAAATAACCTTTAATTTAAATAAACAGCTTCTGGACCGTAATGAGATAAGTGAGTGTGAGATTTGCCCATAAAAAGCGGAGGGAGCAGGTGACTGTTTGTGTTCTGTATCTCTTGGCACTTGGAACCCGCCTGTAGCCCCCAGCCCCCATGCTGCTAACRGTATCAGGCCAGAGATGGCTAAAATGTTTTTAAATGCCGATATGGAACTTCAGAGCATTATTTCTCCGGCGGCAGTGCTGGTTTCAGCTGCTTCGGACATCCCTGAAGCTGCTGGCCCCGCAGGCTATTGCCTTACAGCTTCCTAAGGGACGGATTTGGTTTCCGAGAGTTTTGCATAAAAGCGGGAACCAGCTTGTGTTTCAGCTGCAATTGCTAACTCCTGCTTAGGCACAGTGACTGACGGAGCTGGTGGGCTCATTCTTTAAAAACAACTTTACTTTTGTAGGAGGACAAAACTCCTGCCTGGAGGTCTTCAGCTCTGAGGAGCCAGTGGTTTTCAACGCATTACGCAAGGGAGTTTGCTGGTGTTWGTGACACCCAGATAAAGTGAAAAGCGGGACATCTGCAGCTTGTTTGGCTTCGTGAGAGGCGCAGGTCTATTTCAAATGACTAAAATGACTAAAATGGATTTTTCCAGATTACGTTTTGCTTGACAGATGATCAAAAGATGCAATTTTCTAGAAATACCGTATAGCTGACGTCTAACCAGGCCAGCAAATGTAGCTGTGGCAAAACGTAATTTCAAAGATATAATGTCATTTTTGGTCGCAGCTTTGCTGTGTGCCCACGGGGTTTCACCGCTGGCCAGCACGGCCTCGTGTTGCTGCAAGTGCACGTGTGCCGGGCAGCTGCCCGGAGGCACCCGGGACRGGCTGTCGTAAGCAGGGTGTGTGAGCAGGACCTCCTGGTGCTGGCAGCGGATGAAGGAATGAGTTATTCTAASCAAGGCCTTAGGAAAGTTTTGCTTAAGTAATGAATTTGCAGTGGACCAAAAGTGCGAAAATCCCATGTAGAGAGAATCGGAGGGGGTGCAGGCAGGGATTGCCCCTGCGCCTATCGGACCTGGAAGACTTCCAGGAAAGGACTTTATCAAAAAAGAACCATATCCTTGGGTCGGAAAAAAAGCAATTCAGGAAAAGCAAACTTGCTTTTTTTAACTTAGAACTAGATTTAAGGCACCTCCTTCCACTTCTCTCTCTCACASGAGAAAAAAGCATCCCTGCACAGAGTGTGTTTTACTGCCCAGGCAGCTTGTCTGACTTTCTGAAATCTGAGGGGAGGAATAAGCGTGCATCACTGTATCGGCACAGCGGGGGCACGTGTCCTGYACTCTAACCTTACTCTTTCGAAGAGGTTACGGTGGGCAGATAAATACCCTACAGGGATGGGTTAAACGAACCTGCGAGTGTGAGCTGGCATCGTCTGTCAGCTGTTTTCCTGGAATTTGGTTTTTTTGCTTTCCAGCGAGGGGGTGKATATTTTCTTTCCAGAATGAAGATATCTGCTGGGAGCAATGAGGTTTTGTGAAATACTGCGACCGTGAGATATGCAGCTCCTCTTCTCGGGTGAGTTGCCTGGTAATTTGCGGGGTGCCTGGTGCCTGTATGGCCTCAGGTTGCACCACCAAAAGGGTATCAGGGTTCGGGGGGTTCAGCTGTTCTTCTGAGATGTCTACTTAAAACTCCAAAACCCTAAAGACAGCTTCTATTCTAGATTTGATTTTTTAAAAATAAATATAGAAAACAAACTCCTTTGCAAAATAAAATGAAGTTCATCGTTCTWTGCTGAAATAGCCTGATTCTGCCTTTTACATCTTCTTTGTCCAGCCTCATTGAAAGCAACGGTGACACAAACTGAGTTAAGCTGGAGCAAATGGGTCTTCTGCAAAACACCCGGAGGAAGGCATTCCYACCCCAGACAAAAGCTTTGCCCTTGGTGGGCAGGGAGTAGGATGCTTTGATGACCGTGAGAGGACTTTCCCTGTTYCTGCAGTGCGTTGAGATCATTAGCGCTGAGGGCTTTGCGCTGTAGCACGGAGGCTAACGTTCCTCTTCCGAGTGGCGAGTCAGTAAAATGGACCTGAACCTCAAAAGCAGGTCTCTGAAACCAGGAATAGTCCCAGTTCCTCAGGGAATGGGTCACTGCCAGGGGGAACTGGGAGGTGGCTCCCCAGGGTTGGGCTCCAGCGGCTCAGGAGGCAGCTCCACAGCCGCTGCACTTTTCAGCAATTCCCTATTAAATTGGGGTTGGGAGCCTTGTTCATCCCCGTCGGTGCTGCCCTGCAGACCGGGCTGGGCAGAGGCTTCGCTGTGCTCCCGCCACAGCCCCGGGGTTTCGGGGTCACCACCTCGGTGAAGCCGTACTGCGTGGTGGCAGAGAAACCGCCAGCGAGCCGGTCACGCCGTCTGCGAGCGAAGGAACAGGTCAAGGAGGGTCGTATCGGGCGGGATTTTAGGTGCCTGAGGACCATATGACATTTCTCCAAACCCAGGAAGATGGGCACGTGTCACCTGTCCTCACTTGCTATCATCAYGTAATACAATTGTCCCTTCATATTATTAATATTTTGCATTTACAATAAGGAGAAACAACTGCAGAGGGCACCAGCAAGCCACAGAGCAGTGTTACAACCAGTAAGTGTCTGCTGGGTGAGGAGCATCCCTGCCCTGGGCTCCTGCTGCTCGTCTTGGTCCGCACGCTCTCCCAGTCCCCAGCCGGGCTGCCCCGCTCCCGGGCAGTGACCGAGCACCAGGCCGGTGCCTCGTCTGGGYCGGAGCGGTCCGGGTGTTTGTTGGAGAAGCTGTGGACAAGCTGGGAAGCGGGGGAGCGAACGCTGGCAGTGTCTGGTCCGAGCGGCGATGGTTTCTGGAGGGTTTTGGCTCTCCCCACTGGTGCCCGTCGCAGAGGAGCCACGTTTCACGATTGCGGGCACCTGGGGTTACGGCTCTGCCAGAGGTTCAGAGGGAATCCGGGAAACATCTGCAGGGATGTGAAAGGAAGGAGAGAGCACAGCAGCCCCCGCCACCACGCATGGAGCCGGGGGGACTTGGCCAGGGCGGGTGCTGGCACGGCACCTTCATCCAGTCGGATCCCCTGCCCGGTAGGAGCGGATCTTCCCGAGCCCGGGTCCAGCTCCTGCCCCACGGCTCTGCCTTGCCCAGCACAGCCTCCAGCTGCAGCATAAGCCCGGGGCAGCCCATTCCCCCATCCCCAATTCCTCTAGGAAGAGCCAGAATCGCCCTTTTGCCCCTTTGCTAGGCTCCTGTTGCATGCGAAGGGGTTTATAGCAGCTTCTGTTTTCCCAGGCAGAACATAACAGATTTGAAATCATGTTTCCAATCCCGGGTTGCCGGCTACAAGCCCTTGCAAGCGAGGTGTAAGCCGTGAGGTAAAGGACTGTTTGCTTCCTCGCTTATCGCTTACACCTGGGAGGTCTCGCGCCTGCCTTGCTGGGGCAGGGCTGTGTAAATGGGTCATGGGGCTTGTTTGCAAAAACTTTACATAGGGGTGTAACTGTTAGTCACTACAGACGGCAACCGAGCAGTTGCATATAGGGATAGAGCTATTTTTAGCGTATAGATATTTCTAAATATTTACATCCAGTCATGCTGAGCTCTCCTTCAAGCACAAAAGCAGGTCAGCAGCTGAGGGTCCCAGGGAGGCGAGCGGTGGCTGTATGAGCTCCGACTTGGACGGTGCAGGTCCTCCCGCTTTCTGCCCTCCCTTGACATGCAGGTGAAACAGCTTTCCTTAATTTCTGGACAAAAGTGGTTGCTCTGGGTGAGCAAAGCATGCCCTGCCTTGGTACCAGCTAYGTGGCCAAGGAATGAGGCAGCTTATTTCCCTCCCCTTGCTTTCCTTCTCTTGTTTTCTGCTGCTTTACTTCCCACTGGGAATGTCCCGCTGCCTGCAACGGGCAGCCCGGCATGGCCACGACCTGCTGGAGCACTTGCTGGCGGTGCCGGGCTTCGGCACCCCGAAGCGGTCGGACGATGGCTGTTCCCCTGCCCGAGCAGCTGACAGCGACTGGCTGCCACATAAAAGCCAAAAAAAGATAAACCAGCTAAATTCTTCAAATCCTTGTCTTGCTGTCCTGCCTTTGCTTTTCCGGCCCTTGAGGCTGTGCTTGTGAAACCTTCCTGTGTAGCACAAGGGCTAGAGGTTTTGAGGACAAGAGAAAATAAAAACATCTCTTATCTTAGGTGAAGAGGCATGGATGGATGTTGTGAGCTATTCCTGGTCCGTCTGGACTTTGCTGCCTCCTCGTGTGCTCGGGTCACCAGCGGGACCGTGTCCCTCACCGGTCGTTGCAGCTGATAGAGGACTGATGGCCCACCTGGATCTTTGGGGATTAAAATACTCCAGCTGAGATAATCTGGTCCGGACGGAAGCACTTGGGTACGATTTGAGAGCCTGCAAAACACAGGTGCTCTGACAGGGTGACCCGACGGCTTCTTGAGATGCGGAAGCATTTTAAGTGTTATTGTTAGTAAAAGACACAAACAACCTCCTCCATGAAATGCCTGCTGCTTCCCAATTAACGAGCTCAGTTCCTTCCTGTCTCCAGCTCTGGAAATGTCTGGAGGTGACCAGGGGAGACACAAGGTCTGATTTCTAACCTGAAGCCAAACGCCTCTGGCTCCTCTCAGAGAGGCTTTCAGGAGATCCCGATGAATAAATAGAAGCAGCAACAAAACACGAGCTACAGGTTACTGCCCTAACGCCTTCCTTGTGCAGGTTCTCCTGCAACGCTGCAGTCGGGAGGAGTCTCAAAATGTTTGCAAGCACCATCCTGCTGCTGATTGCCGCGACGCTGCTGCCGGTCACCCATCTCCCCGTCACCCATCTCCCGGTCGCCCATCTCCCGGTCACCCATCTCCCGGTCACCCATCTCCCGGTTACCCATCTCCCCGTCACCCATCTCCCGGTCACCCATCTCCCCGTCACCCATCTCCCGGTTGCCCATCTCCTGGTCACCCATCTCCTGGTCACCCATCTCCCGGTTGCCCATCTCCTGGTCACCCACCTCCCGGTCACCCACCTCCCGGTCACCCATTTCCCCACCACCCAGCCTAGGTGGCTGTTTAAAATACTCCCATACCTTCCTTCCCCCTGGAAAAAGACACCCTGCAGGACAGCCCTGCCCAATCCCCGGGCGTCGCAGCCGGTGGGGGCTGTGGGGCTGGGAGCACCCAACACCTCTTCCCACCATCGGCCACGCCGGTGGCACTGCCGAGCGCCTGCCCTGCCCCTGCGGCCTCTCCCCGCCKCCCGGGCTGAAGACACCAGGCTTCATGTCCCAGAGCTTCAGTTCCAGCAGGTCCACATCTCACTTGGTTTTCCAGGTCTTCCCGCGCCTGGGGAAGCCTGCCCGGCGGAGCTGGCTGAGCTCGGCACAAGTTTCCACCGATGAACATCTGCGAGCTGCTTCCTCTCACTAAGCTGTGCTGACGGACAAGACCTCGGGCTCAGCTTCTTCTAGAAGGCCTCATTATTTTAGTTACATCTAGTAGTTCTGCTTGGCACTTACCTTTCCAAATCTCTCCTGTCCCCTGTCCCACCGTCACCACGTGGGGACAAGCCTTGCCCAAAGAGCCCAGAACACTGGGGCAAGCACCGATGCAGACTTTGCAGCTGCAGGGCAGGGTGTTCGGTCTGAGCACCCTCCTTTCGCCTTCCCCTGCTTTAACACCACCGGCCTCGGTCTCCTTTTATAGTCACAAGCCTTCTTCACAAATTTCCCGCTGGACCCTAGCCCAGTTCTTTCCCACATTCTTTGCTGCCCGCTAAAAGGCAGCTCTCGCATCTTGCACAACTTTTTCTTAAATCACGCCTGCCATCTGTCTCCAGAAACTGGGCTGGACCCAGCTCTCCTGACGGCCGCGGTGCGGAGGGGGCCAATTTAATCCTACCTCCGATAAGGGGGGTGAGAAGAGGCTATTCAGAAGACGCTGGACGGAGGTGGGAGGAGAGGTGCGGACCCTGGTGCCTCCCCAGCCTCGATGGTGTTCTGATGTCAACGGTTTGCATGGCTGACCTGTAGCACAATCGGAGGTTTATAAATAAAAGCACAAACTGAAAGCCTAGGGAGAAACAGAAAATATTTCAGGGAGGTTTTATATTTACAATTGGTCCTAAAAAAACCCAGGCAAAGTCCTTTGGAAGTTCAGTTTTGTGGATGTCAGGACGGTTTGAATGGGAGCCGCCGCTGCAGGCTGGAAACCAGCAAAATTTGGGAGGAAAGGTCTTTCACTGAAGTCAATATTTCTGTAATTAAAATAGGCAACTGACCAGGTTTAAATATTACTCTGAAGGAGCAAGTGGCCTGCCTAAGGGGGTTGGTTCACCTTGTATTTGCACTAAATTTAAATTGTCTTCTGGTTTGGTCCGAGCCACCCGTATAGCCCCCATGCATCCCGAGCGGCTCAAACAGCCTCCAGCTACCAAACCGCATCGGAGCAGAGCATTTGAAACCCGCACTTTCGGGTTGATTGGCTCCGGAATCAAATTATTTTTTAAATTAACGTCATCAACAGTTTCTCGAGAATGAAGCCTGCACAACATCAGGGTTTTCCCTTGTTCCAAATCCGCCTTCTGTGGATTTATCATCTGTTAGTCCAAAAAACGGCMAGTGAAACCTGTGAGCAATTCTTCCCCTGTTCGGTAATTACCAGCTGGAGATTACAATAGATTTCAGGAAACTTAGCTGAAATCCTCTTTTAAAAACGCATTGTTTGTTCTGTTTCCTCTGTGGAAAATACAGGAAAAAACTTCTTCGGAGTGTCTGTCAGAGCTCGGTGCTGGGTGTGGGGGGGCTGGGATCAGCGAGGGGCACGGGGGGCACGGGGAGCGGAGCAGGCGAAGGTCGGCTCGGACGGACCACGTCTGCATTTACTGACTAAAGCAACTCAGCCCGACTTCCAAGGCAGCTTGGGCATCGGATTGCTTTGGGAGCAGGTGGAGTGGATAAATCTAAAGTCTAGAAGCTGAATGCAACCTCTTAGGAAATTTTTGGAAAGGCAGTTTCCAGTCATTGTGAAGCTTTATTTGCCTAAATTTCTGTTTTTAACTTTCTATACTGGGTTGTGTTGGGTTTTATCTTTTTAGGCTTTTCCCATTACTCAGAATTTTGTCTTCCCCTTCCCCTCAGCTCTTCCCCTCTTCACGACCTGCTGAAACGCGTGGGTTTTGTTTTTTAACGTAGCACAGAAGGCGGCTGCCCTGGGATCAGTAGCCAGCCTGGAGAGCCCTGCGGAGGGATGCTCTCAGATCTTCCTCGGGCACTTACAGGGCCCTTGAGTTCAGGACCCCCTCTAGTACCCGCACCCGAGATTTGCTAATCCATTTTAAGACAGAGCTTCACAACTCTTGGCCAAAAAGCCATGGCTGCTGGGGGGAGCGGGATCCGTCCGGGTCCCTCCTGCCTCCCCCTTCCCAAGTCCCTGGGGATGAAGCCATTTGAATGGGAAGGGACAGTTGTTTTCCAACTCCAGCGCAGCTGAACATTTACCAAAGATTTGGAAAGCACGTTTGGAGTCTTTTCCCAGTCCAGCAGTGCGGGGGGGAGCGAATGCAAAGAGGCGAGAGGCGTTTGCGGCCAAAGGCCGAAGAGGGAGGTGCAGGACAGCAGTAAGTTATCTGCCTTCTGTTGCTGGTTGAGCCACTTACTTCCTTGAAAATGCTCTTAAACATAAAAAACAAATTCTATGTCTGTCTTTTATCAAATAAAAGGAATTATTCTTGCTGACAAATCAGCTCGATGACTCCCAGGCAGACTGGGGCTAGAAAGCCCCCGAGCACGGGACGAAGGGCAGCTCTGTGCTGTGGCTCGTATTGCACGACGCTGCCCAAAGCAGTGAGTTTCTTCCTCCATCCTCAACGTCCCGGTGATTTCTGCTCTTTTTCAGCTGCAGCCCCTGGTCACCCCCTCCGGCGCTGCGGCACGGGGAGCCCAGGGACCCTCCAGCTGCTCAGGCCGACTCCTTACACCATGCACGTGTTTTCCCAATTCCCCATCCTAGCAGTGGTGACAGCAAGAGGTTTTGCTGAATATATACCTATATATGTGTATGGATATGTACCTATAGACGGGTATGTGCAGAGACAGGGGCCAGCAGGTCTCGGTCAGCCTGAGCCGCCTGCAGAGGAAGGCACCGTCTGCGCCACGCACCCCAAAAAAGTCTCCAATGACACAAAATTTTAAGAACAACTCATTTGAAAGAGGAGACATAGCTCTGGTATCGGTTGCTGTTGTAATTAAGCTTGCCTAGATTCATAGAAATGTGCATTCCTGCCTTAAAAACCAGCCCACAGCTCCCATTAACCCAGTGCAGACGTCCAGCTGGTGCTGGGAGGGGACCACGCTGCACGAACAAAATTCCCTGTAGCCTCTGACAGCGTAGTGGAGAAACGAAATGTTTTTCAAACGGGGCAAGTAAAACCGAGCGGCCAAAGGTCGGAGGGACTTCGACCCCCCCGTTGCTACGGTTCACAATGAGTGGGAATCCCCCCCTTTACTGTGCGCCAAATGAAGCATGCGAGTTCTGCAGCGCTGGTCTTCAATGGGCTCTTTCTGAAGTAATGAACCAAAAGTACCTTAGAATGACAAAGTGAATGCATCCTGGTCACCGCGCATCCTGTATCCCTAATGAAAAGCACGATTTAGGGCTTTTCTTCTGTCTGCCCTGGTGATAGCCGGGGCTCTTCGGGAGGCTCGGAGGGGAAGGCTCTGCTGGGGCCCTGGTCAAACGCACGCGTGTCCTCGGCGTGACCGGAGCATCACCGGCAGGGACACCGGTGGCGGAGGGCTTCCTCTGCCCTGCCGGGGCCCGGGGGACAGCGGCCACAGCGGCCACACCGGCCACACCAGCCGCGGAGCTCGGGGACCTCCGCGGTGGGGGGCTGACGTATTCTCGCTTTTCTCTTTCACACTCTGACTCTGCTGTAATTAACCTAGCAAAAAGGATAAACTTGCTTTCCTGGCAAACCATCCCTAGATACCCCAGGGAAAAGCATCTTTCTATTTCAAACATCTTTTGATTCATAATTACTTTCCTGCTTTCCACGCTGCTGCAGCAGTTATTTCTAAACTAACACCCTTCTTGTGTTGACACATTAATAAAAGCGTCTTCAAAAGAATTAAAAAAGGCACTTCTAGTTAGTTCCTTCGTTACGAGGAGCAAGTGAACACAGGGACACTAACAAAGCTGAGCAAGGGAACATCCAGATCTGCTCCTGGGAAGGGTCTGGCTTTGCTGCGAGGGGAAGCGAGGAGCTCTGCAGGCGCCTGCTCCTGCGTCCCCGAGGCTTAAAGCAGATTCTGCCCTCAGACACGTCAGAGCTTGCGACGGCAGGACTGGAGAGTCAGAACTGCACCGATTCTGGGGAGTTTTTCATTTACAGCTGCGGTCCATTTTCCAAGCTGTAGGCGTGTCATTGAAAGAAAATGTTGCAGGTGTTTAAGCAAAATGTGTGTGATTATTACTTACAATGCAATTTATGTGCTTGTAGGAGGCCTGGCTTATGATGTGGCTAAAAATCAGATGAAAAGCCCTTCCAGTAGAGATTCCCACACTGCGATGCAAACTTCTCCAGCCTCAGCGCCCGCCAGAAACCTCCGCAGTTGGGGAGCCGCTGGGCTCGGGGGGCTGGCCACGCTTTTGGCTTACATTAATTCCTGCTGCTYGCGGTCCGAGCGCTTGGGAACCGGCTCTGCTCAGTCCTTCCCAGAGGACACCCCGGCCCTCCTGTTGTGTTGTGACAGCTGAAAGTCATCGCGGAGCTGGGGCGCCCGCCTCTGCTCTGCAAACCTCGAGGCTTCGGACGCGTCGGGGTTGGTCCTTCTTGAAACAGAAAGGTTTTCCCTGGCTGCTGCGGTTCCCGGTGCTGCAGAGACCCAACCCGGTCGGGGCTGCAGGGAGATGAAGGCGCTGGTGGGCACCGTGCTCTGGCCAGGAATCCCCCCCCGCACCCCGGGGGATGCTCAGGGACCGGCTCCGCTCCGGGCGTGTGGACCGCCGCCGGGCTAGCACGGGAACCTGCTCGCTGCACAGCACGGGGCTCTCGCAGCAGCTCAGCGCCTTTGATTTAGGGCCTGTTTCATCAGCATATTCCCAAAGGTTTATGTTTGGCCCGGCTGAAGCACTTACGAAACGGCAGCTGCCGTTACAGTCTTCCCCTCGGCTGCGATGGCTTCTCCGGCGTCCCCAGCGCCGCTGCCCAGACGGCGCAATGGSTTTGGCTGGCTCTCCCGCTGGAGGGATTATCCCGAGCCCTTGTCCCGGCCGCGGATGTGGCCCTCACGAGGACAGGTACCGCCGGAGCGGCTCGCCAGGCCGGGTTAACGCTGCAAGGAATTGCGTAAACTGGAATAGGCATCAACGCAGGGCTGAAGCCTTCTGATCCGCGAGTCACCAGCGGGCTGCCAGCATCTACCCCATTGACCCAGCTCACATTTTAGTCACACGAATCCCGGTTGCAAA
This sequence comes from Oceanodroma leucorhoa, assembly GCA_030449065.1. NCBI lineage: Eukaryota > Metazoa > Chordata > Aves > Procellariiformes > Oceanodroma > Oceanodroma leucorhoa. The sequence goes on along the minus strand of JASVER010000014.1, from coordinate 14,578,660 downwards.
TGGCAGCCTTAAATGATTTTCAGATGCTGATTGCCCCTTTCTGCTGCAGCTACGAGAGTAATCACACCCCCGCTGTTGCCAGTACCTAAACCGTCTCCACTTAACTGCGTTTTCAGTGAAAAATCCCTCCAAATTCCCCAAGGGGAAGAGAAAATATGAAGCCCTACCATTTCCTTCCGTAACTGTTTAATTTAACACACTCGTGAGCTATAGCCGTTAAACCCCAACACATTTAGTGGCTATCCCTCAGCAAAACCTGGGAGCGTGGCGGAAGCATGGGATGGGTGGTGGGAAGGAAACCAGGACTGAACACAGGCTCTTGAAACATAAAAATTTACACCACACTGGGAAGGAATAAAACACAAATGGTGAAGTCATGGCTTGTGTTTTACATACAAATTACAGGCAGGAATTTCCCCTCTTATAGGACTGAACGTTGCTCCCGACAGCAGAGGTGAAGAAGAAACGCACCCCGGGCTCTGTGACCGCGTTGCACGCCCGGCGCGGCCGACGCTGGGCTCGAGCCTTTCTCCGTTCAATGCAAGTAGGATTGCCTTCCTGGTCTCCCAGTTTTTGGGCATCCTCCATAGCCTGAAGAGTAATACGGAAAGGAATTCCTACCTAAATGCTCCTGACCCTCCTCTGGGGACCAACCTAACAGCAAATCCTCCCTAAGGCGAGGAGGGATTAACATACGACACCCCCGGAGCGGGTGGTAAGGGCTGTGCCAGCCGAATGCCGCTCCTCGTACAGTATCGGATATTCTAGTTAAAAGAACCAACTAACCTTAAGAGAGGTGAATCTATATAAACAGGGGAAAAGGTTTTCAGCTTGTAAGAACACAGAAAAACACCTTAACCAACCGTTAACTGCTACGCCGTAACTGCATACCGAAACCCAGGTGTGTAAGGACTTTGCTGCTCACGAGGAAGGATGCGGCGAAGGGGATGCGGCCAGAGCAGCTTCCCCTCTCCTCCGCAAACACAGGCAAGGGAAGGCACTGTTGGACTCCAAAACCAATGCGTCATTTCACTCGTGCCTTGGGGTCCCTGAGCATCCCCTCTGCCTCAGAGCGACACGGGCAGCGGCTTTGGCACACAAAGCCAGCAGCGGGGAGAGGAGGGCACGGAGCCTTCCCACACACCGCGAGCCCTGCACTCGGGGTACCTAAAGCTGATACTTTACTCCTCTGCCCTGTCTCCATTTCTTAAATTACGGCTATTCAGCTTCAGTGCGTAAACATTTTAATGAAAATTACAGAAATGGGTTGCCAGCTTCAAGTCCCTAAAGGAAAAAAAACCCTAATCCGAACGGTCGGCTGTACTGGTGGAATGCTAGATGCTCACTTCATATATATAAAAATAATAATAAAAGTCAAAAGTTTCGTGCTGGCCTGCCAACACCATCAAGAGGCTGAAAATGTCAAATGATAGCACCATAAGCATTTCTGAGAGGTCTCCCCCACATTATTGCTGCTTTCGGTTTCCCTTCCCCAAAATGTCTCCCCGCTGGTCGCCCAGGGGCAGCGTGACCCCGACGGAGGGTCCCGGCTGCYCCGGATCTCCCACGGGACCAGCGGGACCTGCGCACCCAGCCCACGCCAGACCTTATCGTTCAGACCGATGGTTTGAGCACCGTTATAGTGTAGCACAAATAAAAGAAATCAAGCCTTCCCCGTGTTTTGAAAGAGCACCGCGCGGCTTGCGGGCGGCACYGTCCGGCGCTGCCGCGGGACGAGGCAGAGCCGCGAGTCCCGGCTGTCACCCGGCTCCCTCCGCTGCCGCCACGCTGCTCCGGAGCCGCCGCAGATCCCGGCGCTTCTTGCCCTCGGGGACGGTCCTGTCACCTCCGGGAGGCCCGCTCGTCCCCGCGGTCCCGGTCGGGCGCCGCGTGGTGCCCGTGCTGGCGGCAGCTTCGGCAGCACTGGAGGTGGACCGTCGGGAGGTGGCACCTTCCCAGGACCCGCAGGGTCTGGCAGAAGCCGAACGTCAGGCGGTCGCGCTCGCAGACGAAGCCTGGAGGGGAGGCGAGAGGGCAAGGACAGTGTCATTGCCGGTGTCACCGGCGCGGTTATCRGGCGTTTGATGCGAAAATTGGCGTGCGGTTGGCAGAGACTAAACAGAGACCTCACCAGATGCAGAGCCCACCTTCCTCTGGGTACCGAGCATCCTCGTTATTTCCAATTGCCAGCAGAAATAACACCCGCGCTGCTGTCTACAGTTCTGCGGCACCYTCCCAGGGTAGCAAAACCATAAGGGGGAGCGGGGCTGAGCGGGGCTCGCTCCTCGGGGAGGAGGGTCCGTGCTGGAGGCCTGGGAGAGGYGACAAACCTCCCCACAACGGCGTCTCCTCCCGGTCCCAGACCTTCCCCGCAATGCCAGCAGAAGGCGGCAGAAAGGTGACGATAACTCATTTTTCTTTGCATTGTGTTTAGATTATTTCAAGAACCCGCATCATCTGGTTCGCTTCCTGCAGGTGTCTTGCAAACCTCAAAACAACATCGGCGTTGCTTCGAGGACGGGCTTTGTTTTGGGAACCGCTGCTCCAGTGCCCGGCCCCGCAGCGGGGGCAGCACCGGGACCAGCTGCAGCAGCGGCAGCGCTGGCCGTGGGTCGCGGCCCGGCCGCCCCGGCTGAGTCACTCGCAGGCTGAGCAAACTCTTTGCAGAAACTGTTTCCTCTCTGCAAACAGTCTGGAAATCGCAAAATCCCTCTCCGGCGTCGGGAGCGACACGTCGGGGCGTTTGGTCCAGCGCTCGGGTTTGGAGACGCGAGCGCTGCCCCAAAGAGACCTTGCCCTGTGGGGCGGAACATCCCACCACCCCGAAACGCCCTCGCACCCGCCACCGCGTGCAAACCGCGGTGCCGTGCAAACCACGGTGCCGTGCATCCCGCGGGATGGCGCGGGACACGGCGAGGAGGGGACAGCCCTCCCCCGCGCCATCGGCAGAGGCTGCGGAAATCAGCCCCAGCAGCTCCCAGCTCCATCGCCAGCCGGACCGGGCTCAAACAGGCTGCAGCTCGGCTTAGTTACAGCAGTAGAGACCCATCACCAACTATTCATTGTTTATAAGCATATATCGTTGGTTTGCTTTCATTTTTAACTTYCTCCTTTTCTACTTTATATCAAAACACGTGTGTGCCTCATTGAGCCTCCAGCATCTCACCCAGTTGTGCAAGACTCATTTAAATTACATCAGCTCTGTCTAATTTTACCTCCCGTACAAGTGATTAAAATAAATGACAGCTTTTCTCTGAAAAAGGGCAGAGCCGATGCTCCCTGGGGTGGACGTGCAGGGCCGGCACCCCCGGTCCCCCCACGCTGCCTCTCCCCAGGGCACACTCCACCTGGGACCATGATGAGCAGACACAGAAACGGGGCAAGAAAATGGGCTTTTCTCTTTCCCAGGACACTTTTCTGCTGGGGAAACACCAGGACTGAGCCGGGGGAGCTCTCGCTGACCATTGCCCCTCGCCATCTCCCCTCTGCAAACGAAAGGCTTTGCTCAGGGAAAGGCTGCTGCCCCGATTCCCACAGGGACGAGCCGACCCGCAGCGGTTAATGCAAAGGATGCAGCAGATGCAGAACAGAGACTTTTCCYCCCGTTTGGGATTTCAATCACAGCCCTTACCCCCCCCTAGCCTGTCAATAAGGAGGTCACTATACTGGTCTAAAATTAATTTTCTATTTCAGTAGAGGTATTTCCTCTCTTCCTCTCGAGCAACAGCTATTTCTGCCCGGCAATAGCGTCTCTGTGCCCTGACACAGAAGCTGCTGCCTGCCAGCGCCGTCGGATCCAACAGCTGCCGACAGACCGGGACCAAGTGCCGGATCCTGGCCCCGCGTCACGCTCCCGGGCTGGGGTTTGGTCCAACCCCCGGGTCCTGGGGGACAATGCAGATTTTTCCTGCTGGTTGAGCRGAGCGGAGGAGAAATTGCTGTAAAGCCCAGGGAGGGCCGGGCCGGGAGCGGCGCACGTCCCCAGACCTGCGGGGACAGCAGCCAGGCCACGCGACGGCACCAGAGCCGGGCGGGAAAAGGGAACAGTTTACCTGTCGTTGCTCCATTGGGGTCTCAGGGATGGTGACCCCCGAGAGCACCCCTGCGGCTCCGCACAGCATCCCCTGAACCCCCAGAGCCCTTCTGCATCGGGACATTCGAGCACATGAATACACGCATAGCCCTCGGCACGTGCTGCCGGACAGGGGTGTCTCAAGCGGGGATCCTAAAACACCTCTGGGGTGTCTGATGAGAAAGAAAAGCCGGAGGGCATGTCAGCCCGGAGAACCCCCCCTCCTGCCCTCAACGGCTGGCGATGGCAATACCAGGGCGCACCAGCTGAGCTGTGCCTTAAAACTCCGGTGCCCAGCTCCGGCTTCGCGCACTAATCGCAGCCACCTCCCTCYTCGTGCAGGATTCGGTAATCATTTACTCTTCACCGGGGCACAACCGCTGGGCAACCCCCACCTGCCCAACATGTGCTTCCCGYGGGATTTATAAACTTGCGGTGCTTTGAGCTGCTGGTTTTGGAAGCAATACTGAGTAGGAGAGCCGGAGAACCCAGCGACGGCTCCCGGCAGGCACGGACAGGGGCTGGCGTGCTCCGGGGGGTTAATTAGTCACTGCATTGCATGGAGCAAGTCTAACAGCAGTAGAAACTCCATGATGTTTAGAAGAACTCAGTTAAAAATACTGCATGGATGGATGGGAATGTCACCGGCGTTTCGGGTGACGGTCCCAGGGCAATGCTCCCGGGGGATGCCGTGCCGAAGCAGACCCCCGCCGAGCGCCTTGGTATTTTTAGCCCACTGCCACTGTGCCTTGCTGGGCTCCTYTCTGTTCACGAGCCTTCTGCTTATCGCAACGGCCTTCCTAGAAAGCTATTTATGGATCGCAACCAAGTTGCCTCCTGCCTTCCCTGGAAAGAGCTGCAAAGGCTGGGCTTCTGGAGCCTCTCGCTGGAAAGCAGCTTTCCAGGACCAGAGGTGATCCCTTCCCAACGGGGCAGCACCCGTACCTGCAGTGTCCAGAGCCGCACACAGGCATAAATAAGCCCCTCGGTCTCCCATCAGGAGTTATTTCTCTTTGTACACCACGTTATCTGCAAAGGTATGAGCCTGCTGCGGAATAAAATCTGGGATGGGCTTAGCGGAGGGTGGAGAAGAGCCACCGCCCTTGGCTGGAGGCATCGCTGCAGCCACTCGCTGGCCTTACGTGAGACCCCGCCGCAGGGCTCCGGGTTTCCAAAGCATTTTAATAAACTGAAGTCAATGGGAGTTGTTGAGCGCTCATCATTTTTCCAGATCGGGCCGTGCTGCGGTCTGATGGAGCGTCTCAGCGTGGATGTGTGCGGGGTCAAGCTCAGGTCTCAAAATCTTGGCTGAGCTCGTGATTCCTCCCTGGAATTTGGTCTTGGGCAAGGGAAGCTGTAATAAGCACTTAATTTGTCAGCTCTTCAGAGAGGGTCCCTACAGAATTGACCCAATTTTCATTTAATCCTTTTACTGTTATTTTTTTCTATTAACAATTTTTTTTATATAATCCTAACACTTCATTTGAACATACGCTCCGGTGTTCAAGTCTATGCCAAATTTTGGTCTAAAGAAATAACTTAAAGCAGGGCTTTTAAGATCCAGGCTAAGTCAGCACATTAGAAACTGAAAACCCCCACTTTTTTTGGTTGTTTTTTTAAGTTGGCAGAGAAGTCRCTTTAAATTTCATTTAAGCTTCTGCCATACAGACCTAAGCATTTACTTTCATGCTCGGGAAAAATAAACTTCCTGGAACAGGTTTTGTAAAAACAAGGAAAGGTTGAGCTTAGAGCTGACCTAGCAAAACCAGAGAATTAAGCTGCTGACCTCTGGCCTTGGGGATGCCCCCAGAGCCGGCGCCGAATTTAACAAGTCCTATCCCAGGCTCCCGCTCCGGGGCCGGCGGTGCCTCCCGTGGGAAGGGGCCCCGGCGAAGGCAGCACGCGGCGGCACAGGCAGCGCCGGAGCCCCGGCACGCCGGCTCTGCTCCGCTGCCGGCTCTGCCCGCACCGGCATGGCCGTGGCTTGGAAAACTGGGAGAAAAGCACTAAAACCCACCAGTTTTCAGGTCTCAGCCTGCTGCTCCCGGCACGTCTCGCTCAGCCCCAGCACCGGGGGCTCCCATCGACACCCCCTGAGCACCCAGCCTGGGAACTACAGACCAGAGGGAGGAAAACGCCAGTGCTCTCTAAGAGGTTCAGAGGGACTATCCRTTTTTTAGAGTCTCTGGATCCCGCAGAGAGAAATTCTCACTTCCGAAGAGCTGTGGCAGAGCCAGGACTCTCCCCGCGCTCTGCGTTGCCTTCCCCTTCCTTCTCCTGACTGCAGGGAGGGGGGAAAAGCCAACTCTGCTGAGATGAGTAGCTGAACGGACCCCTGCCTTCCTCTCCAAAATCCAAAACCGCTCTAAACACGCCGTGTCCGGAGCTTCCCACAGCCAACCCCGCAAGGAGCTATCAGGCTTGAGCAGACAGCCCTGTCACATCCACGGAGCCTTTGCTTGTTTTGCCTTTTTTTAACAGAAAGATTAGGCAGAGCAACAGAGCTTGGCAGCAGGGCTGAGCCCTCCTCTATGTCAAGACCGAGGGGAAGCGACCCCCGGCAGGACCCCCAGCGCGCGACTGCCGTGGCTGAGCGCAGTTATTCCTCCAGCCACGGGTAAAGCGCCGTTTCTTCATTTTTGTCCTTGCTTTCCCCATTTTTAGCACTCCGAGGCCAAGGCCAATATCCTCGCTGCTGAAGGTCTTTCTTCTGCACGGAAAAAATATGCCTTTGATGTATTCTGGAGAGTTTTCAAAAATTTAAGTAGGGGTTAATCTTCTGTTGCTGGGATTAGGCTTTGCCTCCTCCCTGCCAGGCTGTTATCGGAGGCTTGGCAAGAGGCTCCGGGCAGAGGAGCCTGGGCCGCAGCCACTGAGGTCCACTGCGATTTTACGCTTTCTAAAACTTAAATCTACTCAGCAGTTGCCAAGGAGGAGGGAGGAGAAGCATCTCCCACCGATGGAGAAGCGTCTCCCACCGCCGCTGGTCAGACCGAGGTCATTTACTTGCGAAGCCCGCACCACTGCAGGACACCCGGCCGTTCTCGGCAGGGCGAGGAAACGTGCCTTTCCCGCTCCGTCCGCCTGASGGTTAGCATGGTTTTCTCTCCCGTTGCCCAGGTTTCCCCGGGAGCCGCGCCGTGCCGGCCCGCTGTGCGGACACGGGGGGGGGTCGGGGTCGGGGCGCGCTCCGGGGGAGCTGCCCAGCGCCGTCGCTGCTCAGACCTGGCATTGGCAGCAACCGGCGYGGCAGGACGGGACGATACGGGGACGCCCGAACAGCCTCTGCCAGCCGTGTCATCGAGAGCCTGCTCCTCCGTAAGGCTAAAATGTGTAACATTCATTTCGCCTACATTTAATAAAAACGGGGAATCCTTTCYCGAGCACCCATTCTTCCATTGACAGCTGTTGCTAATTAGCAGTAAATAAAGGGCACTTAATGACTTGCTCAGCAGCACCTCCCTGCCTTGCCACTTGGATACAGACTTACATGCTCAAATGACAGAGAAAATTGGAATTTGCTGCAATTATTGCTAGTACGTACCCCTTGCGGACAAATTCAGCTACATGCAGCACCATGAATAATTTCATTTCCCTACTCAGAGCAAGAAGGAATATAACATTTAATTGCCAATTAATCTCGAGGCAGCYAGAAATACAACCAGAGCCTGGATAATGAGCCCGGAGCACYGCAAAYGGCTGCAGGAGAAGAGGGCGYCGGGCGTCTGGGCTTGCCCCAGCAYGTGCCTGGCGCAGGGGGGCTTCGCCCCCCGGTCCCCCCCGAGGCTTCGCCCCCTCACAGCCCCACCAAACACGGTCTCCCGTGCTGGCTGCGCCCGGGACACGAGGCTGAACGCCATCCCGCCCCGTCCCTTCCCGCTGCCTGGAAACCTTTGTCCCGTTCCCAGAGAAACCTTATCCAYGGCCAGCTTATACGTGTTTGTTCTTGGGCCAGCTGAACGCTTTACCTTAATTCCTTTCCCTCRCTGGTATTTAAAGCCTGAGACACTTGGGAACAGTCGTGTTTGCCGAAGTGCCYGGCCAGAGCGAAGAACCAGACCCACCACCTGCTCGACACCTGCTTGGTGTGAATCTGGGGAACTTGCAGACCCACCCAGTATCGGATCCAGAGAAACAGGCACGAGGAAAATTATTAATTTTATATTTACCACGATGAGCATCCCGTGGGCTGCATGCGTTGGCTCCTGAAGAGGGTTGTTCCACCCTTCACTGATGAGGTCTGGCCAAAAGCCATCGCGCGGGCACAGCCGCTACACTCGCAGCAGCGGGGCGACTTTTGCTCGGTTCGCCCGTTAGCATCCTCCGCCAACATAAAGCAGTTGCTGCTTTTGTGTTTTAAGACTGTTTGACCTGCTGGATAAACCGGCACCGGTTTCTCCGAGCTCYCACGCGGGACCTGCTGCTCAGCTCCTTTCCAGGATGGCCATCAACCAAAGCGCAATACTTAAACACAGAAATAAACACGCTGTCAGGGCTTTTTCCCAGCTTTCTGAGTTACAAGAAACAATCCGGTAACAGGAGTGGCCGACGTGGGTGTGAGAGCACCGCTCGGGCTCAGAGCTGGGCACGGGTGGAAATCAGAGGGCAACAGGCTTTCCTGAGCCAGAGGCTGCTCTTATCTCCCGGCAGCCCTGCCCGAGGTCCAGCAAATCTGTCCCCGCTCCCATCGCCCTGGCCGAGCTGTCAGGAGGAGGGCGACGTCCTCCTCGCCCCCCGGACGCCAGCGAGGAGCCGCGGGGCTTCCCCGGCTCTCAGCCCCCCTGCAGACCGTCCTGCGCCGGGGCCGCGCTTGTCTGATTCCTCGTCTTAGCGTGGAGTAAGATAAACGTCCCCAGCCTCGCTGGGGCATCGCWCGGAGGCATCTGGGTGCTCCCTGGGAGCCATCTAAGGACACGGCCAACCTTATCTTCTGTGCTCACAGCTGGATGCAGCTGTAAAACGACAGGCACGTTTAAAAATAACCTCTGTGTAATCATCAATTAATTTATAACCTGGCGACAGAACAGGATTCTGGTTCTAATTAATTCCGACCTCCTTTAATTGAAGAGAGCTGATTGCCGGTGAGATGTTTGTTTATGCTTAGTCTGTTCCACCTCTGTTAAAAATTCATCTGATAATGGTTTTAACATTTAAACTCTACTGGGGTTATTCGCATTTTTGTGTCGAGCGAGAACACGACTGCTCACAAAGACAAATACACGATTTTTCTGCTATCCGTGCACTTCATGTTAGAGCAGATAGAGGCTCCTTGTGCATCTAACATAAACACAGGAATCACTCCAGCCTGCACTAATCTTGTGCAGTAAAGATCCTTTAAAACACAGGAAAGGGCTGGAGTTTACATCCATGCCTTTTCTGGGAGCCTCTGCCTGTGGATTTACACATCTGTGACTTCCTGCCATGTGAAAGTTTTGTTCCTCTTCACGGTTTGGCAGGAAATGTTTGTATTTCCAAGAGGCGTTTCCTGCCCTGGGCTACAGCCAGAGCATTTATGTCATTTTGAATCCAGGATTTTAACATTTATTTGTGCGCTTCCTACACATCTAAGTGGTTATTCTGGTACAACCTTGGCTACGCCGCGCGGCTCCACGGCCCTCATCACCAAGCCCGGCACGGAAATTTTCCCTTGACAAAAATAGCCGGAACCGCACATCATTTCTTGAGCGAGCCTGACTAATTCTTTCCTAAATGTTCAACTGCCCGACAGACTTGCAAATGCAGGAGGGTCGCACAGCCGCCGGAAAGGAGCGGTTTAACGGCTAAAAGCATCCCAACGGCCAGCGGTGACAGTCTCCAAATCCCAGTTGATCAAAGCCAATGCTTCTGCCCTCTCCGGAGTAGGTTTTAGGAGGAAGACGGCTGAACACAGGACAAACACAAAGAGCTGAAAGGACGCGAACGGGTGTCCCAGGCTGCAGAGAGGAACCCCTGCCGAGCAGCCCGGGGGGCCGGCTCCTGCACCCTGGCCACCGGCCGCCYGCTGCCCTCCTGCCCGCCCCGCTCCGGCTCTCAGCCCTCGCTTTGTTCAGTCRACCTCCTGAGGGTCTAACGTGTCCTTCTGGGCAGACAAAAAGCTTTTTTTTGTCCAGACGCATTAAAAAGATAAGGTTGATTAATGATTAACATGCTAATATCAATGATATCTAATCCCCTCATATTGCTTTTCCTTTTAAGTGCCGTTAACCCTTGCAGCCCACAGATTTCTGGCTTATAGGGAACTGCCTGGTGCCACGGGACGCAYCTCTCCGACCGAAGGCGAGAGGAGAAGCCAGCCCAGTACCTGCTGCCCGGCTGAGCACCGCGGCTGCAGCCGGAGCAGGTAAACGAAGGCGGCAGGCAGTCTGCATGGCTCAGGTTAAAATGGGACTGACTCGCTGGAGCGTCCGTTCGGACATACCCAAAGATGCCGGAGAACTGGCCTTTTATCTCATGGTGAGCCCAGACTTGTTTCAAAAGTTTTGTGTTCTGGGACTTTGTCACTAAGCAGCTTTCTGGTGGTCAGAGAGCTTAATCGCTTGGTATTTCCCCTTCTGGCTTCCTTTTTCTGAATTACACGTTGCTCCTGGAGCAGGTCCCTTCGCCCCGCGCCACTCCCAGCGCGGTCACCCAGGCGGGGGCCGGGGGTGCCTTTGCTGGGTGACGCTGCCGCCGCCAGCGCATCCCCGCTCACATTTGCGCCAGTAAAAAACCACGCGCGGCYCCTTGAGAGCTGACTGCTCTGGACATTTAGAGGTGGTTATAACATTCCCACTTAATTATCGATTAGCCAAGCTAGCCTTACACAATTCATGTATAAAACACCCCCTCCATCTTCTCACAGATATACATTGCTTTTTAGCGGGCTGACTGGTTTTTCCTTCCGCCCCCATCACTCCCCTTGCTGCAGCCGGCACCAGTTCCCAGTTCGGCAGCACCGCGAGCACCGTGCGCCCATTGCCCTTCCCCGTGCCCGGACCCCCGGCTCACCCCTGGCACCCAGCCCCCCCACCCCCCACACGGCCCTTCCCGGGGTCCCTTCCTGGGGTCCCTTGCCAGGAGCAGGATGGCGTCAYGCCGCCGGCCAGCTGGGAGAGTGCAAGGCACGACCTGCCCCGGAAAAATTAATTGAGTGTAGCTTGTCTTTCAGCACGGGCAGTTATTGCTGGCGCCCTCCTCCAGACTATCCGGAGGGGCCGAGAAGTGAAATGTGGGGAGAAGAAAAATAAAGAATGAGTCTAAACTTGGCTAGAAAAAACATCTACAGCTACTGGACCCAGAAACGGGCCGTGTTCTTACACGGCCTTTACTTCGTTTCACGGCACGGCTCTGAAGAGACCAAGCAGACCACCCAGCTGGTGCACAGCACGCCCACCCAATGCCCATTAAGACGGTGCCATTTAAACCTCCCAAGTGACACCGTCCTGTGCCTCGTCACGTTGCTGTACGACCCGCAACGAGTGTAAAAACTGTGCACGCCTGGGTTTCTAACCAGATTTCACTGTATCAGCCCTCACTGCTGCTGTATGGTGGAAAAGCGTCTCCAGCCATGGCAGACAACGGTGATGGAGGACGATGCATCGCTCCTTCATAAAACTGATGATGGAGGAGCCGCTCGCTCCCCAGGTAATATTCCTTAACTGAGAGCTGGGTGGTTTTCACACCGATCTCCACAATTATCGCCATGTCCTCAAAAGGYAGCATTTATCCCAAAGAGCGCGCACAGGCTCTTGGGGAGCATAACCACACTAAAGAGAAAACGTTCAGYTTTCAGGACGGGCAGGACGGTCGCTTACCCGACTCGGAGCTCTCGCAGTCCTGCGGGTTGCACTTCTGGGTGCTCTCGGGCCAGGGCTCGTGGTCGCAGAGGCTGCTGTCCTCCTCGGCCAGCCCCGTCTTGGTGTTGATGCACTTGACCTGGCGCCGCTGGATGCCCCCGCCGCAGGGAGCCGTGCACTGCGGGAGCGGGGCAGCCCCGTCAGGCCCGGGGGGGGACCCCTCCCTGCGCCCCGCAGAGCCACCCCCCAACGCCGCACTGGCGCCGGCAGCACCAGACCCCGKGAGGTTTGCATTGCTGTAGCCCCCAGTTTGGTTTTGGGGGTTGGGGTTTCCTCCCCTTTCCTTGCATTTCGTGCAAAAGCCCCGGCGCGGGGAGCGGCACGCTCCCACCCGTGCCCGCTCACCTCTCCCCAGGAGCCCACCACCCAGGTGGTGCAGGGGTGCGTGTTGCAGGGCCGGGTGGTGTYGGGCCGTAACGCCTCCTCGCAGCGGCCCAGCTCCGGGCACGTCACCAGCCGCTCCTGCTCCCCGCCGCCGCACGACTCCGAGCACTGCCGAGACACAAGCCGTCGAAAGGGGAAGCCAGCGGCGCCAGAGAAAGGCGGGCACGCTCCATGCATTGGTGCCTCAAGGAAATATGCCGCAAACCCACCCTGCAAATACATAAGCGCCCGCAAAACCTGCTGCCCAGGCGGAGTGCCTGCCTTGCAGCTCCCRCTGCTATTAGCGGGTGGTTTCCTTCTTGGTGCCCAAAACTGGCTGGGAGGTTCCCAGAGGCAGGAGGATCCAGCAGACCCGCTGCAAGTATCTGCTTAAATTTTGCAGGCGTGCGAARAAGCAGGCTGAGCCCGCTGCCAGCGATCGGGGGAGGCCCCCGGCGAAGCGTCCGCGTGGCCGCAGGCAGCTCAGCCCCCCCCGGCCGCGCGCTTGCCCGGCAGCAGCTACTGGGCATTTGCTCCGGGCAAGCAAACGCCGAGCGCTGGCCGAACACGCGTCCAGGGGGAGAGAGGGAAGGCAACTGCGGGCGTGAAGCATCCCGCCGCAGGCAGGCACGCAGCGTGTGCCCAGCCGGGAGAGGTCCCGCGGCGACGCTCGGGGGTCGGACGCRCGCCCCGCTCAGCCCTTACCTCCCTCCAGGAGGACGTGTACCAGTCCAGGCACGGCGTGCTCTGGCAGGGGAGCTGCGTGGGCGGCTTGTAGAGGACAGCCTGGCAGTGGAAGGGCCGTAGGAGCCTCTGGTCTCTGGTGTCGACGCAATGGACGTCCCGAACCTTCGTCCCCCCGCCGCAGCTCCTGGAGCACTGGGAAACAACACGAGCATCACGCCGGGGAAGGGTGGCAGGGGCCGGTGCAGGGGGAATCCCTCCGGCAACGGGAGGTGACCCCAGAGACACGCTCTGCTCTGGGTTGGACTGAGTTGATACTCAATCTCTTTTCACCTTTCTCTAGTCCAAGCTAGAGAAAAGTCCGTGCAGCTCTGAGCCTGTCACTGACTTCCCTCTGAAAGCAGTCGGCTTCCAGTTGTAACAGCCACAAAGTCTTTCCTTACGACGGATGATCTCCCACCTGCACAGCCAAGAAACGGCACCCACCCAGCCCAAGGAGGGTTGCTCCCCACCGCTGAACATGCTGGATTCACCCAACCCAACTGCAAACCCCCCGATAGTGTGGATTGGCGAGAATGTTTTCCAGAAACTTTCAAACCCCTCTTTGTTTAGCTTTTGCAAATTCCTGTCTTTTTAACCAGCCCGAGAGCAGGAAAAATGAAAAGATTATTGTGGGMTGAAGTAGTTTTAAAGTCTGTGGCAAGCGCAAATCTTTGCCCTCTGCCTTTTGAGCCACGGGGCAGGAGCGCGCCCCAAGAGCAGGTCATGCACCACCTCCCTTCATTTTTCTGTGGATTTCTCGGGACCCTCCCTCCCGCCTGCACCCTGTTTACCTTACTCCAGTTCCCCACGCGCCACGACGAACACGGTCTCAGGGAACACCTCCGGGCAGGGACGGGTTTGTTGGCGGCGGCGCAGCCGTCGTCGCGGCCGGTGCTGCAGCGCACGACCCTCCAGATCGCGCCCACGCCGCAGGTGGCCGAGCACTGCAACACAGGAGGCGGGCGCCTGTCCCCTCCTCTCCGGCTGGCCCCCCCGGCCCTCCCCTGCCCCCATGCCCCTAACGCCCCTCATGCCCCACGGCTGGCTCCGGCCGGGGACGGAGCCCGGTGGCCCGGCAGAAAAGTCCCCGGGGACTCGGCTCGTCGCCCCCTCCGCGGGCATCGGGAGGGGTGCCGGTAAAACTGGGGCGTGCGGAGGCAGGGCTGCGGGATGATGCGGGGAGAGGAGCTTTGCCAGAGGCTGTGCCCGGCGCTGCCCMATAGCGAGAGGCTCCTCTCGAACCAGTCCCACATCAGGCAGCCCTCGGTTTGGGGAAAAAAGGAAGAAAACCCTCCTCCATAACTATTTCAGTCGTTTCTGGTCTGGCTGGGACTGTCCTTTCTCTCCCTGCTCAGCTTTTAGCTTCCAGGAGGACTCTCACGCCGTGACCCCGGACCCCAGCAGCGAYGGCCATCGCCCTGTGCCAGCGTCCCGGCCGCGGCCGCCCGCAGCTCGGTGGGAAACGGGGCAGCGACGGGGGTYTCCGCGGCTGGGGGTGCCTTTCCCTTTTTTGTTGCTAGGTCTCTATTAATTAGCACTAATAGCTTCAACCGTTCGACTGCTGTCCCATAAAGCTCTGTTTCATCCCCTTCTTTCACAAGCACTGCCTGTCCCCTGCCCTTTCAGTGTTAAAAGCTCCAGTAAAGATCTCTCTCCACCTGAAAGGCAATGCCCCCACCTCCTCTTTTGGATCCACCCCTCGCTGCCCAGACTGATCCGATTTATCTTGTAGCAGCCTTTCCATCTTAAAAAACAACACCCGTGTGCCCCCGTGTCAGGGCGCTGCCACCAGTCCCATCCCCACGGCAGAGCTCCCTCCAACGCCCTGGCTCAAGCGATGTTCAAAGCCCTTTTCTAAAACCCACATGTGGGACTGTATTTTTGCTGATATTAAGTATTGTCCTGACCGTTACTCGGTCCTTTGTGCAGCCTTCTTAAAAGACTCCCCCAGCGCTCGGTCTCCCGTGCTTCACAACACTGAAGGCTTGTTATTTTTGTGCTTTCTGATAAAAGCCCATTACCATGAATTGCGGCAGCCATTTGTCTGTCACCGCAAACGCTGTGCAGAGAGCAGCCCCGGGACAGCGAGGCAGTGAGAGGATAGCTGATAATTGCCGATCATCCCCCATTCACTGCATTCAGCACAGCCCCTTCCCTTTGGTAATTTGCAGCCTTGATGCGCCTTGCACTTGACATTCAAATTTCTGTCATTTCGTGACATATTTTAAGATACTCTCTCCTACAAAATGGCAGCAGCTTGCTCCCGTGCCAGGGGGTCTCCCTGGGCGCTCAGCCCTGGCGCGGGGGCTCTGTGCTTGCCTGCTCCTCCGCAGCGGGCAGGGATTTGGGTGCCCGCCGGGTACCGCCACCACCACCCCAGCACCCACTGCCCGGGCCCCTCCTGCGGAGCAGGGAACGCCGAGCACGGGGGGACCAGCCTTCCTGGAGCGGGGAGCTGCGCCAGGGCAGCAAAGGGGCTGCTTGGAGACGTGCCGGGCTGGGCCGAGCCGAGCATTGCAGAGCGCAAGGAGCCGCTGCCATGGCCGGTGCCCAAGGGAGCGGGACAGGACGGAGCGGGACAGGACGGAGCGGGACAGGACGGAGCGGCAGCTGGAGCACGCGTGAGCCACGCACATTTTTTTGCACGCAAAGAGCCATGTCCCAGAGACCCGTCAGGAGAGGGACAGGTCTCTCACCTCTGTACCGGCCACGTCACGCTTTTAATGGGACTCAACACATACCTCGCTCCAGTTCCCAACCTCCCAGCTGGGCATCACGGTGGCTGCCATGGTGATGGATGGCAGAAGCAAAGCCTCCTCCTTCTCCATCTCCTCCTTCTCCCAGAGCGGCAGGGGGGCAGGGGTGGGCTGGGATAACTTGTGCTCCCMATCACTGAAAGCAAATGTCCCTGGGGCTGCCCACGGCGAGCGCTCCCCTGGCGCGGTGCTGCTGAGCGGGGTCCCGTGGGAGGTCTGCGGGGCACGGGGTGATGCTGTCTCCGGGTGGTGGGACATCCCCACGGTCCACCACACCGGGGGGAATTCGGAGSGCGATGCTCCTGCTGGGTGCACGGGAGGGCTGTGAGCCGGGGCCGTGGGCACGGCTGGCACCAGGGCATCTTGCTGGGTGAGACCGCTGGAGGTGAGCTGGGTGGCTCGCCCGGGCATGGCGGGGGACAAGGCCACTGTAGTGGCCACCAAGGGGACCGAGGTCAGGAATGTGGGGGTGCGGAGCTCTGGCTGGTGCTCTGCCTGCCCCACGGGGCCCCCATCAGCACCCGTGGGATAGGGACCCACAGCAGGATGGGTGCTGCCGGCACTCCTTCCCATCTCCCACCCCGGTCCCCGCGGGGTGGGGAAGGAAAGATCTGCCCCTCTGGCTTGCTCGTCGGCCACCGGCGCTGCGTGCGTGCCCGCCGTCCCCTCCCGCGTTTCTGCCCACCCTTCCTGCTCCTCGGTCTTGGGGGCAGCACCGTTAGCATTACTGGTGACGACAAGACCCATTTCTCTTGAGCCTTCACGGCCTCTCCCTGCAGAGCCGGCCACGTCGTGCTCCTCACTGCCGGCGTTACCCGGCCCCTCTGTGCTCGTGTGCCCCTCGCCGCTGCTCCCCGGCTCTCCCAGGCCGTCGGACGCGGCGGCTGCGGCAGCGCTGCCCCTGCCAGCGGGCAGCGGCGGGGAGGGATCAGCCGGGTGAGGAGCCCGGGGAGCGAGGCTGCCGGCTGGAGCRCCCTGCCCAGGTCCGGTCCTTGTCGGCACGGCTCCCCGGGGTTCACCCGGGGGCGGGTGGTCGCGGCTGTCGGCAGAGTCGTGACTCGTGGTGCTCTGGGTGGGCGGGTGGTCCTCGGAGCGGGGCACAAGCATTGCGTTCTCCTCCTCACCCGAGAGGTGTGGGACGGCGTGGTCGGGAGCGGCTGTCCCCGCATCCTCAGGGACCACGCTCAGGAGGTCATTCACGGCTAAACCCCCGGGCCCCATCTCTCCTTCGCCGTGCACAGGAGCAGAAGCGTTTGCTTTGCTGGTCACTGGATGGTCCTCACTTGCTCCTCCGCCCAGCTTGATGGTGTGCAGGACATCGGTGGGTATCTCACGGGACCCCTCCACGTCGTTGGTGCTCAGCTCTGGCTTATGCTCCTCGCCTTTGGTCTCTTTCTCCGTGAAGGGATAGTAAGACAGATCCTCATGGAAGTTGATAAAATTATAATCGTAGTAAAAATCATCAACAAAAACATTTCCCTTTCTGGCTGAGAAGTCCTCCTCAGTGATGATATTGACATCACTAGACTCCGGAATATTTGGAATTAAGGGGTTAAATTTAGTAATGTGGCTGCTGGGGATGTAATGTATTTCATTAAATATCTCTCTGCTGGAGGACCCACTGCCAGACCAGTCCATGTTGGCGTTGTCTAATTTCTCCTGGCACTGCAGCAAGGAGCAAATAGTTTCCGAGCTGGGTCTTTCTGCCGGGTCACAAGCGGCTCCAGTGCTGTTGCTGCAGTAAACAGGGCGTCTCTGTGTCCCGTTTCCACACGTCGCGGAGCACTAGGAAAGGAAGAGAGACGCAAACGTCAGGGACGGGAGCGCGGGCGATGCAGGGTGCAGCAGGAGGAGCGGGGAAGGGGCCGGCAGCGGTGCTGCGGCCGTGCCCGAGCCCCTCGCCGGTGCTCCCCYCCAAGCTCTGGAAGCGGGTGCTTGACCGTCCCATGTGCCGCGATGCTTTGGGCACAGGGGAAGGGGCTCCACATTGCTCTGCCGTGCTCCCACCACCCACCTGGGTCCCGAGACGTCTCCTGTGCCAGTCCCAGCTGGGGCATGGGGTCCCCTGTRCCAGAGGTYGGGAGMAGGGGGTACCGGTCACACTGGTAAGCAGTGTTGTTACTGGCCCAGTTTACCTCCGGGGCTGTCTCCCCATTAAAGACCGTCCCAGTGCAGGGCTGGTATTGCAGGGTTCTTTGCTCGGGGTGATCCTTGACCTGCACTCCAGCCAGAAACAATTTTCCCGGGAGATGGACRTTGTGAAGGGCTTTGGGTAAGATGATCTAATACCTCTCTCCTATGACCTATCGCCATGAATTACATCTCTTCTTCTAGAAGAGAATTTTTTGAAGCAGGGGATAATAACATGGGTGTTGTCCTAGTAGGGAAAAAGCAAGGCTCAATGAGGAGCTTTGTTGAGGACACCCCCTCCTCCACCATAATGGTCTCTTTGAGATTGTTCACTACAAAAAAACCCCACAAGCTGGCAAGAAGGACAGCAAAGTTTTTTGCTGAATAAGTAAATCATAGCGCTACTAACATCACTTGCGGGCTGCACAAGCCACAGGCCGCTGCAGTTTGCGGTGACAAATGCACRGAGCATTAGTCATGTACATCAAAGTGCCTTATACAACCCAGCCAAGGAGAACAAACGGTCAGCAAGGCAAACAAACCCAACAGAGGGGATTTCTGCTGAAAGCCCTGCTATTTGGATGAAAACGGATGGGCTGAGGCAAGGGTTTGATGCGCAGCCACTAGCACGTGGAAATTAGGAGGTTAAGGTGGACAGGCAGAGCTGCTGGCCTGGGCTGGCCGGGAGCTGTGYTCCTCAAACAGTACATACTCCTCTATTTTGAGGCTTTCTCGTCTTTGCWCCGTCCTCGCGAGGGCCGGGTGCCTGGCTGGGACCAGCCCCGCTCCCCGCGCCGGTCCTGCTGGGCTCCCGGGTGGGTGCCCACCCTGCGGGACGTCTCCTCCCAGGCAGGGGCTGTCCGGAGGAGATGCTGACCCAGCAGCCGGGGCCCCGTGCCGTGCCGTGCCGTGCCGTGCCGGCTGCAGCCTCCCCAGCTCCGTGCCTCCTGGGCAATGCCGGGTAGGAGCAGAAGTGACCCCGAGGACTGTGCCCAGCAGGAGGGACAGTCCATAACACCCCGTGGCCACCGCCAGGCATGTCCACCAGCTACGTTATGTTGCTGAAATAAAACATTACCACACATTAACATCTGCAGGAGGGGTGCAAGCAAGCTGCTTCACCCTACCGGAATGGCCAAATCAGGGAAAACAGAGGTCAACTCCTGCAGCGTGCACCTTAAGCTAAAATTTCTCAGCAAATGCCTCCAGCTCCCTCCAGGAGAGAAATTCCAAGTATCGAAGCTCTTGCAGGGGGAAGGAGGGGGCTTATTTGCCAAGGCTTGGTTATCAGGAAAGCCTCCGGGACACAGATAAGAAACGTGGCTGTGAGGAGCCTCGTGGAGGAACACCCAGAGCTTGCAGGAGGGTTCAGCATCAAGCACGGGGCTGCAGGAGGCACGGCAGCAGGCTGCGCGGTGGGACGTGCTCCGGCCAGCAGCAGACAGATGCTCCTGGATGCAGACCCTCCTGTATTAATAGGCAACAAATGAGGCTTCTGGGTGCACCGAGAACTCCTTTGGAAAGTCCACAGAGCTGGATATACATTGCTTTAGGGTCCTTCTGAAGGCACTAAGTCCCAGTGTTTAAGCACTTTGTTGGGCTACCAAACCGCAAATAACCCCTTCGGCTTCGCGGGCTGCCGGGGTGCTGCCGGTGCCAGACAGGCGTTCGTGCTGCCCTGCCCGGGGGTCTGCAAGTACGAAAAAGGCAACAACCCCCTATTATTATAGCTGGACAGAAGGACCACATTTCTGGGAAGCTTCCAAGTCCCTCAGATTTCTCTACCTACTGGTGGTGGTGGAAATGGAGAAGAAGGAGGGCTCTTGCTTCAAGTGAAAGAAGGACAGAAAAATTACAGATATCTCAAAATCTCAAGCACATTTTTCCTGGGCTCACAGATCCGTTGATGTCAACACCACAGAGGAGGACTGTGACAGCTTGGGCTGGCTCCGCGCATAGCACAGACCCGCGGGCAATTCACGATTTTCCCTTTAAACTATTGCAGCCTTCTTTCTCAGCCCTACAATTGTGGCTTTTGTGGGCCCCTAGAAAAATATTTCTAAATAGCTCTCATTTAGCCTTCAAATTTTCTGTTCGCATTTTTATTCCATTTGTTTCTTAGCAACAAGCTCAGTTCCCAGGCTCTCTCATTTCTCTCCCGATACTTGTCTTTATGCTGAACACTTTCTGAAAACTCCGCTTAAATTAGGAGTTATAATTTTCTGGTTAAAACCCTCAACCTGTGGTTAAGCTGATCCACAGAAATACAAAAATAAATAATGGCTACACAAGGTGCCCACAGACCATGGCATTTTATACGTGTTTTTTTTTTTTTTTGATCTCTCCCTCTCTTTTTAAAAAAATTGTTGAAAAATTTGTGATGCCCCCCCCAATTCCCCGGGAGCGTTGCTGGGGGGTCTCTGCCCACCCCTGCAGCGGAGACGGGGCAGCGTCGCTGCCGGGGAGCGGATGCCCACCGGCCGGCACACACACGCACCGCGCACCCRGACCCCGGCTTGCCCCTAACACCCTGCTTCAGCAGGCACGAATTATCTTTAAGGCTTCTGCCAAAACAAAGGGGAAGGCTTGCGGTGCTGGAAAATACACTGAGGGGTTGAAAACCTCTTGTTTCTGCCCTCCTTGCAATCAGGCATGGGGTACCTTCAGGGGGGATGGGGCAGAGTCGAACAGCTCGGTGCTCCCTCCTCACTGGGACCCCCCCGTGCCACGGAATTCCCACCCGTGTGAGCTGGTGTTACAACGTGAGCCCACAGAAACACATCCGTGATTTTTCCCTGTAAGCAGGAGCACGCCCATCACTCTCGGGCAGGCTGAGGATACCTGGGGCACTTTGTCCCCGGCTCCCACCAGCTTTGCAAGACACTGGGACCCCCCTGACGCTCCTTCTCACCTCAGACCAGTTCCCCACGGCCCACTGGGAGGGACAGGGGACCTCCCGGTGACAGGGCGCGGTGGCGTCTGGCTTGGAGAGGTGCTGGCAGTCTGCTTGCTGCAAGGCCCTCTGCTCGTCCAGCCCCACGCTCTGGATGCAGAGCACCGTCCTCTTCATCAGCCCCGACYGGCCGCAGGTGGCCGAGCATTTCTGCCATTCGCCGACCCACCACCTGGGGAAACGGGGACGGGAAAATGGCTCAGCCGGAGCGGGCGGCCGCGARCCGGGCTCCGTCCCGTCCCCCACCACGCCGAGTGCTGCGGGGCGGTGGGTTTTAGCCACCACCACCCGAGAGGTGTTTGGGGCCAGGAGATGTACACGAGATGCACGCAGGCTTCGGCAGCCCGTAATGATTCCCGGGGGAATTAGGATCCCAACCGCGGCTTGTGTTTCAGCCCGAGGTCAGGGACGGATCAGTCCCCACGTTGTGCCGGGGCTGGTTATCTGCACAGAGGCAGAGAGGTGCCAGGACGGTGCCTTCCCGCGCAGCTCGTGGTCCGCGGACGAGCGACGTGCTGCGGCGGTCAGGCAACCACAGGGATTTGATCCCATAGACCGAGGCAGGGTCTGGGACCCATTCTCAAGCACGCAGGAGAGGTGCAAAACCAGGGCTGCAAATAGCTGCACGCGTCCCGGTGCGACCCGGGCACAGCAGCGACCGAGGTSCCCCTGGCTCTGGTCACCCCCCGAGGGCAGTTTGGGGATGAAAGCTTTGCCGCGGAGGAGCGAGGGGAAATGCCGTGGACCTGGCCGGGCAGGGCTCCTCGCTGCACGTCCTCTGCCGGTCGTCGGGGCGGGTGAGCGCGTCGCAGTGCCGCTCCTCCACGATGCCGGCCAGCTTCTCCACGCAGTGCACGACCTGCCGCTGCACCCCTGCGGACACAGGCAAGGGCTTGGCTCGAGACGAAAAATCGAACCGAACCGTCGAGCATCCTCTGCCAGCAGGTGAGAGGAGGCCCTAAGGCAAGCTCGAGCCACAAAAACCGGGGAAAGAAAATGAAACCACCCCTGAAACTGGAAGTCGAGAGCCYACTTCTGCTGAGGGACCGATGCCCTCGTGGAGCCCAAGAGCACCAGTGCTCCCAGTGGACCCAGGTGGGAAAAGCAGAGCTGGAYACCTGGTCTCAATCCGACACGCGTGTGATGAGACCTACGGAGCTTAACTGGGCTGGAAAATGACCCTGGATACGCAGCTGCAAAGCAGGGACACCTGGGACTGGATGGATGGATGGGTGGGTGGGCGGATGGAAGGATGGAAGCAACACCAGTCCAGCCAGCACACGGGCTCCTGGGCATTACAAGCAGCAGACCGCAGCCAAAGCCCCTCCCYGGGGCTGGCGGGACACAGTGTCTGTCTGTCCAGCACAAGGCAAACCTCGGCTCCTGCCCCGAGACCGAGGCCAGGGCTGCTCACGCAGAAAGCTAGAAACAGATCACAGAAAGAGTTGGCAAATCTTGTTCTCCCTTAGAAAAAAGCTGCCAGATTACACCTGTTCTTTCATGGCTTAGGAACGTCAGGAAATACCTAAGGAATGGCAAGAGTTTCCACAGAAGGCAAGGTGAGGACAACCGTGTCCAGAACCGTTGGCAGACCCCAGACTCGGAGGGACGGCTTGCTTCAACCTTGCAAACTCCTCGGGACGTCTCCGCTCGCCCTCCCGGTGCTTTGCCTCTGTACCAAGYGGCTCACAGGGACAAGACGGACAAGCAGGAACATCTCCACCCTTCTGCTGGCTCCCACTCTCAGATTTCTGCAACAACCCCCGCTCGGTCCTGGTGGCCTCCGGCCGCGTCCTTTGGTCACAGGCAATGCAAGGGGCACTGCTGGGCGAGCTGCTGAGCAGAAATCTCTGGAGTAAAACCTTTACTATCCTACAGCTTTTATACTCAGCAGTGAGGTGAGAGAGATGTAGTAAAATGCCCTTCCACAAGCTGCCTAATGGGATTTAATAGCGATGCAGCTGGCGGAGGCTCCGCGGAAAACACCCCGCTGCCGGAGGGACCTCTGGCCAGGGGGAAAAGCCTTTCCCCACCCTCCCCTCGCGAACAGCCTCTGCAGCCGTGGTGCGGGAGGCACCACGCGTTTGGGGCTGCCACAGCCACGCGGAGCAGCACACGCGGGGCAGGGCGGCGAACGGTGGAGATGCTGCAGCCCGCGGGGGGAACGCCGTCCTGGCACCACTGACCAGAGCCACATCCAGCCACCGGAGCACGTGCGTGCACATATGCACCCCCCCCSAGGCTTTTGGGGAGGCCGTGTCCGAAGGGCAGCCAACTGACAGCAGCACAGCTCTTTTTTTGGCAGCCTTCTGCCCCGGCCGTAGCTCACGGATAAATCACCCGCCGAAGCCTCCTTGCCCCGGTCTGCAGCGCTCACGGGACGACATTTTTCAGGATGACCTCACCCTGAACACGCTGCCTCGCTGCCTGCTTTTGTCCTCCTTTTTGCAACACGTACTTGACCCGTGACCCGGGAGAGCTGTAAATAATAACCACYGCAATCAGCTGCGATTGATACGGCCCTGCTGAAGCTGCTGGGTCGTGCTCTGGCTCAAGCGCCCGGGAGCTTGCGGGGCCGGCGGGGCTGGGGCCCYGGGGCTGGCCCCCACAGAAGAGGCTCAGTCTGAGCTCTCCCAAACCCATGTCTCAGCTCCCACCGTCATCCAGCCCAGGGAGAGGGGCTCAGCCCTCCTCCAGCCGCTCGCGGTGAGCATCCTCGCCCAACTCCTGCCTGATTTGCTCCTGTATTTCCCTTCTGTTCTGGAAGCCAAGCTCTCAAACCTTGCAAAAAAAAGCTGGTTTTAAACAAAAGCAAGTGCCCTCAGCTCCYGCCCTCCTCGACTCCCCACGCGAAGAGCTCTCAGCGTAAATGTACATAAAACGCCCCACCAGCTCCTGCCGCACCACAGCCCTCCTGCTCCAAGCAGGAATCCACGCTTATCTCCCAGAAACAGGCAGGAAACATCTCCTGGCACTCTGTGCTACCTAGAAAGTATGAGTGTCCTTGAATTCCCTCTTTTCCAGTGGCAGCCGCTCTCGAGGGAGCCCTCGCTGGTCCCAGCCTCCCCCCTTGCAGCGTGCCCAGACTGTCCCCCTCCACCGGCCGCCCCAAAAGCTGCCCCGGGGACCCCGGGATGCCCGGCCGGTGGCRCAGTGGGGCGGGAGGTGGGAAAGCAAGCGTCCGACACCACGGGGCAGCGCGGGACCCCGGTGCTCTGCCTGTGCCGGGCACCCTCCCATGTGCTCTCCGTAAAGCCCTGGAAATGACCCCCCTGGAGAGGCCCAGCCARGCGGGAGACCGGCCCTTCGACACTCCCTGCCTTTCTCTAAAGCTCCTTTGTCTCCATCACCCTGACGCCAAGGAACACCCGGCGTGGTCACAGGACACTGAGCAAGGAGCAAAGCGCTGATAAAGCTCGGKGTCCGGCAGGCGAGCGCGGCGGGGGCACCGGAGAGCGGTGACCTCAGCAGATGTCTTCTTTTCCCTTCCCAAGACCTCCAGAAACCAAAGACCCAGGAATTTCTACGGCATCCCCACGGTACGGGGATGCTCTGCCTGCTCCGCTCCTCCACCGCGGGTGGCCGAGCCCCGGGGTCCCGCGGGAGCYGGACTCACCGGTCCCGCACGTGGCGGTGCACGTGGTCCAGGAGCCGAAGCGCCAGAGGAACTCCGCCTGCTCGATCTCGTTCTCGCTGTCCGCCGGGCGCTGGATGGTGTACTGGTACCGCACGCCCGGGTTGGTCTCCTGAAACAGCAGCTGTGGGGGGACAYGGGGCGGTCAGGGACGTGGCTCGCGCAGAGCGGTCGGGGTTGGCCATTGCACCCCAGGGGCTTTTCAGGAGATAACAGCCTGCCCAGCACAGCCATAAAGATGTCATTCTCCATCCGGCTCCGTACCAGGGCTGCATTACCTGTACCCCAGCAGCAGCACACGACCATTTCGGAAACAGCAAACGGCCGAAGCAGTGTAGGAGCAGAGGAGCCGCCCCAGCTGCCCCCGCTCAGAGCGCTGGGCTTGTGGAAATGTCAGGTAATAATAAAAAATAAAAGTGAGAGCATTGAGAACCACCAGGACTTTGGTTTTATGTCTCCCCTGATGAAGAGCCTGGAAGGATTCCCCTTGTTAATCCCGTCCAGTCCCACTGCCAAATGCAGCCTCATCCAAGGACCTTTTCGAGGCTCAGCACGGTGAAGGGCCCAGGTCAGCCAGACACCCCCTTCCCCGTCCCCTTCCCCACAGTCGGAGCTGGGGAGCAGGTTTCGCATGTGCCACCACCGGCCCCAGCCCAGCTCGGGGTCTGCAGCACGCGGGGCAGGAACGACCCTCCCCRCAAGGACAGACCCACTGCTCGCTCCCGCCGGACAGGAGCGTGCTGAGCCACGTCTGCCTCCCTCCATCGCTCTTCCTGAGCTCCCAGCGAGGGATGTTACGGCTGGAGGGAGCTCTGACTGCTCCCAGCCCCGTGTGCTGGACTGACGGTGGCTGGCCCGGATGGACGGACACTCGGGTGAACATCAGTCACAGTGACCCGTCCTTCGGGGTGGTGGCAGAAGGAAGGGAAGGGGACAGCAGCAAGAGTCCAGCCCCACAAGGGAGGAATCAAATCTCCTCGCCTCCACGCGTCCCACCGAGCTGCAACTGCTGCAGCAGCCGCCCTGGGGAAGCACCGCAGCACATCTCGGCTCGAGATGCCGGCTACCTGCGTCCTTCCCTGTTTGCGCCTCCAACCCGCCCGGGCAGCACCGGGCGAGGGGCTCGACTGCGTCGGGGCTGCAGCCTGACGTGCCCCGTGCACCGYGGAGAGGGGCTGGGGGTGCACCCACCCCCGCGTGACACCCCACTCCTGCGGTGGAAGAAGGGGCTGTGGCAAACGAAGGGAGCCGCCGGCAGCAAACGCCAGCAAGGGCTGACGGCGACGTGAGCCTGAAGGAATTTCCCTAATTGCTCCCCACTTGAAACGGGTTCCCGCTGCTCTCAACAGGCACGAAGCGGCTCCCGCGGTTGACACAAATCCTGCCCAAAGCACCTCCCACACCAGCGCTCGGCAAAGGCTGGGAGTTCAACCTTGTTTTTCTTAGTCTAAGTGCTCTCATTATTGCCAAAGATTTGTTGTTCTTGGAGCTTTGGCAGGAGCGAGGGCGTCTTTCCAAAACCTCTTCACGAATATTGAAACATTTTTGTCAAAAGGTTTTAATTAGGTTACGGATCCCAGAAAGCGATTTGCTGGTGCTGAGCACGCCAGCGTTCCCACTAACAGCAGCACTTGGCGGCAGACGAGCCCAGGATCCCGCTCACATTCCTTCCYGAGCCTCTGCTGAAAGAAATGCCAAAGGCAAAGACTTCGGCTGCTCGGCACGGCCGGGCTCCGGGGCGAGCCTCTGCAAAGGGCTGATGCTCGGGAAGAGCGCATCGGGCTGGGGGGCTTCCTGGGGGTCCTGGAGTTCATTATCTGCCAAGTCTGCTCCCCCACCGCCTGCCCTGCACAAAGGCTGCAGGCAATGCCTGACGGGAGCAGGGGACGGGCGGATGCTCTCCTCCTGCCCGCAACTCTGCCATCCTGGAAACACACTGCTGCAATGCAATTTTTTTTTAAATGTATTTTTTTTGGGGGGGGGGGATGCCGTGGTTAATTGTAACCTCTTCTGCCCAGACCCAGGCAGGCAGAGCGGCAGGTCCCGGGTGCCCTCCCCTGCCCTGGGAGCATCGCCCTGCGACGGGGCTYGCCTCCTCAAAGCCTCGGGGGTCTGGTGAAAAATAACCACTTATTCTGGGGAGGGAGGTAGCCTTACGGAAATTCCCATATGCAGAAGAGTAAAACTTGACATCTAGTTGTTTCAGAGGATTTTAAATGATCTTTTTGGATTTTTACCTTCTGCCCCAAGGGCTTTTGTGAGGAAGCGGAGCCTGACCCGCTGCGCCCTGGTCGGCATCACCCGGGTTTGGACCACAGAGCCCGACCCCAGGGGCCGAGCCCCTCGCCACGGTGTCAGGCAGCGCAGAGGGGGCACGGCGCTGGCGGGAGCGTGGCACTGCCGCGGGGTGCCGGTGGGCCACCCTCCGCCACCGYGCACGGCACCGCGACACCTCCCAGCTCCCACCGCCTCCGCCGGCTGCTCCAGYCCTGCCAGAAGCACCGCGGGCTCTTCCCCTGCTCTTGATAAGATACGGGAAAGGCCTCAGGAAGGGGCTCTCTCTCCTCACGCTCTCTCTGCTGTGTAAATATTTTGAGGAATGCTGCAAAGGGGACGAGGCTCAGCTGGAAGCGGCGTGGGCTGGAAACGCTCCCCGGGCCGGCAGCGCGTGTTCAGCCGCTCCCGACGTTGGCTCCCGGAGAAACACGCTCAGCGAGGAGATGCACAGCCCCATCCCTTAGTRGTGAAGTGCCATGATGGACCGTGGCAGCTCAGCCCCGCGTGGGAAGGCAGGAGAACCGGCGGCTCTGTCCCCCCGTCCTCCCTGCCACAGATCCCAACCCCCAGCAGAGCCCGGACCGTACCTGGATCCACACGGGCTCCACGGTGGGCCCCGGGGAGGTGAGGTTCTCCCAGTTCCCTGTCCTCTTGTAGGTGAAGGTGGTCCCCGCCACCCTGTAGTCCCCATTCCACTGGATGGTCCAGCCGCCGTTCAGGAAATACTTCTCCGGGTCCTCACTCCGCAGCGCCAGAAAATTCCCGGCTTCTGCGACTTCTTCGATCCGGATCTCCCGGGCTCCCACGGGGATAATCCCAATATCGACGTAACCTGGGAACAGAACCGAGCATTGGCCTTGGGGTAGTCAAAGACATGGCAGAGATGATCCGCGCCCTCGGSTGGGTGYTAGTGTCCCTTGGGTGGGTGCCAGYGTCCCTCGGGTGCCAGCATCATGCCAATCCTTACACCTCTGTAAGGCACCAGCGGGCTCCAAACCCCACCTTGCACTGAGCCCAGCTGCGTTCCCTGCTGGGAGAGCCCATCGCAGCGCGAGACATTTCCCGCACGGGCGCTGGCAAGGCATTTACCACACTTCCAACATGTCCTTGTCAACCCACAAAATCCCCCTAAACCTCTCCAAACCSGCTCCAGCATGCGCAGGTTTGTTTTCAGACCTTTAGGCACAAAGAGCAGTAAGGGGATATTTTTCTTCTGAGGAGCAAGAAGYGGAACGCCAACGCCACATCTCCCCATGCTGCCACTCGGGTCTCATCCCATCAAAATCGACAAGTCGGGATTAAAAACCACTCTGCAAACGAGCAGCAGCAGCGAGCCCGGCTCTGCGTGGAACAGGCACCTGGTGTTTCGGGGACGGAGCCGAGCGCCCTTACCCAGCCCCTCGCTGTCCTCGAAGGTCTTCTTGACGGTGTGGCAGGTGGAGCCGTCCCCGTGGCAGACGCCGCACCGGTCCTCCACCGCGTTGGAGTCGATCTCGTAGTCGCAGCCCACGTTCTGCAAGGCAGCCCCGTCAGCCGCCCGCACCCCCGCACCCCCCGGCCTCGCACCGCGCCATCGGCCGCCGCCGCGGGAGGAATGAGGGAGAGGAGGACCAGCCTCGGCCCTACATGGTGGGAAATAAGGAACGTGGATGGGAGAGAGGGGCGAGGAAACGGGACCTTCCCAAAGCCTCCAGTTGCCTCGGGCCCCTGCCTGCTGCTGCCAGCCGCACGGCCAGCCAGAGCGGGAAGCTTCCACAAATGGTTTTTATATAAGAGGCTGCGAGGAAACTTGTTGACTGATTATTTTCCCTCTTTCCTGCTACTCTTTGTGCCATCCAAAAAAGCCTTTTTTCCAAAAAGCCTATTTTTCCGAAAAGCCTTTCAGAGACTGTCTCTACCACTATGGCAGACCCACCCGTGTCCTGCCTGCTCGTGCGCGTCCCGGTGACACGCGGCCGTCAGCTTCGCAGCCGCGTGGCTTCGGTACGTCCCGTGGTGGGAATCTGCCCCAAGGCCACGGCACCACGGCAGCTCAGATTTCCACCCATTCCCTGATTTAACAGAAATCCAATGTCCCGCGTGTGTGTGAACRAAGGGACAGTCCTGCTGCTACCGAGGGCAGCTGGAGGACCCAGGGGACAGCTCGGCAAAGCCTCCCCAGCCACGCCGGCATCTCCCAGATKATTCACAGCGCCGACCGTGCCATCTCCACCGGATTCCTCTGCCTCCCACGCTGGGAGATGCCCTCCCCGGCCAGCAGCCGGAGCAACACTGCYGCACACCACAGCTCATTTGTAGGGAGCTTCCAAGAAATTAAAATAACAACCCAAAAGGAAGAGCAAATCTCAGCGCTGGGAGAGGCTGCCAAGCCGGGGGAGGCATCTCCATCGCTGGCAGGTCAGACTCGTGGCTGCCAGCGCCGGGTTCAGGGCTGGGCTGGGCATCCTCTCTGCGCACCCTTTCGTATGCATCTCCCCGAGCAGGGGGGTCCTTGGGCCGCCTCCCCACGGGGACCCACCTTGCAGATGCCGTTGATGCACATGTCACGGCTGGCGTTCATCTCGTAGCACGGCGTCCCGTCGATGACGGCGTCCCGCAGCTTTTCTGCAAAGTATTCGTCCTCCGGCCGGCAGTGCAGCTCGCAGGGGTTAACTGGGGAGCCCAACAGGCAGAAACTAAACCCGAGCAGCTGGGGGGCACATAACCACCTCCGAAAACATAAATTTACCCTGCAAGCCCAGCCATAATTTAAAATACGGCATAAACACGCTGCAAGGCAAATCTTACAGACACGAACAGCAAAATCAAGCCGTCAGCCAGACTGTGTTTCGGGTTTTTCGTTGGGGCTGCAGGCAGAAAGCCAGCAGGGGCTTTGCCCTCGACTCACTGTTGTTGGGCACCGGCGTCCACCTGTAGAGTTTCCCTTTGTAGAGCATGGGGTTGAACTGGCTGCACTGGACCTGGCGGAAGGAGGGCTTGTCGGGGGGACACGGCCTGACGTTGCAAATCCGGAACCGCTTCCGCTCCCCCAGGCAGTACCTGCCCCCGTACTTCGGCCTGTCCGCGGGAGGGAAAAGGGAAAATCAGAGAATTACAGAAGAGTTTGGGTCGGAAGGGACCTTAAAGATCATCTAGTCCAACTCCCCTGCCAGGGACATCTTCCACTAGGTCAGGTAGCTCAAAGCCTCATCCAACCGGACCTTGAACACTTCCAGGGACGGAGCAGAACTTCTCTGGGCAACCTGTTCCAGTGTCTCACCACCCTCATTGTAAAAAATTCCTTCCTTACACCTAATCTAAATCTACCCTCTTCCAGTTTAAAACCATTACCCCTGCCCTATCAAATAAAGACCTACCACACAGAAGGGGAAACTCYCTTTTTATTCACAGCTAAGGGAGGGTGGTTTTGTACCTGCCGCTGAGGTTTGATCTCATGAGGTTGGGTCAAAACCTGAATCCACCTGGAGTCAACGGGGAGCTCTCCCAGTTACAACCCACACAGATCACTGCTGCAACGTTCGTGTAAGGAAGCTGACTATGAACCCAACATCCACCCCAAAGGATCCCCACTCCACAGAGCAAGCTTTTGAAACGCGTGGAAACCACGGCCCACGTCCTTCTTCTCCAAGTCCCTCCTGGACCAGCTCCCTGCTGCTGCTGCGGCTGCCGGGCTGTGCCACGGTACCACGCAGGGTGAGACCGTGGACCAAAGGCAGCTTTTGCCGAGTGACGGCTCTCAAGCCRGAGGAGCTACATCTTGGGTCTTGTCCCTCTTGACAGTCTCTCCTTAATGTTGCCAATACGGCCAGTTTTATAGGCCTAGTGTACAAAGCTATAAAAGTCGGGTGTCTCTGGCAGTGTTCACGTCTGAAGTCCTCCCACCTCCTGCAGCTGCAGCCGGGCACCCTTTCCTGGGGGTAAAACACCTCCTTCACCATCCCGGCTACCGCGGCCGACGAGACGCCCGCGCTCCCACGAGTGAGCTCAGGTGCCCGTTCCGCGGCTGCTCCGGGGGAGCTGCTCTCCATCCCGCCTGGGACGCGCTTCCGACCCTGCTCCTCGACTGCCCAAGGGAACAGCAAAGCTGCCGCTGGGCTTTTTAAAGTAAGAGGGACTTTAGAAGCAACAGTAGGTTTTTCTCAGATGCCAACAGGCTCTCAAAATACTGCCACTGTCTCCTGACGCTTGCCTTTTCCTTTGGTCACAGCACTCTCCATGGCCCAYGTCCCTACGACCTCACGGAAGTTACTTTTCCCCTGTTCAGTTAAGTCTGGGCACACTTTGAGGCGAGAATAAAGTTAATTATTATTTTAGGGTTGTGTTTACATACCCTGCCCTGAGGAAATGCCTGCGGGAGGAGGACTGCCCAGCGCACGCATTTGTTCRCTCCATCCAAAAGGCAAAGCTGAAGATTTACCTACAGTGGCCAAAGCAAACAACTGCCCGGGGAAATTCTCCTGCTTTTCCAGTGCTTGCTCTCCTGCCCGTCCGCAGCTGTGTTTAAAACACTCCATAAACTACAATTGCACTTCTGCCACAAAACTCATGTCAAACACAAGCCCAGCTCTTGACCTGGGACCGAGATTACACAGCGCTTCTTTAAACAGCTCAATAGCATGTGCTAAAAACAACGCGCCCATGGAAGACGCTGGGCAGAAAGCACATCTGGGCTCATTAGAGAGCCTGCTCCCCGGCTTTCAGATCTCCTCAAGCCATTGAAACGTGCCTGCCCCTGCAACATCGCTCACAAAGCCCTTTTCTCTCCCCRCCCCAGGGTGCTCTGACACCCGGCCAAGCTGGGGGCTCTGGCTGAATCCAATACAACAGCGATTTGGTGACCAAGGGGACATCTGGGGAGCAGATGGGCCAGCCCAGAAACCACGGGATGGACAAGGCTGCTCCTCCGCCAGCGCCCGGCGCTTCCAGGCGAGAGCCAGCGCCGGCTGCGGCACCGGCTGCGGGGAGGCAGCCTCCGGCCGGGCACCCATCAGAAATCGCTCGTGGAAAGCAACGGGGTGACAAACAGCAGCAGGATTTTCCAAAACAACTCTGAATCAGGCTCGAAGAACACCTATTTTTCTTTTCTTTTCTGTCCTAAAGGACACTGGATATGTTTTACAGCTACAAGTGTGGAGCCTTTGCTCTTTGTTTGGGCCATATTCAACTGCTCTCTGCCTGCATGGAGCGGGAGTGACTTACCCGTGGAAGGCGACAGAGCAGACTCTGCCCCCCCCCGAGGCTTTCGCTGCCCAGCCGCCTGGGTAACCCCGTGCAATGAATCCCCTGAGGGTTCCAAAAGCACATTGTTCAGACAGGTAACTGCGTAACGGCACAGTTTTGCTGTGCAATGCAGACGGGGGCAGGACCGCACCGGCCAGACGACGGTCCCCGGCTTTATGGGGCGATAAGGAAGCGTTGGGTTCCTCTCCTAAACGGGGTCCGGGGGAGCTCCGGGGGAGCGAGGGCTTGCTTACGTGGGGCTGCTGCACTGCCTCTCCGCGCTCTGCACGCCCGCGCCGCAGCTGCGCGAGCAGGCAGCCCACGAGCTCCAGGAGCCCCAGCCGCCGTCGATCGCGTCGGGACGGTAACCCACGGGCACGCACTCGCCGTTGAAGCACCACTGCAAAGGGACGGGCGAGAAGAAGAGAAAACAAAGTTTAAGGGCTCAATAATTGATGTTGAGTCAGGCAGCCCGGCCGCGGGGAGCACTGAAGCCCAGCACCCGTATTGCCCCGTGAAAATCCATGCTTTGCTCACACGGAGGTGCCTGGGGGTCAGCTGAGCTCTGCCAGAGCCCGGTGCACCTCTAAGCGATGGGAAACTCGGAGATGTTGGGCTGTTTGAGGATTTGTCCAAGGCAACATACCCAAACCTCCACCGAGACCCCTCAGCAAGTGGATTCATAGCCTGATCTCAGCCCAGAGGGAAGAGTCAGCGAGGCATAGCCACGGACAAAGGCACGGCAGGAGGTTTCGCAGGGAGCGGCGGCTAAGCCCGGGRTCACCCCCAGTGCTCTGGGACCAGGGCTTCGGGAGGTGACACTAAACCTAGCAAGGAGAGATGTCTACAGATATTTTTGTAACTCTATAGTTTTATGCTACCTTGAGGAGGAAAACCCTGTTCTGGTACGTCACCCACGCAAGGGTGACCCRAGCTGGCTGCAGACAGCCGGTCCCCTGCGCACCCCGTGCCCGGTGCAGCACCCGCCGAGGTGCCACGGGCGCTGCCGGACCCCCCGTGMAGAACAAGCCTTCTGCTCCCCTGCCACGGTAATTAACTGCGGGTTTCACCTTCTTAAGGCATTTTCAGCTTCACTGAAGGCAGTCCCACCCCGGCAGTGGTGTTTGGGCAGAGCAAGGGCAGCGAGGTGAGCCCGTCCCTGCGTGCCGGAGCCCGCGAAATTCCCCGGTGTGCAGGACAAGGAGTCTCTGCAGCGGCAGAGGGGATGGCTCCCCGTTACCTTGTTCTCCCCGCAGGCTGTGCCGTCAACGGCAGCGTCCAGCTTGGAGTGGCACGTGTTGCCCACCGTGCACCACAGCGTGTTGCAGACGCTCTGCAGAAAACATGGTTGCGCAGGAGACTGTCACTGCCCCGGCCAACCCATCGGCACAAAATTAACTTGCAGGGAGAAGATCGCCCCGTGCAAAGCCCCCCACCCCCAGAGAGCCCCTCGGAGCCGCACAAGCCCGCGTTATGTCGGGGGGGACCCTGGCTTACGTCCATGTCGTCGCAGAAGGTGGAGTAGGCGCCGTACTGCAGCCGGCACTGGTGGCCCACRTCGTAGAGGACGCCCGGGGGCACCAAGGGGTAGTCCAGCACCTCCCGGGCAGGGGGGTCGTCCAGGCACAGCCCCCAGCCCCGGCTGAAAGAGAGAGGTCAGAGCAGCATCACCACCGGCCYGGCACACCCGTACAACGCTCCGGCAGCTGCTAACGGAGGAACCGACCACCTCAGTAATGTCCCACCACGACAAGAAGCAATTAGCATTTCTAGCTGATATGACCCTGGCTCTCCCATCAACCCTGGAGCCGCCCCAGCATGCGGACAGGCACGTGCGGGTACCTGCTTTTCGGGGTGGGTACCTGCTTTTCGGGGTGGGTACCTGCTCCCAGAGCGATCGCCCAGTGGCCCCCAGGCACGGCGGGTTTTGGGGAAGGCGAAGGGGCAAAGGCCCGTGCCTTGCATGTTCCTCCTTCCCCCCCCGAGATGCCCCTGTCCCCTTGACAGAAAACCAGAAATGTCATTTTTCCTGGGAATAATCCCCTGGATTTTTGCTTTATGAACAGGTCATCAGCTGAGTCCTCAGCCGGGACCCCGCTTTCGCCATTCAAGGTGAAGGGTTCCACTGAACAAACATTTCATTGCCGAGAAACAGATGCTGTCCCCGCGTTCGTACATCACGCTGACCCCAGAAACGTCTCTGCGGACACCGCAACCCGTGTGTCAATGCCCTGCTAATAGAAATAACGTAGATTGTCAGCCGCAAAACGCACTCGCCCTCATATCTGCCGCTACAAACAGTGCTCAAACTGTGCCGGACAGGACGTCTTTAGAAAAGAGAKATTAAAACCGAGCCATCAAGGCAGCCGGTGGCAGGCAGCCAGGCTGCGGGAGCCAGGAGGGACAGTCCCGGCTGCCTCCCTCTGCTCCGAGTGCTTTTGCTACGATACTTCACAAACACACAAGGAATTGTCACGCGTTTAGCTTTCAGTGTTGATTTAAACAAACTTGTTTCCAGCAAGGCAAAGTCTCCGGCGAGGGTTTCTCAGCAGATTAGATTACTTCGGCTTGTTGTGATTGGGAACAGGTCTAAATTAACTTGAAACAAGATTCCTTTTCAACCCAAAGCAGCAACCCAGAAACAAGGGCCAGCAGCACAGGAGGGCTCCTGCTCTGGGGTGCCGGCAGCGCCACGGGGCGATGCCCGGCAGATCCGGCACCCCCTCCTCCCTTTCCCATCCCACCCCAGTGAGGTCCACACTGGACACCTCCTGCAAACAGCCTGCTTGGCTGGAGGCAGCCCCTTAAAATACCACGTATATATATTTTTATAAGCCAATTCCCTATTGGAAAAATCAGTAAACAGGTTGCTTTCAGCAGCCCAGGGGCTCGAAAGTCTCTGTTCCCAAGTCCACAACAGCGGGAGCATCCTGCCTCCCCCAGCCCAGCGGGGAGGGAAGGATCGCTGCGGGCGATGCAGGGCTGAGCTGGGACGAATTAAGCGTGGATTAGGCAGCTGGACACAGTACCATGGTGCAGCCTGTTTCAGGCATAGAGAGGTCACTGCGTGGCACTTCCAGAGGTATTTTCTTTACCTGCTGGTGGAAAACACTTAAAARGAGTATTTTCTTTAAACATGAAAAGAATGGTATTTTTACTGGGGAAAGTCCAGGCTTAAGCACTGGGCTCCTGCATGAGCTACATGCATGATACTGGTGCTCCTCTGGACTAGCTCACCAACCGCCTGTTCAGGTACAGCACATGGGGCCCCGCACGTCACCCCAAAACCCCCCCAACCCTCCTCAGCCTCTGACCTGCTCGAGGCACTTTCCATCTTGCCCCAGCTTACGGGAGAGGTCTCTGTCCCAGTATGGGGGGTGATTTAGATTTGCTGTCAGATTTCCAGTGCTATGTTGAAAATCTATTTCTTCATTAAATATTTTACAATCGTCCCACTGGTCTTTTCAATTGGCCAAAACACATTACTGAGCCAGCATAAATTGGCATGAGTTTCCCTCTGGCTTTGCAGGGATATGCAATAAACCACGCTCCGCAGTAAAAATGCACAGGGGTCTGCGCTGCGTCTGCCTATTTCAGCCCCTTCGCTAATGAGCTGGATGATGGAGTAGATGGTATGATGATTAAATCCCCATATGTGAGCAGGCTGGGAGGATCTGCAGATACATTTGAGAGCAGGATTAAAATTCCAAAAGCTCTCGGAGAACTGGAGGAAGGGTCCAAAAAGCCAGGATGGAATTCAATAAAAACAAGGGCAAGGACTGGAGCTTGGGAAGAATCAGCTGCACAAACAGGGGATCTGGCAGAGCTGGCGGAGGAGCGAAGCAGCAGGCAGGGCTGCGAAGGCAGGGGAAGACCAGCCGTCCCCCGGCTCCGGGAAGGTGGGGGTCAACTGGAAGGAGCCCATGGGAGGATGAGGGAAAAGACGACCTCCAGCACTGTGCGAAGAGGTTGAAAAACTGGTTGTCTGATCTAGAGAAAAGACTGAAGGGAGACGAGGCAACCTGCAGCTGTGCCAAGGCTGCTGCTGAGACGGAGGGAGGCTGCTCCACGCCACCGCGCGCTCGCGGGGCAGGCAGGGCACCCACGAGATACTGGACCCCGTTTTACAAGGGTATTCCACCAGCCGGGCTGGGAAAGCTCACGTCACGGTGAGGGGTGGAGGGCAAAGAACCTTACAGCATCTTCCAACTCCTCCGAGGGTTAGAGAGGAAAATCACGGAACACGAAAAAGGGCTCGTCCGGGTCCGGAGCGGGCAGCGGCAGAGCGGTCCCTTCGCCGCAGGAGCATCCCCAGCCACCCTGCACCAGCCTCCCTCGTCACCCTGAGCAAAGGGTGCTCGCTCCCCCGGGGGACACCACCGCCACAGCACGGGGGTGACCTCTTCCATCGCCCCTGGGTGTCCGAGCGGACCCCGACCCACAGCCTCACCAAGAGGGTCGCCCAGCCCCAGCTGCACCCGGGCCCTGACCCGCAGCACCAGGGATGTGCCGCTGTCGATGACAGGAATCATTTTCAGATGCTTAAACGTTCGGCAGCGTTTGTAAAATAATAATCTTTTGTAAAATAATAATCATCATCTGAAAGTGCCTTTTGTTTTTTTTAAACATGAGGTCTGTTCCAAGCTCATCCAGCAACCCCAGGTCAGCAGAGTCTCATTTTCTGGCTCGCTCCCTCCCATCCTCCTGCCAACATCGTATTATAACGCACTCATGTCTGCGCTGGCAACGGGCCTCTCCCTCGCCGGGGGGATGTCGCAGCCGGTGAAGGATGCCTGCCGGGCTCTGCTCCGCTCTCAAGGAAGAGCTGCCCCTTCTGGGGGGAGCACAGAGACCAAAACCCAACTGGAGAAGCATCCAGCTGCTCTGTTTCTTCCCCGTCACAGCTCGYAGCAGCCCAAGGTCATTGCAAGCAGGAAATTCTTAATCCAAAAGTGAAGGTTAAAAGCAGAGGGCCAAGAACGCTGCGGATACGAGAAAGCTCCATTCCACCGAAAGCCATAAATCAACAATAATTCACCCTGCGTGGGGGCCAAGCCCACACGTTCCAGGCTGGGATTTAGAAATGGGAGCTCAGCCCCAGGCAGCCTCCCCGCCATGTAACAGCCGGTCCCTCGCCCCGCTCTCCCCGTTGCCGTTTCTTGCCGACGCTCTCACTGTTTTCTAACCTTCCCGTAGCAAGGAAAATGTTTCTCTAGTGCAAGCCACTGGCTGACAAAAGTAAATCTCTGGGCCGTGTTCCTAGGAACTTAATAACAACAGGCTGAAAAATCAGCCACGGGGTGCTAAAAATAAACAAATGCATGGAAGAATTTGGCTCGGTCTCATTTCCTCACGTGATGCCTCCTGCCTACAGGCAAACATCATCTGCCCCTCGCAGAGCACCGAAGAAAACCGCGCAGAGCCTCGCAGAAAACCATCCCGGCTTTATTTGTTCAAGCCACAGCCCCTCTGCCGCCACCCAAACGCTTGTGCTGCTTCTGAGTTCAAACCCCCATCCTTCACAGCAAGGACTGGGGCAACYGAGCGAGATGAAAGCGTCCC
This sequence comes from Oceanodroma leucorhoa, assembly GCA_030449065.1. Lineage (NCBI taxonomy): Eukaryota > Metazoa > Chordata > Aves > Procellariiformes > Oceanodroma > Oceanodroma leucorhoa. The sequence continues at coordinate 14,541,132 of JASVER010000014.1, read as the reverse complement.
CACGTGCCCTGGGGCTGGCTTCTGAGGGCAGTCCCCGGCCGCRGACCCCAGCCCCGAGCCACCCCCAGCACCCCGCGAGCGAGGAAGAAGAGGAAGGGAGGACTTACTCGAGGAATCGTGTGATGTACTCCCGGCTGCAGCGGGACCAGGTGAGTGGGGACGTGTCATACAGGAGCTGTGGAGACATGATGAAAGGTCTTTTCCCAACTGGCTCACAGTCATTGCTGCTTCCATCATGCTGAATCCCAAAACTGTGTAAGAGCACAGTCCCACAAAGGAGAGGTGAGCCGCACGCCGCTACAACCGCGCAGCCCCTCTGCTTTCCAGCACCACGACACGCGACGCCGGACATGGCAAACCGTCCCGGCTCCGCGGGGACGCGCTCATTAAGAGGCACCGGGGGATCTGGCCGTCTGGGACGTTTTAGTGATAGCAGGGACACTGCCCCGAACTTTGTCCCATGCTTTTATTTCAGCTTTCTTATTGAAAACTCAGCCAAGAAAAAAGTAATGAGACTATCRAACAAGATCAAGTTAATTAAACTTACTGAGTACGTGCTTTTACCATACAAAGATATCTATTATGAACTATAAAGTTCAAGTGATCTTGTCAAAATTTAATCGAAATTAGGGCAAGCAAAATTCTGTCGCTGATTCTATACGCAGACCCTATTTTAAAACTTCTTAATGGGCAACCCTCTTCTCCAAAACCCTCAGCATCAGCAACACGCGGTAATACACAACTGCGATTTGTCCAGGTTGCCTTGGACTATGTGATTTTCACTGAACCTGGGGCAACCAAAAATTTAACTCAGAAAGGAAACTCCYAGGGTAAATTCCCTTGGAAGCAGAGGAAGGTTTGCACCAGTGAGGAACYGCTCGGCAACCTTCTCCCAACTTCCACCCGTGCCTCCTCAAGCCCTGACTGAGCAGCGCAGAGGACAGAGGTCAGAGGAGAGGATGAGGAAGCCGGTGGTACCTGTGTCCGAGCTCGTGGGCCACGGTGAAGGCCAGGGGCAGTCCCGTGTCCTCGTTGATGTTGCAGCTCCTGTGGGGCTGGCACATCCCCGCCACGTGGGACAGACCCAGGGTCTCGCAGGGCCTGTTCATCGCTGCGCAGATGTCCTTCCTTGGGCGACGGGGACAACAAACACACAGACACAGAGCAAAGAGGGGGTGTGAAAGCGGCAGGACCCAACGCGAGGCGCGGGAAGGAGCACGGGACGCGTCCCAGCCCCACGGAGGAAGACACGCGGACGCCGGCCAAACAGAAGCGAGAATGGAGACATCCAACGTCTTTCCACAATGGAAAGATTTATGACCTTTCCTTTCCCCTTTACTCTCCCGGTATCCCCGGCTTATTATTAAGYCTGATTAATGAGAACTGCTAGCCAGCCTGGCTACATTTATTCCATTGTATAAATAAAGCTGGTGCTGGGAATAATTAAGCAATTACTACATTGCCTGGGGAAGCACATCCCAGGGGTGCTGTGGTCCAGGGCAGAGGAGCTCCAGCCACCCAGGAAGAACAACTCCATTGAAGTACACAGCCTTAAGTGCCTTATTTCTGCTACAAAGCAAACTTCCTGAAGAAGATAAAACTGTTGTGGGTTGTGAATCATCACACAAACCACCACGACGCTGCCAACAGCCAAGCTGCTGCAGCCTGAAACCATCAAACTACGTTTTGACTGCAAGGTATATAAACTTGGCCAGAGGCATGAATTCCTGCGAGCTTCATGGGAGGCCAGAGGCTTCTCAGAGGCTTCTCTGCCAATCCCAGCATTAGCCTCCAAGGGAAAAAGGAGAGTTAATCCCTGTGTACATCTCCTGGGAGGATCCAGCCATTCCGGGGCTTGGCAATAGAGCCATGGTGAAAACCTGGTTTGGAAACCTCAACTGCTAGTCAACTGGGAGCTGTCTCCAGGTTTAAACCTGARATCTGAGGCCAGTTCCAGCCATTAGGACCAGGTTATCTTCAGATTTCACGTTACATGTGTTATGCGCAGGTGTCCAGGCAGGGCTCGGGCATGGAGAGTGAGATTTCAACAGCTCCCACTGAGATGTTCCTCTGGCTGCCTGTCTAACTCCCGGCCTGCAGCCGGCAGGCGTGTTTCTAGCCGCCAGCGTAGCACCTACAGCATAAAATCAGCACGTGGGCACTATACCTTGTGAGCAGGACTGCGACGTCGTGGTGCAGGGGATGGGAATCTCCTTTAACGTTGATGCTCTTCTGCCATTTGCAAAAGCTTTTCAAGGTGTTGTCTGCGTGGTGGGAGATTTTCAGATCCTCCTGCCAACATAATTAGAAGTCTGCTGTCATATTGCTGCCGGATCTGTTTGTTTTTTAGGATGCAGYGGGGAGGGGTCTGATCTCAGACACATCAGAGTGGAATCGGGAGTAACTGCCATCCAGATGGAATTGCTCCATATTTATAGGTTGCAGCCTGGGTGGGAATACAGACCTTTTCTGCTTTCTTTTCATCTGTGATTCAACTGAAACATTAAATCATCCGGTGATGGGGGTTAAGAAACACTGCGGGAAAATATCCCGTCCTGGCTGCTGGCGAAGGACGGGGCTGGGGAGCCCGTCCGAGGGGGGTCGGGCTCCCTGAGAGCCACCGCTGCCGCCGGGAGCACAAACAACCAGCGATCCACGGCCCTCCGCTACCGGCGGCGATGCCGAATTACGGTAAATTAYTACAGGACTCAGACTCTGCAGCTCCTCTGACCGTGCCGTCCCCCTGCCTTTACCGGGGCCGCAGCCCACGCAGAAGACAAGGAAGCAAGGCACGGGCGCCTGCGCTTMTCTTACGCAAATCCATCCAGGCCAYGAAGACAGCACGAGAGAGAGCTTACGGTCTTCCAAGGCCAGCTCCCCGGGTACCCCAGCCTGGCTGTCGGGACGGGAGGGTGAGTCACCGTGTTTTCTTTTTACCTCTTCGTCCTCCAGCAGGATGAGTCGCACTATCGCAATGTTGATGGGGTTCCCGATGCTGGCGTGGTGGAACAGACCCGCCACCTGCAACACGCAAAAGCCAAAGAAATAAAGCCCRAAACAAAGACCTCGCCCAGTGACACTGCTGCTGCTGGTGAGTACATCTGCAGGGGAACACGAGCTCGAGGGGAAGCTACTGAAGGCTGTTGACAACATCTCGGGGAATTCCCCAGAATGAAAGACAAGACCAGATGCAGACCTGGACTAAAGCGTTCCAAGTGCAATGATATCCATTTAAAATTGATATAATCTGTGTAGCGCATTGAAACTCAACCAGAAATGCCCGGGGGAACACCTATGCTTTCACTCCTAACAGATGGTTTAACATCTCAAAGCTCTCTGGGTGCCTTCACCAACCCCCAGAAACCCAAGCATGTTACCCTGAGGTCCTCTGCCCGATCCCACCCCCTTTTCTGGCCATCAACCAAAGCCCTCTTCTGAAATGCAAATAGGTGCTACCACGGCAGCAGAAGAGTRAACAGACTAAACCAACTCACGCTGACTTATCTGCTTGTTGCACCAGCAAACCCCTCCCAGATTCCCGGTGGAGACCACCACAACCTGGTGCTCCTTCCCTTAACTGTCCTCAGCGGCACCTTCCCAGGAAAGCCATTCACATCTCTCCGGCTAACCAGGCTAGTGCCGGCGCTGGCTCCGACGGCAGCTGCCCCGGAGCGTTCCCTCCCYGAGTTTGAGGGAGTCTGAGCCAAAGCTCCCAGGTGCCTGCGGCTCTCYCCTCCTGCAAGGAGGTTTCCTTATCACGCAGAGGGCGGTGGGTGGCCCTCATGCAGGCTCCGGGGTGGTTTCGGCTTCAGCTGCATCCCCGTGCCCAAGCTGCCCGCCTGGGGAGAGCTGCGGCGGCAGTGCCGCGACCGTGGGCCGCACCCCCCAGCTCCCTTCCCTGGAGCAGGGGTGCAGGAGGAGCAGCCCTGCCCTGGGGGTACCTCCCTGGGAGGCCACCTCAGCCATCCCCACGGTGGGAAGGAGGAGGGAACAGCCCTTGAGCCCACGGAGAAGGTGAAGCCGCTGCAGGCTGAGCTGCTCCCGCCTGCACGGAGATTTTGGCCTCGGGCTGGCTCACACCGACCCGTCCTCCCACGGCGGACGGAGCACAGGGCAACGCAGAAAAGCCAACGTGCGGGTGGGAACAGCCTGTCTGGTGAGAGGTTTGCTGAGGTCCCACCAGGGGTGAGTCCTGGCAAGCGCAGTGGTCTTTACGTCTCATAGCCACGTCCCCAGGGACCTGGCAGCTCTGCCGTTGAGGGGACCAGGACTCACCATGTTCATCACGGTCAGCACGTACTTCTCTATGTTCTCGCTCCCATGGTATTCTACCATCTTGGTGTCTGCCACCACCAGCGTTTCCACCCACTTCTCCTTGCTGATGGAGCGCTGCTTTATTCTTCTCTTCCTGTTCTGCTTCTGCTCCCATCTTTCCCTCCGCTTCTCAGACCTCTCCAGGCTCTCCTGAGATTCTGAGGGATTAAAGGGGGAAAATACCTTTTTTTTTTTGTAAAATGTCTGCAACTTTGGTAAAATATCATCGAGACCTTTTTTTTTTTTAATTCAAAGAAATAACCTTTTGGTGTTGAGAAGGAGGCTCCACACTTAGACCCATAACCTACACGTATTTTCCTGTGCTGTATGTTCCAAAACATCACGGGGGGGTGAAGACTCTAACCTCAGTCTGCTGCACAGCAGCATTAGCATGATAGAAAAAAAAATAATAAAGCATTTGAAGTAATTTCTTTGACTGGAACAAGGTTTGCAATATTCCATGAGGAACAAGGAGCCTCCCAGAGCAGAGCGCTTACGGTTTGCATTGACATATGAATTTACAGGCAACCCTGCAGAGATGCTTGACCATGTACTGCTGAGAAACAACCCCGGTGGCTCAACGTTTCTGATTATCATCCCAAATCTGCATTTTGCAGTTCCCCAACACAATAAACTCTGTGCCCCCAGAGCTGGACTGACGTCTTGAGCCAAATCCTGAAGATCATCAGCGTCCTGGGCAAGACCGAGACATCGCAGGACCGCACAGAGATTTCCTCGGCCCCATGGAGACTGAACCCTGCTCCTTCCCGGGAGAAACAACAGGAACATTCATTGGGCTGAAAAGAGACAGGAGGCGGAGGAGAGCTCGGATGCTCCTCACGCACACCAGCAACTGGGAATTCTCATGCGGAGACTTTTCCTGTGACGCTGCTCCAAGATCAAGGTCAGGGTCAGCCCCAAGCTGGGTGAAGGCTTTACAAACCCCATCCCACACAGTGGGAATTGCTTTTATGACCAGTTTCTGAGGGCTCAGCCTTACTTTGTTAACAATGGACTTTTACATTTTATGGTCTATACTGTACGTTAGCTGTGAAAGAGTGTTTTATCCTCCAGTCTGAAAAATCCCAAGTATCTGGATAATTTGATGAATTGCTAATACCACCGTGACAGTTTAATCGCAACAGCTTCCTTGGAGCTCGCTTCCATTGTGTCCTTTGCTGCTAAGCTTCCAGCCGGGACGTGAAGGTACTGCAGAGAGGATGGGTGCAGAGGGCTCCCGGGATCCCGGGAGGGCTCACATGGCATTTTCCCTTCGAGATCCCTCTTAAGCACTTGCCCAGCTGTACACACAGGCTGCACTATGTACTGACAGAAGCTGAATAACCTGACAGCCCAACACCATCTGGCTGTGCGGTGTTTTGCAAAGAAAACCGGCAAAACACCAGTACAAAATGAAAGGCTTGCAGTATTTAAAATCCTACAGACTTCTGGTTTCCTTTCCAGGGCACACACATCACATCCACTTTGCTAGCCCAGACTGCAGTAGAGATCCACATGCATTACACACGGGCCATATTACACCCAGTGAAATTCATTTACAATGAATAGACTTCAAAGTCYAGAAGGAGCCATTATGATTATTATCATAGATTAAATAATTAATTTAGATTAACAGAAGAATGCCTGAAGATAACCTGATTATAAGAAAAAAAACAGTTTCTGAAAGCAGAGAGCTCTGGGAAATATGCCAAACAAGATGCACTGCCTGGGAGATGCAGCTTCACCGATGCAGACGAGAAGTAAAGCACCGGTGAGCTACTGGGAACGCACTGAATTCCTCATTACTTGAAATCTTGGGTTTGGAAGTTTATCCAACCCATCTGCTCTAGACAGAGGAGAAGAACCGGCATGCACTCTGCCCTGCAGCAGAGAGACTCCCAGGGCAGCGACCGGGTTTCACTCCGAAAGTCCAATGCCCCAGCAGGTCAGAAACCGATGTTTGCAAGGAAATGAAAACAAATGCTCAGCCTCCACATCACTGGAGCTTGCAACAGGACCGGGAGGAAAAGATGAAAGCGAGGGGCCTGAAGTTTGGCACACATTGAGTCGTGTATGTGAGAAACATAAGCAAATACAGAAAAATTGGCAGGAGAAAAAAAAACCAACCCTGTGCTCTGCAGTGATCCCCGTGACCTGGGGGCTCCAGWCACTAATGCCACAAACCCACCACCCGGCGCTCAGCCAGTGAGCTCTCCTGCCTAGCAATTTGAACGAGCCTTCCCGTAATAAAATCGCTTGTGGGATGGTTGCGTGGGCACCCCTGGGGCCACGGGGCTGTCCCCCAGCGAGCAGCTCCCGGCCGCCGGACACCCACCCAGCAGCGGCATCGCGGCGCTGCCGACCGCTCCCACGCCGAATGCCGCCCCGCCGCAGGACGCCGCACAGCCCGCGGGCCACCCCCTCCCCGCTGCTGGCTCAGGTTTTTGGTCTGAGGGTTTTCTGTCTTGCCAGCYGACGTGGCAAGAGGGACCTCCAGCCCAACTTGCAAAACTCAGAGCAATCGGTGTCCCTGACGGATGCTGGGACCTTAAGACGGGAGCCGAATGCCGGGGTTTAAGACTAACGAGTCTGCAGAGGCAACGCGGGGGGCTAASGATCGGCACTGCTCCCTTTACCCTTCCACCGTGTGCTTCAAACTTACAGAACTRAAGATACCAATCCCAGGATGAGCTACCGGCTCATCACAAAATGCAAGAGAAAGGGACTGTACCTTGCACACCACAGGTTTCCCGTAGAGCTGGTGGCCTCCTGCCTTGCTCTGCCCCATGCTCGGGCGCCTGGCGCTTGTATATCCTGTGGGGCTGCGCCRCTCCATCCTCCCAAAAGCTGGTGGACACTGGTTCGATGAAATAGTCCTCGTTCATGAGCCGAAACACGCCTTTCTGGCAGGGAGAGACAAAGTTGTCACCGTGAAGCCATCTGCATCTAGCACAGACTCACACTGAAGAACCTGGGAATAGGAGAGGGTTTGCAAAATTTTCCAGGAAGAAACAGGTCTTCTCCAAAGAAACTGTTTTTATGGATATTTTGAGCTCTAAACTCCCAGACAAAAGAGAACAAGCCAGCATGGAGGGATCATTAAGAAAGCAAAAAGCTAAAGAGAACCCATCACAAAGTGCAGATGGGTGGTGAACCCAGGAGGCGTCTGATAGTGAGGAGCTCAGGGACTGCAGGGATGCTGAGACAGAGAAATGCCTTCTCCAGAGAACCAGYGCACACCAGGAATAGGCGCACATACGGTCTCGGACCGTGCTCCCTCCTCTGCGCTCAGGCCACCTCTCTCTGTCCTTCCTGGAGAGGCTCTGGGGAGCCCAGGCCGACAGCCCAAGGGACGGCTTTGCCCATAGTGCAGCACCAGTGTTGCACAAAYGGAGGTGTTTTCCCGAGGACATCCCCGTCGGACGCAGCCAGTTGCTTCTGGCTTTTGCACCGCCTCAGCAGCTCCATTGTGAACCATCGGTTACAGACYTCCCGCGGTCAAAGACCAGAAAACCTCCAGGGAAGAGGAACCTGCAGGAGCACTCGATCCTGGCAGGAACTCCGATCAAAGAACGTCAGTCCCAGGACAAGGAGCACGGCCCCKCCGTGCAACAACGGGAGGATGTGTTATTGGCATCCCTCCTTTAGCAGGACATGACACCCTAAAACTTTCTTTGGTTAATTACGACCCCCCTGACTTGGCCCCGCTGCAACGCGTGGTTACGGACTCGCCCGGGACTCCCCAGCCTCCGCGCTGCGTCTCCAGAACAAAGAGCTGCGTTCGCTGCATGGGAAGCTCTTCGGCTGGGCAGCCTCATCCCAAGGAATGGGGGCTCCTGCGGGAGTCTGCAGCGTCATTCGGCCAGTCAGGGGGCTGCCGTGAGGAGTGTTCTGTAGATGTATTTTGTGCCGTAAGACAACTCCATCTGCTCTTGTGGCTTCAGAGCAGCCTTACGGYGTCTGGAGCAGGCTGAGGTGTCCTACGCTTCCTCGGGAGCCCGTTCCTATGCAGCTTCGCTTACCATGCTTTTGCTCTGACATGTTTATTACTTTCACACCCCAAGACAGGGCAGGGACAAAGAGAAGATCAAAACATGCCTCTACAACTGTTCCCAACGTTTCCAAGATACCACAGGACTGAGCCTACTAGTGATGCTCTCTCACCGCTCATGCGGTGCCGGGGAAGAGAAAACGGCTTCCTCCCTAATTAACTCCTTGCAAAYGTAAAATAACAATGAGGAAGCTCCATGGGGATGGGGAAGGAAGGGAAGGAGGCCACAGACACGACTCCTTCCCTGTTTCCTGATGCAGGTTATTCTGAGCCAGGAAGGGAACAGAGACGGCTGCCCCGGCTGAAATCTGCCCAGGGGCCACGATTCATCACCGGTTGGTTCTGCGGTGGCACCGCGTGGCATTTGCTGCCCGTGGGGAGGTCCAGTTCTCTCTGTTTAAAACACACCTGGTTAACCTTTCTGCACCCCGCATGCCCCAGTTCACCCCAGTAGGCAGTGCCAGCATCCCCAACCCCTGTCTCCTGCTCCCTCAGCATGGTCTGCAACAAGAGTGAGAAATAGCCTTGGAGAAGATGAAATTGCACTGGCAAGCTACCCAAGAGAGAGCAGAACCCAGCTCTTATAACTCTATTTTATTTTAAAATCACTGACAGGAGTAGTTTAAAGTCCTACAGCAGCGCTGTAAGAAAGGTGAAGCCTGGTCATGGGAACAGGGATCGCGGAGGCTGGCCAAGGGTGTCAAACAAGGCACAATTACTGTGGGCCGCACCAGTAACAGACGCTGGAGCAGGGGCTGCACCAACGGYGGTAACGGGGAACTCGGCCCTTCGAGGCGCTGATGCGATTCGGTTCAACACGTGAGGCTGCCACAAGCAGGAATTTTGGGACAGCCCATCTGTGCTTTACAACTGGGAATGGCAGAGTGCTTTCGATGCAGCAAYGGTGGGCTTGAAATACAAGGTTTCAGCACCATATTACATATATAAACGTAATATACTGCCCTAGCCTATAGCTCTATGCTTTCCCACACCAGTAGCATGTTCCTCGTTCACACCCTGTAATACCAACCGTGCTTACAAGTAGCGTGTGAGTAATTCCCTGTAACGAAGCAGTAGCTCAGAACACACTTTCCGTAASAGTTATGAGACATGCAGCACGTGGCTAAGTGCAGTTTTCCGTGGTTTAGTACCTGTCTGACAAAAAGCCATGGTTATTTTAAGACTGAGTAGAGAAGGTTTAAAGTAACTTCAGGCTGAGTTTTGCTCACCACTCACAGTTTATGGGCTGCAGACCCTCTTGCAACGTTGCGCTAATGCCTTTTGTGAGCTAACAATTCTTTCTGCTTCTTAAAAAATAATACTAATCCACATTTCCATGATACTGTTAATTTTCAACACACTTTACAGACCTTAATGATGGGGTTCGCCAAACACCACTATAAAATGTGTTTTCAGGTGACACTTTATGTGGATGACGAATTATTTAACGAGTAACAACTTTTTTTGATCTCCCGTCTGTGGTTAATTCACAAAGAGAAGTTTAATTCTCTTAACCAGAATGTATTTCAAGTGACGTGGGTGAACATCCTTCAGCCCATTCACTATTAGCAGCTTGGTTTTGCCTGACTCACACTGCAAGACTGGATTTCTAAGGCTGATGGCAGATTCCAGCTCGCTGGCAGGACGAGGCCACGCAAACATTCCCAGAACCATGGTATATTACCGGGAGTGTCCATGTGTAAATAGACGTTCACGGGAGCGTTCACGGCACTTTCTACTTCTGTGTACACTGCAGCCATCAGTGTTTCTCTCATACAAACATTCCCAGAAAAATTAATCAAAAGGTTGTGGGTTCCTCCCAGGCACATCGATCTATTTTTTATCCGAATGATGGGCCTGGCTATTTTCTGCAGCCTTCATCCCCCTGGAGACAAGGGTGCTGCATGAAGCGCAGGGTGCCGAACACCCTTAGCTGCTGATAAATTTAGTAGGAAAAGAGCAACCAACACCTTCCAGGACGTGCCCAGCTCCTGTCCTGCCCATCCTGCCCTGCCATCAGCCACGGCGGGGAGGGTCCGAGCTCTCTTCTTGCAGCTTCAGGTGACGGAGAGGCAGCAGCGATGCTCCTGCCGCACGCCTGTGCCCCGCGCTGCTCTCCCTGGAACCCAGCAGCACGCTCCCGCGCCTCCGGGCAGAGCGCAGTGATTTGGGTGGCCTCTGCAGACCTTCCATTTAAAAGCCACCCCGCTCTGCCGGGCTAACTCGGCGTACAGACACACGCTGCCTGTATTTAAACACAGGAAGCTCAAAATGCAAACACAGCCCCCAGCCGAACGAAGCCACCTGCGGCAGCCAGCAGAGCGATGATCCAACGGAGTTATCGTTCCTCCAAACCCAGAGCCGCCGGGCACTGCCGGTGATGCCGCCCTCCGCAGCGGTGCCTCCCTCTGCCCCGTGCCTGGGACACGGGGGGTTTTCCCGGGGTCAGCCCCTGAGGAGGAGAACTCCCCCCTACACCCACTGCCTCCAGGGAACCCCAGTCATCCCACGGCCCCTGCTCGGGAACAGGGGTCTGCGCATCATGGGAGCTACCAAGTTATATGGTAGCGCTTCTACAAACGTCCAAGAGGTTTTAAACGCCGTGGGGACCCCGTACCTGCGCTAGCTGGATGCCAGCTAATGCAGATATGCACATTTATGCTGAAGTCCTGAATTTGCCTTGCTAAGAGTCTTATTTGTGAAATTCACTTCGCCTTTGAGCAAAACTTACGCTCTTACAGGTCASTATCGCCTTTGAAAATCTTTGCAGTGGAATAAGGCAGGGGAGGTGTTCACAAAACATAAAGTAGTGTCAGTATACATGAGCTGCGTTATCATAAATACCTCCAGGCTTCGAACACCTTGTTTTCACATGTGTTTCTCATAATCCTACRTTTATGTACTAGAAGGCGGAGGCGATACGAGAATTGCTCTCTTTGGGAATTTGGACACAAACAAGTAAACACAGTCCCAGAGAGTTCCCAAACCACTGGAATCCATGGGAAATTTACAGTCAGCTCATCTGCGGCTGCATCAAACCTACGTGATGAGATCCTGACCCTGCTGCTGTCGGGAGGAGTTTTGCTATCACTTTCAGCAGAAAAAAGGATTTCACACAGTTTCTGCTATTTCATTCTTGACTAAAAATCTCCGTACTTACCAGGCCATCACACGTGCTGAGTGCGGCCAGGCCTCCCGTCAGCGCCCGGCTCCGAACCTCCCCGATCATATGGCAGGAGTTGTACGCGTGAGACTGGATCTTGGCGTTAGCGATCCCCCCGTATCGCCTCTCGCTGACGAACCCGGGCGCCAGGAGGTTGTTGTTGAGGCTCAGGTTGAATTTCAGGGGTTGCCCTTTGTAATGCAGTTCATAGAAGGCAAGAAACTTGCTCCTGGAGGAAGGAGACCTTCGGTGAAGCGCTCGGTGGGACAAATCGTAGGACAGGAATGATCCGCTCTCATCAACCTTGATGGGATGAACGATGTCGCTGCTGGAGTACGGCAGAGCAGGCTCTGGGAAGAAAGGGGTTCAGTGGTTAGCTTTAGGGTTCATCACCTTTCCTCTCCCACCCCTTCAGCTGGATGCTGAACTCCCAGGTGGGGTCAGGTACCCAAATACCAGTGGGATCTGGTAACTGGTGTCCACTGCTGCTGCCAAAAGCAYGGCAGGGAGCAGGGAAAGGCGGGAACCCCTCGGCCGTGGGGGGCATAGGGCCCCACGCTGCCCCTCCTGCCCTCGGGGGGTCAGGGGCTAGGATTTTCTGTGGGAGAGGGTTAAGTCAGGGTTAGGGTGGGGAGGGATGGAGGTGAATAAGGGGGGGCCGCAGCTCCGCGGCTCTGCTCCGGCCCGGGACGGTCCCGGCTTCCACGCACAYGTTCCCGCTGTTTAATTACAGCTGCCGGGAAAAACAAACAAACAAACAAAACAGACCGAAAAAACCCCAAATCCCAGTTTTGAAACGGTGTTTGGAAGCCGTGCAGCAGACCTCTGGGGGCAAAGCACCCCCCGGGCACTGAGCGCCCCGGAGCTTCCCCAGCCGGATGCGCAACGCTGGGGCCGCGGGGGAGCCGGGATGAACGRGGGGGAGCCGGGGGTCCGGCCCTGCTCAGCCCACCGGGGCTGCGGGGCGAGCCCAGCGCGGGGGCTGCAGCGGCGGGGGGCACCGGGCTGCCCGGCTCCGGCGTGCGACTCTGCGCCCCGCCTGCATCCCCGCACCCCGCGGACATCCCCGCACCCCGCGGACAACGCCCGCACTCCGCGGACATCCCCGCCTGCATCCCCGCACCCCRCGGACATCCCCGCACCCCGCGGACAACGCCCGCACCCCGCGGACGTGCCGGCGCGCAGCCCCGCGGACATCCCCGCCTGCATCCCCCCACCCCGCCGACATCCCCGCCTGCATCCCCCCACCCCGCCGACATCCCCGCCTGCATCCCCGCACGCCGCGCCCAGCCCCGCGCCGCCCGCACCCTCCCCGCGCTCCCCTCCGCGGACCTGTCCGCGCGGTCCCTCCGCCCGCCTGCGCGCCCGCGGCCAGCGCCAGCGCGGCGGCGAGGAGCAGAGGGCCGGCCGGGGCCGGCATGGGTGCGGGCAGCGGGCGGCCGAGCGCGGCCGGCGGCGGGGCACGCCGGCGGGAGATGCCGGCGGCGCGGCCGCGGCGGGCGGGGCTCCGCGGCGGCGGAGGGCGCGGGCAGGGCCGGGCCGGGCAGCGCGCGCCTGCCGGCCCCATGGCGCCCCCCAGCGGCCGCCGTGAGCGGCTCTACGCGGCGCCCTGCGCCCTCCCGCCGCGGGGCTGCGGGAATTTCAGCGGAAAATGGGAAACGGCGTTTTCCTCAGGCTGCCGCTTTCCCGGGCGCGGAGCCGAGGCTGAGGCTTTCCCCTCGCTGCGTCTTTTTTTAATTTTCTTTTCGGGATAAAGTGAGTGGGAAATGCAGCGCAGGGAAGGCATGGACCTGTYGGAGGKGGTCCAGAGGAGGCCGCGAAAATGGTCGGGGGGCCGGAACGCCTCCGCTGTGAGGAAAGRCTGGGAGAGCTGGGGGTGTTCAGCCYGGAGAAGGGAAGGCTCYGGGGAGACCTTACGGCGGCCTTTCAGTACGTGATGGAGGCTTATAAGAAAGACGGCGGCAAACTTTTTAGCAGGGCCTGTTGCAACAGGACAAGGRGGAATGGTTTTAAACTAAAAGAGGGTGGATTTAGACTAGATATGAGAAAGAAATTTTTTATGATGAGGGTGGTGAAACCCTGGCACGGGTTGCCCAGAGAGGTGGTAGATGCTCCATCCCGGGAACATTCAAGGTCAGGCTGGACGGGGCTCTGAGCAACCTGATCTAGTTGAAGATGTCCCTGCCCATGGCAGGGGGGTTGGACTAGATGGCCTTTAAAGGTCCCTTCCAACCCAAAGCATTCTATGATTCTATGATAATTTGATGTCATTTAAATAACTCTTCAGCAGGACAGGCAGGCTGTGGGAAATTGTAGTCCCTTCCTCCTGAAACGCCTCCGGGTGTTACTGTGGGCGTATGGCCTTTCTGTCACCTCCACCCGCTCTGCCTGCCCAAGCCAGAGGGTAAAGTGTTCAAAGAACGGCAAAGCCAGTGTTTAGTTTCCGATAAGCCCGTTCCGAGGGGTGACCGGTGAGCGAGGTCTAATCCGGCCTGGCTTACCTGGACCTCTGACACTTTCTGAACGATTAGGTCACACACAGAAATCTGCATTTCTGAGCAAAATTCAGCCCTAACACGCCACGAAATACAACGTGCATAGGCTGAAAGTACAGCAGGGGGAAACGAGGTGGGCCCCTACCCACGGGGGCGGGGGGTGACGCCCTCCGGGGGCTCCCCGAGCCCTCCCGTCCCGCCTGGGCAGCGCGAGCAGAATAAATGTAGAAAAGCAGAATAAATGTCTTTYCTCGTCCCTGCGCGCAGCCCGGCGGGCCGGGGGCGGCTGGTGGTCCAGAGGCACTGACAACCCCGCAGCTTTCCMGGGCGGCTGCGGCGGCTCCACGGCTGCCGGCCGCGGGGGGGGATTTTATTATTTAATTGATAATGTTAAATATGCAAATGAGCTGGGGCGGTGCGCGCGCGCGCGACCTCTGGCGGCCGCGCCGGGGGATGGGCGGGGCGCAGGCGGGGGGCGCTGCCGAGTAGGGCGGAGGCAAAAYCCGACGCGTGGCGCCCGGCTAGCTCAGTCGGTAGAGCATGGGACTCTTAATCCCAGGGTCGTGGGTTCGAGCCCCACGTTGGGCGCATTACTTTTTTTTGGCCTTCCTCGCTTTCTTTTCTTTTCTTTTATTTTTTGTCCACCCGCGCTCCTCACGGCCCTTGCAGCCAACAATAGACACCCAAACCGATCCTTTATCCCCCCGAGGTGGGGGGGGCCTGGGTGCGGGGTGCTCCGCCCCAGACTACAAGTCCCAGCATGCCGCGGGGGATGCGGCGGGGCGCAGCGCGCCTGCGCAGCGCGGAGGGGGCCGGGGCCGGCCGCGCATAATGCGGCGGAGGTGGTGAGGCCCCCGCGGGGAGGGGGCGGGAGGAGGGAGAGTCACTTATAAATGGCGCCCAAGCAGGACCCCAAGCCCAAATCCTGGTCGGGAGCGGGCGGCGGGGCTGTGGGGCGGAGGGTCCGCTGAGGGGCCCGGGCGGCGCTGGGGGCCCGGGGCCGGCCCCCGGGGGTCGGCGGTGGGTTCCCGCTGCCGCATCTCCCAGCGCTCGCTGGGCAAACCCGGCTTTAAACCCGCTGCTGCCGTTCGTTTCCCTGACTTGGCGGTGGTGGGTGGGCCAGAGAGAAACAAAGGAAACGATTTAAAGGGGAAAGAAGAAGGAAAAAAAAAAATAATAATCCCGCTGCTGTGACTGAAGGGTCGCTCGYGTGCCGGGGCTGCGGGGAGCTGTGCCTGCGGCGGGGCCGCTGCGGCCCGGGGCGGCCGGGGGGGGCACTCCGGAGGGGTCGGCAACGGGCCCGCCGGCGCCGGGGCTCCAGCTGGAGGCAGCCGCTGCCCTCGGCCGGGTCCCTCCTTTGTCCCGGGCAGAGGATAACTGCAGCGCTCCATCTTACGGTGCTGGTGGCTCGGAGGCGAGCTTTCAGTAAGGCCTTCGGCTGGACCGCGTTTGGACTCCAGTGTTTGTGATCCCTCAGCATGGGGGATTGTTTGGGTTTGAGTTTCCACTGCCCTAACGGTGTGAGAATATGTGGAAAAAAGGTGAATTCCTGTAGTCTTTGTCTCTCTTCCTGTTCCTCATCTTTCCCACCAATAAGATGTGGGGTTTTCCTATCCCCTGTTATTCTAAATATGCTTCATATTCTTGCAGGCATGGGCATTCATTGGTATTAAAACTGTTGAAGTCTTCCAGGTCTGTCAGGATTTTTATTTTCTTGAGTTTGGAACATGCTTATTACTTACCCTTCCTTGAAAGGGAGCTCAGTTAGGGATCCTCATGCAGGAGGATTCATGGGGCAGTATTTGGACTACAGCTGGCAGCTGTGGTGGAATCCATATTTACARCAAAGCACCAGATATTTTTTAGGTGAATAAGGGTTAGGATTATGCTTTTTCTGAGACTTATTTTGCATACATTTTGATTTTTAGATAATGGTTGTGATTGATACTAATACAGGTAAATGAAAATGCTAGACAATGGTAAATGAAAACTTACTTCACCCTTTCCTCCCTGTCTGTCCCTCAGTTTGGCTTCTAAGCAGGACTTTCCACACATTTGTGATTTATCTTTAAAAGTGCATTTTGCAGAAGAATGGCTGGAAGCCGGCCATTCTGGGTAGGTTAAACAACACTGCAATTGTATGTGCTTCATGGCTGCCTATCTCGGAGCGTGTTCAATCGTGCATCAGCATTCCATGCCAGGCGTTAATACCAGTGGTGGTGTTAACCTGCAGAAATAATGAAGATTTTAATGTATGATTCACATTGTAATTTATGTGAAATCAAGTGAACTGCAGAAACTAAAACTTAAGTAGAATTCCAGGCTGAAATTATGTTCACAGCTGTAGGAATATGAGCAACCTAATAGTAAAGAAGTTAAAATTTTTAGGCTTTTTTCCACAAATGTAAATGTGTTTGTGATCTCATCATTAAAAGGGAGAAAAGTGCAATGAATAAAGCTTCCTGCAGGCCTAAAACTTAAATGCTTTATTGTGGTCCTTCACAGTATGACAAATGAAAATTATTTTAATTGTAGATTTTTTTAAGCTAAACGTACATCTGAGAGTGGGAAGCAGACTTAGAAGTTATCCATATTAGCATTTTTCACAAAGCGAAGGGTGAGGAGGAGATTGAATTTATCGTGAAGAACCTATGAGAGCTAGGAAAACCTAATTGTCAAGTTAGAAGTACGGGTATACCCCTTGAAATGAAGGGACGGATGTTTTTAATCTAGGCATGAGAAATCATAAGATCAGCATTTGGACAAATACGAATTAGGAGTTGTAGGTATGTCAGGTGTTCTGCATCTCAGTGCTGRCTTCTTTAAAGCACATACAAAAGAATCTCAGGTGTCAGATTCAATTTCTGAGTTGCTGAAGGCAGATTTTTCTTCTGCTGATGAGACTTCTGTGTTTTCTGGTCCGCTCTGAAGATGCTAGCTAGCCTGCCACTCTGATACCAATGGGAAGGCTTCCTTGGTAGTTGCATCCTTGATCCACAAGAGATTGAGAGCCTCTTGTTTCTATAAATGCTCTGCATGTAAAACAGTGGAAGGAGTGGGCGGTTGAATTCTGACTTCCCCGGGCTGTTCCGCGGGTGAAGCTTTTGACAGCACGGTGAGGCCAGAAGACGCGCCCGTTCAGAGCCCGGCTGATGTTCCAGCAGTACCCGCTGGCCAGGTGCCCTTCGTACGCCACAGAAAAGCTGCGTGTAGCTTGGTGTTCAGGGGTGTTAACAGAGCATGTTCCGGTATTTTCTACCAGCTATTTCAGCTAAAGAGCTGTTCTCCTGCAAATACTGTCTTTGGGGTAAGGAATAGGTGTGGGTGTTCCGCTGCAGCCGTAGGAGAGAATGGTTTGTAGATTCAGAGGAGAGGCCTTCTGCGTGTCTGCGGTAAGCTGGGAAGGAGCAAGAGCCTGTTAGGTTATCATGAAAACAGAAGAACCCTTTCTGCAAAACAGAAATTCATGTTGTGTTTTTTAAAAATAAAATAATTCTTGGTAACTGTGGACATCTTACCTAGAAAGACCTTGCACAATAATTGAAATAGTGATGTGTTTTCCGGTAGCACCAGTGAGCACCATGATGCATGAGGATAATAATGTAACTTCTGCTTGTTAGCCTTAATTATAAAGACATTTTCTTTTTTTGAATCAAAGTACTGAATGTATCAAAATGGGCACTTCTGTGAGAACCTTTCTAAACCTTTTTCTTTCTTGATACATAGAAGCATTTTACAAGTTGAAATACCTAGTTTTGTGTTCTTAGACTTTACTGTGAATACTTGTTTCAGCTCTATGGAAAGCATGGGATCCTACAGGTTGGATAATAATGAAATCTTAAAACATGAGCAGTTCTTTCTAGTCAACATAGGAATGAGGTAGTAAATTTATAGTTGCATATTGCTCAATCAGAACCTGGATGTGTTAGATGAAATGTGATAGTAGCCGTGCTGGTTGAAGAGGCTGTTGCTGGATCTGCGTGTCTCCCAGGCGTGGCGGTGAAACSGTGTGTCTGAATCCTCCCTTCTCTGCTTCAAGCAAAATCGGGTGGTTTGTCATCAGCCACCCCACAAACCATGTAACTGCACCGACCCTGCCAGAAGTGTGTTTTGGGAATGAGTGCGAGAACTGCTCTGCCCCCTCACCAAAAAAACCCCGAGTTGTGGGGACATTAATTTCTGTTTGCAGAGGGAGTGTCTGTTTAGAGCCCATCTGGTTAAAAGTTTCATTCATGTCGAGTTAAGTGCCTGTGGGGTAAAGAGGCAAATAAAGCCAGAATTGAACAGGATTCAGGAGGGTCAGAGTTAATGGTACGATGTGCCACTGACTGTATTTATCACTTTACTATGCAGAAAGGGGTTTTGAAGGGTAGAGTAAATTTACAATGGAGGGTACTTTTAAACCTGTAGCCCATGCACTGGTGCTTCCCCCGCCCTAGTCATTCCTGAGCTGCTCACAAGGAAGAAGGCATCCGGACTGGTGTTACTGGTGAGGCAGCCTGCTCCTGCGTGCCTCCTTCCCAACCCAGTCAGGGCGCTGAATAAATACCTGCCTACGTGAACACTACAGCCCGCGCACGGTGACTGTGGCAGCTCTCTTCTGTCCTGTATGTCCTGGAAATAGCGGCAAGAACTGGATGTGTGCTACACCCTGGAGTGTATTGTGCAGCTTGTCTCTCTGAAAATGTGAGGTACTGCAGCTTTCAAGAAGGAAACATCTGTACTCAGATATCCTCTGTTAAGTACGCTCAAATTCCCACAACGTAACTGCACAATAAGACCTTGCCATTGAGGAAAGAAAACAGACTGAAGAACAATCTCTTCCTACTTAAAAACCACAAAGTGAACAGTTTTTCTTGCTGTTGCACAAACCTGGCATGCTTCTGCCCACAAGTCGGATGGGGAAACAATGTCGGGGTCTCTCTCTTCCTGACTTCATTGAACTAGAAATACCAGGTGGTGTGCTCCCTGCAGGAGAAGGAGTGCTGATGACACTTGCTTTCCTTTGTGTCAGAAGCTTAAGGTAGCATCTCTTATGAGAGCTAATTTCCTGCTCTGAATCAAAATGCAATGTCATGGAGACTAAAGAATCCCTTACAGTAGGACAGTTTTACCTGCCTACTGCTTGAGTACCTAGGCTGAAGTAGTCCATTTGTATTGAGCCAGTGAGCTTTGGTGTCTGCATCTGAAATTCCAGGCTCTGGAGGAGTTCTCTGTGCCAGCCTTGCAACAGGCGGCAGGGGTGCCTGTAACTTGAGTTGGCAGTGGCTGGAAGTATGGGCAGGAGTGTAAGTTTTGGTGCCAATTGTTTGCTGAAGTAACCGGCCGTTCTGCAGAGCTCTGGGCAGGCTTGGACGTGGTTTGCAGGCAGCTGTCCTTGCATGAGTGCTCTTTGGGGAGGTCCTCGGGAATCTTTGCTTCATGGCCTAAATAATCAGAGCTCAGATCCTCTTTTGTATGAGAATGAATTTGCTTCTCAAACACCAGCCTGCTTCTCAAATCAGTATCTGTCTTTGAATTTCTTTCTAGGTTGACACTGGATTCATTCTATGTTGTACTTAATGACATATATTTTACAGAAATGGCACATTGGTGGTGTTCTAAGATGTTTATCTGCAACTTTCTTTCAGGTGAACGAGTGCTTTGTTTTCATGGACCTCTCCTTTATGAAGCAAAGGTATGTGTGGTTGGTTATTGCTGCAGACAGTTCTGACTGTTCCTCAAGAAAATAAGGGATTGTATTAGTTTACCTGCTGTGCCTCACCAGATAGGATTAAGGACTAAAACTAAAATGAAGGAGAATCTGATAATGTATGAAATTAATAGTTAATTAGTTTTAAATCCTGGAGCTCTATAGTGTAGAAAAATTTCAGAAAACCCAGTGGTACTATGCAGCTGTTCTGGTAAACTACTAAAGGCTGGGTGGTCTGATGTGTTGAACATCTGATACACCTGTGTTCCCAGAACACTGGAAAGCATTTGTGCCCACAGGACTTGGTGCTGGTGCTAATGCATGAGCTAGTAAGTTAGCTGCAGTTCGAGCTTCCTCAGAGGTGTAGGTGGCTGAGTACAATCAGTGGTCTTCAAATGGGACAACGCTGCAGAAGGTAATGCGGGATTAAAGTGACAAAGGAAGTGGCATTCTCAGTTCTGGCTTTTTAACTGCAGAAACCATGCGTTGCAAATTCGTGGCTCGGAGGAGTGTATCCCCACTGCTTCCGCTGCAGGCCTCTGCTGCCACGCTTTCGGTGATGTGCTTTCCTTGTGGGCCTTAAGCCGATGTCACTGCCGTGCCGTCTGTTTTACTGACGGGATGGCTCCTCATTTGGCTGCCTGTTTCCACTTCCTCTGAAATTGAAACAAAGGGCTTTTGTAGCTGTGTGGATTAGAAGACTTGCAGAAATACCTCAAACAGAGATTTAAATCCATCAGGTTTTAGTGTCGGTAAGTGTTAACTGATGGGACAACTTCAGAGAGGTGGTAGTAGGGAGGCAGATAGAAATACTTGACATCTCTTTTCATGCTATCAGGAAATAGTCATTCTAATGTTAAAATAATATCCAGAGCATTGACAGGGAACGTGCTTATCTTAAACATTTTCACTTTAGTGATTCTGCTCTGTTCTCTCCCTTGCTCTAGAACTGGAGGACAAGGTCGTTGTGAATGTATGCTCAGTGTTGTCTTCTGCCAGTGCCTTCCCGGGTGCTAGTACAGAGAGGAGAGTAATCAAGGCTTCTGTTTTTGTGAAAACAAACTTCTGTTAGCAGCAGCCTTAACTCTTTGGTCAATTAAACAGCCCAGAGCTTCTCCATGCTGTGCTGTGCCCCTCTCCTTTACGCAAGGGTGGAAYGAGTGTTGCAGGAACTGGCTCTGCCCGCTTGGTGCTAGAAGGGCCGTCCCAGTTGGCAAGATAGCTTTTGGCTGGCTGTATTGAGAGTCTGGATCCTTCTGGGCTCCTAAAATGGCAGGAGGAACTGGGTTTAATTTTACAAAGATACTTTGTAGGTAGTAATGTATAGTAACCTTAGCCTTCCTCCTGTTCCTTTGATCTACTTCTGTGATTCTCAACACGTAAGTGATTTCGTTCCTGATGACCATATCCTTGGCTTCCCATAGCAAGGTGATCAGAGAAGCACTGTGTAGAGTAGTATGAAAAATTATGACAAACAGTAACTGTTTGTACATCTCTGTACAATGCAGAGTTAAATGAGATTCACTTAAAACACTTCTAACCTCCAGCAGGAAAGAAAATATTTTGGTACAGAAATACATTTGAATCTTCCTTTACTACATGCTCACTTACATTCTTCAAAACAAGTAGTCACTTACTAAGCACACAGTCTGTATTTGGCTGGCTTTAACTCCAGGGCTGTCGCAACGAGCCACTGGTGCAGTAGTACATCAAACAAGATTAGGATATCCTTACTCCTAGTTGCAGGTCTCGGTGAGACTGAGTTTTAAGTTTGATATGTGGCATTTTGGAGATTAGTACTGAAATATGAGGTTCTTCTGTATGTTGACAATTACATTTTTGTTTTAACTGGAGAGGGTGCAGTGGGTATCAGCACAAAAGTCTTGAGAAAATGCTGTACAGCAGAGGGCTCTGCCCTCTCAAATATTTAGAGGTAGCTCAATTAGTGTGGCAAGAAAATAGCAGTTAGGACTTTTATGAGTAATTTTTTACTTCAATGGAAAAAATCCTTAAAAAGGGACTAAAAGCTAGTGCCAAAGAGGGTGATTCTTCATGTTTTACAACACCCTCATTATTTCACTGTTAAGGTGGTACAGTGGCATCCGCACCTCTGTGTATCCAGAGCAAGACTTGATACCTTTCTGCATGAAGTGCCTTATCTGAGCAGAAGTTGGTGGATTTAGTTAGGTATAGCAGAGAAGTTCAGGGAGATGAGGTGGGTTATGTAGTTCCTGTTTGGGCTATGTTTTTGCAGGAAGAGGCAGGGCACTGGCTATGTTTTTCTTTTATATAGATGTGGTAGCCTGAGCTCTTGGGTGCCAGACTGCAGGGGCAGGAGGAAGTTGTGTTGTTCCCGGGCAGCGTGCACAGTTGTTCCGGCTCACCTGAACACATTCCTCTGAGCTGAGGCAGGGTCTTGCAGGCTGCGAGTAGGGAAAAAGTTTGAGGGACACTTCTGAACGCGAGTGATACCGGGGAGTGGCTGGAGCAACCTTGTTATGTATATGTTCCCTCTTTTAATGGTCTCGCCTTAATATCAGTATATGAGGAAGTTACTGTATTCACGGGCCAGTCTTTTGATGGAAAAAACTGTTTTTATTTACCTCATGTATACATTCTTAACCTAGAAAAAGCCCTTACTGCAACTCTTTCTACTGAATATAATGCTCTCTCTGTGGCTGTAGAGATCCGTATTATTTATTTTACTTTTGAAGACTCCTCTACTTCAGCCAGCTTACCTGTCTGTGAGGTAGGGGCCTGCATGTGAACAAGCTCTCTAGTGAATGGCTTTTGGCTAACCTGGGGGTAGTGAAGTGACTGCTTGTTTACTCTTCTGGTCATCCTCAGGGGTTKCTGATCCTTCTTGCGAATGAAGGTGTCCCTTTGGACAGCTGAGCAGAGTCGCTTGTTTGCCTAGCCCTTCCAAATCTGTAAATAGGCAGYGACTTGTGTTAGAGACCTTACTTTCTGCTGGGAAATAGCTGCCGGTATTTCAGTCGCTTGCATGGAAATCTCTGCATGCTTAAACTCTGAAAGCTAAAAAAGCAAAACTCATTCAGATCTCTTTGTTCTCATGGGTACTGACTGAACTTTCTTCTCTGTTCCAGTGTGTAAAGGTTGCCATAAAGGACAAGCAAGTGAAATACTTTATCCATTACAGTGGTTGGAATAAAAAGTAAGTATTGTGTAAAATGAAAGCAGTATTTCGTTTTCCTTTACGGGAAAATGCAAGCCTTGTCAGTTGGAATGCGAGCTTGGTGGCCTAGCGCTGCCATGTCCCTGTCCACAGGAGATTGTTTCGGAAACTGCCCTAAATGACTTTGATACATAAGCCAATGATTTATAGTAACACAGAGAAAACATTGCCCAACTAACCATTTCCTTCAGAGCTTTGGCTGTATAGACAGACTAGCTTAGGCTGTCAGTAGACTAATGGGAATGCTTTATAGTGTTCTGTTTGTTAAGTTTGAAAATAGTTACTGTAATTCCTCCCTGGCAGAAATACCCAGTACAAAAACTTCCTTGTTATGTGTGGGTAGGAGAGGCAGCCCCTACTGAGGTGGAGCAAAACTCGCTACTCAAATACACAGTGTACTTTACTTTTATACCACTTTTGGCAGCAGAGCTTGGTAGCAAGGATTTGGAGAAGTGTGCCTTGGGGAAGGCTGTGTTCAGAATGGGAAAGGCTGTCTATTTTAATCCTGCACAGGGGCAGGTTTAGACTGTGTTTCAGTTCTTGCCTCTCATGCTAAGGTGAAGTTAGGGATTCTTTTCCCTTCTGCAAAAATGGTAGGATTCTAGGTGAGAGATTTCTGAAGAATAAAGGCGTCTCCGTGAAATAAATGTTCGGCCTATTAAAGGTGAATACTTTCAGGAGGTTATTGCATTTATGTACTTGTYTTTTTTCTTTCATTTGAATTCTGTTCTGTTACTAGGTTTTGAATTCAGGAAAAGTGGAGTTTTTTTCTTAGTGATTAAAAGCTTCAGCTCTTCAGACCCCAGAAGTCTTTCAGAGAGCACTTTTTCCTATTCGGTTTGTTTTTGTTTCATTTCAGTGCTGCAGACTCTAGAGAGAAGACTTAGTCACTAGTATCTTGATCTCACTGACGTGACTAAAAGCTGAACTTCATGTTTTAATATGTAACTTTTTTAAAGGCATCCGCACACCCTCCCTGCCAAATGGACAGATAAATGTTTTATTGTAAACACTGACAGTTACAGGGAGYGTAATTGGTTCTTATGGTGGCTGCGGTGTATTAATGAGGCAGCATAAATTTGATACTTCCTCTCCTTGTTTATCTCTGATGAAGGGTGCCGTAAGTGATGTCGTGACTCCTGCTATTCTTGCTTGCGCTGTTTGAGTTTTTTGCCTTCAAGCTTCCAATTAACTACATTAAAAGTGGCGTTGCTGCAAGATCTAGACAACTGGGGCAATACGACTCCCTAATTTTGGTTCCCATAATTATGGTCCTTTGTTACTTTTAATTGCTTGACTACTTAAGTTTTTTGCAAATATCAACAGTTAGGATACCAAAAAAGTTTCTTCATCATACAGTATAATGTGCCGCACAGTTATATAGCACTTCTTTTGAAGGTCTCTTGCAGCTGTACAGGCAGGAGTAAGATAAGTGGCTTAAATACYGGACCAAAGCACTATCCTAAAAACATAGTCTTAGAATGTGTACAGCTGGACATGTGTTTCTCTAACATTTGGATGCTAAGCTTGCCTTGTCTTAACACTCTTGAAGACCTTGTACTCCTGTAGTAGTATTGTTTTTGACACCTTGATGTTCTCAGACTGGCAGCTGTTGCCATGGAATGAAAAAGACACAGAACTCTCTACATAAAGAGCTTTAACTTGCATACTTTAGAATAACTTGGCCACTTTTAATGTGTTTTATTTGAAATAAATTGTCAAATTGCTCAGATAATCCACTCTGTCAAAGTGGAATTCTTGCTCGTAATGGCAATTTCCCCAACACCTGTTCTCTTAAATCGTTCACTTCAGATTCTTCAAATATTCATGCCATCTTGGTTTCCTTCACAGACAGAAATCAGAGCTCTTCTTCTTACAGTAAGATCTTATTGCTGAATTTGTTAACCTATAAAATGTTGGAATAGATAAAGGAAACTTGCTTCATAATATAGTTATGGCTACAGGTGTCCCATAATTTAGTAAGAGTAGAATATTTTTTTTTCCTGAGATGCTTCTTTTAAATTAAAGACAGTCCCCTCCCTCCTAAATTGCCCATCCTTCAAGTTTGGGAAACTGTTTGGAAATGACTGAGGGTTACACTTCCCTAGAAAAATCTTTACAGCTTCAGTCAGTGGGGAATTCGTTTGGTAATTTACACGTTCAGTTGTGCCAGTCCATGACTTGACACAAAAGCAGAGTTCAGTCTCAAATTCTGTGAAGCTTTTAATTGACTATTGCGTGTAGAATGCAATTACGTAATGTTTTTGAATGATCGTTTGATTTTTTTAAATTTTTTTCAGCTGGGATGAATGGGTTCCAGAAAGCAGAGTGCTCAAATACGTGGATACCAATTTGCAGAAACAAAAAGAACTTCAAAAGGCCAATCAGTAAGTATTTTTCTTAGGAGACCTTGTCAGTAAATAATTCTTCTATAGAGGTTCAATCCAACAATTATATCAAGGGAAGTTAGTGACTTTAAAAAAAAAAAAAAAGCTTTCAAGAGGTGTTCATTTGTTCTTGAGATGCTTTGGCTTACAGAGGTGTTCCGATTTTTGTCCTCGAGCAGTTTAGAARGAGCAAGCTGCTACTTTGATTTAAAATGGTGACTTGAGGTTTGAAGGAAGAATAGATTGATGAAACGGAGAGGCAGCCTGACTAACTGCAAGTACATCCTGTAGTGTGGAAACTAGGTGGTTAAAAATGACCCTTGTGCAGTATCCTTAAAATATATTAAGTGGTAAGGATCTTCTCAGACAACTTCAGGCTGCCTACAAACACTTTGATTTTTATGAATGCTAATCTTGTAGTTCTTTAACAGAAATGCTTTTATTGAGAAGTTGTTTTATATTTTTCAGCAGTGGTGTGCTGCTTCCACGTGATTCAGAATAACAAGAATGGTGGGAGGGGGAGGAAATGGGTGTTCATATTGCTAAGTGTTGTATGAAGAAGTCTAAATCTTCTTGATACTGAGTTGAATTTATTCCTGCTTATGACACATACTGATTCGCTAAGTCATTTAYTAGACATTCTCTAAATGTTTTGCATAACCTGTTACCCTCTGAGGGRAAACAAGCTTGTTTTTCCATTAAAGTCTTATTTATGAATTTACTCTTTTTTAAAGGGAACAATATGCAGAGGGGAAGATGAGAGGTGCTGCTCCAGGCAAGAAGACTTCTGGTCTGCAGCAGAAAAATGTTGAAGTGTAAGAAGTTTTTTATTAAAAAACAAACAAACAAACAAACAAAAAAAAACCAACCAAAAAAACCCCACGCCCCCAGAACCCTACCCAAAAAACCTCCCAAACTTTTGCTTGTCAGTTTTACTACTGATCTTTAAATAGTATTTTTCTTAGAATGGTTCTGCAGGCTAAACTACATTACTTCTGACACAATCCATACAAAAGCTGTTTTCACTTTTGTGATATCAAAAAGGCCTTTGTTGAAGTATTTATTAAAACTGCCTTCTTAGCTTGTGCAGTGTTTAATACTGAATCAAGGTACCGAGTAGACACTAAGACTCTGTACTTCTTTGCACTCTATTCCTCTTAAGGTAGCAAACTGACACTCAAAAAGTGGTGAGTCCTCATAAGACTCGTGTATCTCGGTGAAATCAGTTTTGATATAGAATTCTACAGTTTTTCCAAGCTGTGCAAGCACTTTTGAATAAAATCCTTAAAATGCCTTGCCTGCTTACTGTACAGTTGTTAAAACTGCATTTAAGGAGTCTGTTTTGCTGTTTTTGACAAAACTAAACCCATGTTACTAAAAATGGTTTTGCATCTTAAGAGACCAGAAGCAAGCTCAGACATTTATTAGAAAAAAATCATTTCAGGATGTAACTGTCAGATTTCTTTCATTCCATCCTTCTTGTTTTTCAGAATAGGCTTGTATGGTATTATGTTTAGATTCTCGTACAGTCAGTACAGCTSTACTGCCTTGCTCATGTGCCATGAAACTCTTCTGTTTGGGATAGGACTTCATTTAATTATGAAGATGGTCATTACTAATGTGGGATTTTGAACTCCTGACTTCATTTGTGATTCTGGTCTTCATGAGGAAGCTGCTGAAACGATACCAATTCCTAAGAGCAGCAWTTGGCAGCAGCGTCAGATTTCATGTCTCATTTATGGGCAACTTTGTTATGAAATATGTATCATTGATTTGAGAAGTGCAGTGGTAGTGGGTGCAGTTGCTTGTGTGGGGTTTTTTTGTTGTTTTTGTTTTTTGTGTTTGTTTTTTTTTTTTTTTCCCACTAGATCCTGAATGCAGATTTCACTCTGGGATTAGGCAAAGCCTAGCCAAGGCTGTAAATTTGCTCTTGGTCTCTGGAATGGGGAGGCCGATGGATCTGGCCATAATGCTGCTTGCATGCTCCCTTGCGGTCTGTTGCTGTAGATTCGGAGGTGCTTTAATACCCCTGGTTTGGTGTGCTCTGCCAGCTCAGGATGGACCTCTGACAGGAACCTAGTCACCTGTTTGTCTTCATTTTGGGGTGAAAAAAAAAACCTCAACCCAAATGTCTGTTTAGACAGTTCCAGGTGAATGTCATTAAAATCAAATTAAAACAGATCTAAATTATGACCATTACTGATTCAGCTGCTTAAGGGGTTGTTGCACCTGAGTCTTGTTGCATTTTAGTCAGTGGGAGTAGAATTAATTTCATGTCTAACTTTGACACAGGTGGTGCTGACTCAATTGTAAATGTCTACAGTTTGCATTATAGAGAACATCCCAATAGTAACTTCAGGGTTAGGTTCCCCATCCTGTCAGCTTTAGTCATCCTGGTAGCTCAGACTGATTGCAGTGGGATGAGTTGTTCTCTCTGGCTGAGTAAATGCTAAATGTTAACCTGTCCTTGAAATCAAAATTGGCTTAATCCTCTCAACCACACCTAATAATGTTGCATCCAAGGGGGACCCACACAGCAAAAATGACTTCATCTTAAGCCTCTGTGTAACTCTCAAGCTTGGCAGCACGTTACCAGGTCTGTCCTTCYTCTCTGTTTGGAACCAGCTGGGGAAGGGGAGTGGCTTTGCTTTTCACTGTCATCACTATCCTAAGCATGGGTGGTTGTTTCCAGCATAGCTAAACAGACAATAAGCTAATTCTCTGTAACTTCTGTTTCATGTTGATTGGAAAAATTAATTCCTTGATGGTGGATTTTCAGAGCTGTAAAGGGGAAGAAGGAAAACTATTGTCATTAGAACAGCAGTCTTGCATTATGAAGGTTATTTATAACAGGGTCCCATATGCTCGTTGCACTGATCTTGCTCCTAGTCTCTGGCCATTACCAGCATCCAATGCATCCTTCTAAATTAGACCTGTGCTTCTTTCAACAGTCTCCCTATTTTTCTTCCCTAATTGGAGGCTGAGGGAGAGGAAATACTTTGACTTACCCTAGCAGTGATGCAGGGTTGTGATACTGATTTATTATTGACCAAACTTCTGCTTCTCAGATCCTGCTTACAGCTAAAGGCAAGATGGCTTCTGAAAAATCTCAAAATACTGTTCCAAAATAAAGCTTCTGGATTGCTCTCTTGTTGTAAATCTAAGGTCATTTGCAGATACATAAAGTACTGATGGTGGGGAGGGGGAGAAACTGTTCACGCAACTATTTTAAAAGGGTAACACTGTCAGCCTATTTGGGCCTCAAAATTTACCTTTTGTAGCATTCTTGGAGGATTGAACAGGGGGAAAGGTAACATATTTTGAAACTTATTCTTCAGATAGCCAAACAATAATGGAAAGGAAATAACAATCTAAGCACAACTTATCCTCCAGGAATGTTCAGTAAGACTATAATATGCTGCTAAAAAGGTAAACTTTTGAATCTTAAATAGATTCTCTTTAAGGCTAAACACTAGGTCTGACATTCTTTCCTTAACTCAACCCCCATTGTGCCTAGATTTTTCAGACGAGATGGAGCGCATACTGTTTGCTGTTTGGAGACCCCTACAATATCGACGCGGTGAGTTAAGGATGGATTGTCAAACCAGGATTTTCATCCTGAAATCCAAATCTCCTTGCTTTCATAGATTTCTTTTAGAGACTCTTAAAGTCTTCAGTTGTAATAATGTAAGCTTTGGTAGAAATTCAGTTAACAATTATAAGTACTGCAGTATATCATTTTGTTGTTGTTTTTTTTTAAAGCCAGTATGGACTACCAGTTTTTAGTTTCTCTGAAATGTATACCTTTATCAGCGGGGATAGGGTACAATATGAGTAGTCAAATGCATTCAGTGTGTCCGCTGTTTAAAAAGAAATGGAGGACAACTGACTTCAGATTTTTGGAACTGGGTGGTTCTAGAAGGTTACCTTTGATCTGCATGCTTGCTGGGCCTGGAGCTCTGCTTCAGTGGGAATCAGTAACAAGCTGCACCGTCTTCTGTAAGTCGCGCAAGCGRGGCTGCTGCGGTAGATGGTGTTAGAAATGCGAGTTTGAACCTGCTCCTTAATGTGCTATTTCTTATYGTTGGCTTGAGTCTGTTCAGAATAACTGTTTCTGTAAACTGCAGCAACTGGCTCAAAAAGCTTTTGAGATTATTTGTAAGCAATATTTGATCAAATAGAAATATGCATGAAATGCAGGTTGTATACACTTGTTTTTAAAATAATTATTCATCTTATAACTAGAAGCTATCATAGAGGAAAAAAAAACTTTGTATGGTTATAGCAGGTTGCCAAAAATGAAATACAACACTACAGATACTGGCTTCTCCAGACYGTTTTATATGTAGCTCTGCTGAATTCCAACTTCTAAGAGTTCATGCTACCTTTGATGGGCCTAATGTGATTTAACTTGCAAAAAAAATCAGTAAACAGACTTAACCAGTGCTTGGAAAATAAGGGCGGCTRAGAGTGTTCTGGAGGGAAGATACGGCACTGAATAACAAATTTGAGAATAGYATCTGTTTTTAAATAAGATATATGCAAGCAGTCTTGTCAGAGATGCTCTCAAAGCAGTATCTCAACTTGGGAGTTATTGTTTTTTCTTCTAATAGAAGTCTTGTTCTTAATCTGAACATATTACTCAAAAGCATACGCTCCTGCTGCGTGTCTCTTGTGGCATCCTCTGCTGTCTTTGGCACATCTAGTGGCTCTCTCACAAGCTACTTCAAATCCTCTAAACGTCAAGCGGCGTGTGAACGCTGCCTACGTGCCAGTTGTCTGGGGCTGCAGCGACACCGGAACGGCTGCACCGGCTCAAGCCAGAGACTTTCCCARCCTCTTCTGCTGTCTGATGGTCACCCGTAACGTGTGCTTAGGGATAATCAAGTGAGGCAAGTCTAGAATGCTGTTCTCCCCCAGATACCCTTTGTGCTTCTAGCAGTCTGTAGTTAAGGGACTTYAGAGCTGTAGGCTGTATCCATGTGTTGGGTTTAATAACCCTTTGTAGGACTGTTTTATATTTATCTAATAACTTCTGAACCATTTGGACTTCTGGCGTCCCCGTCATCTTGTGGCAGCATGTCCTCATTTTAATTCAGTACTGTGCTGAAGAGGGGAGGAAAGGGGATGAGTCCTCCTGTCTGTTTAATGTCTGCTGCTTTGGCTTTTTGGTCTTTTTCATCTGTCTTGAGGAAAGATTGATTAGTTCTTGGAGCTCCACCTTTATTGCTCTACCACATTTCCCCTCTTCTTCCTGCCCAGTTGTCATCTTGAGAAAGCCCTTGTCTGCCTGGTTACTCCTGGTAGAGAAGCTGTTGTACACTACCAACTATTCTTTGTTCTCTTCACCTCTTCTAGTTTTATTGTGTGCCTTCTAAGGTCAGTTTGCCTGACCAGGTGCAGGAGGCATACATGTGTATAATCTGGACTTTGGGTTTTATCCTTTTGCTAATAATATTCGATGGTTTAGTTGAACCTTGATAGGAATGCTTTGTCGCACAGCTCAGTTAGTGACCAAGCTGCTTGGGCAGTAGTGGCTGATTTCAAACTTTTTTCCAGYATACTTATTTTTCACACTTGAATCTTTTAATTTACTTTTTTATTACTAGTCACCTTGTATTAGGAGAGACTTTATGATTTCATATAGCTTAGTTACAACTGTTTTATCAGTAAACCTGATCTCCTTTTTCTGGCATTTACAAATGTATTGAACTCAAATGCCTGAGACCAAGAGGTAGTAGCTGCCTTCACTCTCTGCTGCTCATATCTCAACCAGCTATTCTAGGGAGGTTCTAATGGACCTCTAAGTCCCTTCAAAAAGCACATGGATTTTGGGAAAGTAAAATACTTGTTATTGTCCACAACATCTTCATCTCCCTGGTCATGGACTTGTAACTGTTGTGGAGTAAGTAAACCTGCCAAAGTCTTGTTTTTTTTTTTTCCTGATGTCATTTGTCTGTGTTGAGTTCTATTTTCTAAGCTATTCTTATTTTCTACTGACGGTTTTCTAGACATGTCCCAGAAGACACTCCAGTTTAGAGCYCTGAGCATTAACACCACCTCTGCTGTGATAAGATTGCTGGATTCTTCAGTTGGTACCCAAGGTTCTG
The DNA here is from genome assembly GCA_030449065.1 of Oceanodroma leucorhoa. Classification (NCBI taxonomy): domain Eukaryota; kingdom Metazoa; phylum Chordata; class Aves; order Procellariiformes; genus Oceanodroma; species Oceanodroma leucorhoa. The sequence goes on along the minus strand of JASVER010000014.1, from coordinate 14,509,724 downwards.
GGACAGATACTTGATTATCTTTCTTCTGATGAATGTCTGTGGAAGGCTGGAGTGCAGTCTCTCAGTAGGTTGTCTTCTATGGCATCCTGTTTAGTCTCACTATTTGATTGCGAACACAGTCCTGTTTTGGATACTGAAGCTGGAAGTTCAGTATTATGCTCTTGTGGCATGGGCTGCTTATTTTCCTTCTGAGTCTGTCACCTTTGAYGTATAGCATTTCATTTGTTGTGAGCTGTTCTGTAAGCTGTAATACTGTTTGCTTTCTACTGATTATCTTGTTTCTATACAACTTCAGATGGTTATGTCAGTAGTTCATTTATTTTTGGCTTTCTAAATCAGACTCACATTCTGATCCCCAATACTTGAATGTTCTTGTTCTAGCTGCGTGTTCTTGTTCTGCTAAAAGCAAACCCTGTAACGGGGGTGGGTTAGCTTCTTACCAGAACTGATTGCTGGCCCTGCTGCTTTGAGGGGGTGTCTGACTACAGGGGGATGCATCCTTTAAGTTTGAACTGCAAGATCTTTAGTTTGAACTTTAGCACCTGGCGTGTCTGTTCAGTCTTTTAATTAAAACTCTTTTCACAGAAGCTTCCTTGAAACTTCCGTGCTGCTTTTTAATTTTGTTGTCAGCTTTCAGTGAAAAATGCCAGTCAGTAGAGAAGTATGTGAATGAAGACTAGCAGCTGGGCTTGCAGGAGGGCATTATCTGCCATCAGGAGGAACACCTGTATGTCTCAAAATGAGTCTGCTTGGTCTGATTAATGGAATCTAGCTATCTAAGATGTGCTGCTCATCTTGGGCTGCAGCTTCTGTCAGTGGGGCTGTCTATAACCTCAGTGACACAGACGCTGCATCTTCCTCCTGGATATCGAGCGCACGGCATGCTTCAGTTACTGTACAGCAGCACTTCGCCATCCGCAGCTGCCTTCACCTAGCGAAGAGTATTATTCCAGACAGCCTGCTGTGCAGGCTATCRCCAATCTGCCAAATGCTAATGCTTTGTCTTTAACCTTAGCTCTTTCTGTTTGCTGCCTAACTCGGATTTGTCTTTTAGACTTCGCAGACAGACGGCTGCTTTGACTTGAAGCAGGGGCATATGACTTAAAATATAAGGAGTCAGGGAATATAAGGAATGAGGTGGGAGAGCACAAGCAACTGCCTAGAATGGTTTATGCTAGACACTGTGCTTCAGTAACAGATGTGGTTTACTGTCTTAATTGCGGTAGTTCTTTAAGTACTTTATATTGCCTGTCTGCTCCAGTTTTTTAAGACTCTGCTTCTAGACTAATGCTTAACATTATTTTTATCTTGTGATTTTAATTCTGGAAAGAACTCCCTGTTCCTCCTTGTTTACTCTAGGTTTGGAAGAAAAGACTTTCTCTTCAATACACAAGTCCATTATCAGTGACTTAACTTGGCAATTATTCCTTCTTCCTGGAGAGAGATGATAATTATTCTGCCCACAGTTTAAGCCTAATGCTTGTTTGACTTGAAGCTTGAAAAAAGCCTTACTCTTGCTATCTTCAGACCTTCCTAGAAACTCTGCCTCCTTCCTGTCCCAGATAAACCCAGTTCAAAGCCTGAATACAAGAGTCACTTGAGATAGTGGTGAATTCCTAAGGAAATAATCTTGTACTGGTGAAGAGTTTTATCCACACAATCTGCAATTTTTTGAGAGGTTTAACTGGACTACTATTAATAGTGAGCAAATTGAAACATGCCTGATGGTACTCTTAATTCAAGTTTTCTGAAAATGGTTAGTAAATATACCAAGTTCAGATAATAACAAAAATACATGTTAGGACAGTTTAATTTTGTCATTGATACTCTTGACGTATCTGAATATTTGCATGTCATGTGCATTGTATTCCAGGTGTCAAACTTTTGGAAGTACAGCTTTTCATTTGGAATAAAAATAAGGGCTAAGGATAGAGGCTTTAGAGAAGTGTGAAGTGTGTAAATTAGAGACAATAAGTGTTGAGAGAAGCATTTGGAAGAAGACAAATATTAGGGACAAGGCTAGTTAGTAATGTTCCAAATGGTTCTACTAAGTGGCAAGTGTAACTGTGATCTCCCCTGAGAGGTGATGGTGGAATTGTAGGCAGCCCATGCAGCTTCACACATATAATTCTGATAGTGCTATTTAAACTTCCCTCTACTGCTGTAGTGGTAAAAGTGTGTGTGTTTTTTCAATACTTTACTGGAAGTTAATTCAGTTGACTGAGACTTACCCAATAATTCCCAGTGCTTCTTTTTCCCATATTCTGTCTGTAAGTGATCCCTGAAATACAGAAATAAAACACCTACAAATCTAGTGTAGTTTTCCAAGAGCACTTGGAAAGTATGAAACATCTGTAGATGTTACTTGCATAAGTGTCAGTCAGTACTGTTTTTAAATACTCCTGTTCTTGGCATGCCTTCTGGTGTTTTGTAGGTTTAAGTTAGTGATTCCCCCCCAAAGTGGTGGATTATAACCTGTTAAATGAAAAATCTTGTGGTATCATAACTGTGATGCTAAATCACATCTGACGTTTCTTTCGTGTGCTTTTATCTAAATACCCCATAGGCCACTGAGTATTCACTCGTCGTTCTGAACTTAGTGGACAATTCTACTTTCGATTCTTTAAGTACCTCTATCTTTATATTTGCAATAATTTGTGTTCTTCTTGCAGGAAAACAAAAAAGAACAAACAGAAAAGTAAGTATGTCTTTATTTAAGTGGATATCCTTAGCGAAGGATTCTTAGCTGGAATAAAACCTTGAATCTGCCTCAACTAAGTTTACTTACTGTCGCCTTGTGTTGTTCCTTTTGGACTTCAAATGTCTCTTCCCCTCGGTCAGGAGGGATGCAAACTTTTCCGGTTTGTACACAAACTACTTGTTTCAGTCTGTCAAGATGTTGACCTCTTGCAAATTAAAAGCAAAGTGATATCTCCAGGGAGCTGTTGAAATTGATGGTTGGACTCGATGATCTTAAAGGTCTTTTCCAACCTTAATGATTCTATGAAATAATTTAATAAGTCAAACTTATGTTTTCTTACTGAGGTGGAGATGTGACATATCTGCAAAGCTGAGTTGCCGGTTCCAAAAATTCTGCCGAAGAATGGTACAGATACTGACATATTGGTTTGTTTTTAATGCAGAAATGGCCATCTTCAGACAAGTGTAAATATAGCGGTTTAAACTGTCACAAATATGTGGAACTTCCAGAATACAAGTAATATTTAAAACAACCACAAAAAACAAGTGAAAAGGTGACCTGAGAGAAATCTGAGTCTTGCTTTTAAATCCTTCTAAATCTTTTTTTACTGGTATTTTGTACTGACTTACCAGACTTCTTAAGCAGCATAATGTCTTTTTTTTTTTCTCCTGTACAGCTCCAGGAATCGGAGAAGGGAGCAGTACCAGTGAGACTCCTCAGCCTCCTAGGAAGAAGAGGGCTCGAGTAGATCCAACAGTTGAAAGTGTATGTATTTGATTCTCGTGGGATTTTTGATAGAAAACAGGAAGGTTGCTGTGCTCAGAAATACAGACAGCAATGCTTTGTCCTGCAGTATGGCAGCGTGAAATGTTGCAACTTGCAAAACTGAGGTTCCCAAGTGGCCTTGAAAAAACTAAGCTATTTCCTTGTACCCTGTGGAGCCTACAGGAATTACTGTAGCAATTCCAGTGGTGTATTTCAGTTGTGAAAACAAGGAATATGGGTGACTCTCAGCTTGGACAGTTACCTGAAAGTAATTGGTCTGGCTTCACTTTCTCTAGGAAGAAACATTTATGAACAGAGTTGAAGTAAAGGTGAAAATCCCAGAAGAGCTGAAACCGTGGCTGGTAGATGACTGGGACTTGATCACCAGGCAAAAGCAGGTAATTTGTCAAAAGAACAATCTGGCCATGTATAGGTGAGGACAGAAAACTAGAATTTTGTATCCTCTTCAAGTGCAGTGTAGTGAAATCTCCTGCGGAGTTTGACAGCAGCCTGATGGCTTTACTCGACAGTTCTCGTTCCGGTTGGATTTTAACCAAAGGTCACCTGTGAGTAGGACTGTCGCTCAGCAGAGTTGCATGTAAAGTTGTAGAATAGAAATGAACTTTTTTAGTCACTGATGTGTTACACTGACTCTAGTTCTGGAGACTTGCTTTTCCCCCCGCCCCCCCAGATGTCTTCAGACTGTAGTGCTCTTGTGAAAGGAAATAGATAAGCGAGCTGGGGCCCGTGCCCCAAAAAACCCCCACGTACGTGCATTCGCTGTACTACCGAGCCTTGCCGTATACAACTGAACTGGTGTCTGTGTATGGTATTAAAGATGAAGTTAATCCTTGGCAAATCATGGCTGGGAATATTTATCTTCAATTCTGTATGCTCCGGTGTAGCTCCCATACTCTCCAGACTGCAGGCAGCGAAGCTTCCCGGCAGGCGCTCGGCAGGCTCATTTGCTTCGCAGCGATAGTAGTGTCAGGCGCTGAACTGCGGATACGAGAGGAAGAGCAGACGGAAGAATAGGCAAAATGGTCATTGTTGCTTTTGTAACTGCTGCGTGGCCTGGAGTTGGCAGGTCCGCAGGGGCCTGTGTGTGCCTTGCTGCGTGCCTTTGACTCCTGGGGCCACTTCAGCAGTTCATCGGGTTGCTGTTGAGCAGCACAGACGTTAAATGGAAACATGGATATAGTCGCTGTCATGTGTGTTTTTTGTTTTTGGTATGAACAACTAAAACAGTTGGGTGTTCCTTTAACAACACTTAACATCTTAACCTGTTAATTTTATTTTAGAAATGTCGCTTTACATTTAGCATGTAGATATAAATGCCTGCATAAATTAGACAACTTGTATTCGGTTTTGCTTCTTGTGTAGCTCTTCTATCTTCCTGCCAAGAAGAATGTTGACTCCATTTTAGAGGATTATGCAAACTACAAAAAATCACGAGGAAATACTGATAACAAGTAAGTAGTGGTCATTTCAAACCTTAAATACCTCTCTTGCTGTTGTTGTTGGACTTGTATTTCATGGAAAATTTAGTAAGGTTGTGAAACATGTCCCAGCCCTATGTCCGGTTTCATGTTCCAAGACCAAGCTGATGGAGGAGTTTAGAAATCTTCGAGGAGGTAATTCAAGAATGCAGTTCTGCTTTCTGGATTTCATTTCTGCTTCCCCCACTTTCCCTAAGCCTTTTCCTGAAGGAAGCTGGTACAAGCCGAGTGAATAGTTCTCCACCCCTTCGTTCTAGCTCAGGCTTCCCGTGTTGGGTGAATAAAGTCACTGGCACTTGCTGTGTATGAGCTGAACAAACTATCAGAAGAGCTGCCTGGCAGATGAGCAAAGCGTTACTGCGTGGGTGGACTCCCACGGAGGTAGAGGGGTGGGGGACAGGGAGGTAGATGATGACTTTTAAAAGAATCAGATGGGCAAAGCTAATTACTCTGAGGTGATGGCTTTGAAGATTCTTATTTGTAATTACCCCAGCAGTCCAGCCCTGACAACAAACAAGGTGTGTTTATTCTTGAATGAAGCTTTCCTGATTTAAAGGGGGGAAAACTAGAAATGTGAAGTTATTTTCTTCCATTCAAGAGGAAGCACATTATTGACTTGTCAGGGTGTTCTAACATTCTTTTATGTAATTGTCCTAATGACTGTTCTAAATTTGTTTGCAGGGTGGAGTGAGGGTTGTACTTCTCAGATGTGCGGTGTCACTGCTARCTCCTGTAGTTAGTCTTCAGTTAGTTGTGAAGTTGGAGGCCTGCAGGMGCATGGCACTGAGGTGCCGGGTTAGAAAGGGTCAGTTGCCTGAAATATTGGGTGGCTGTCCCTTTCCATTAAGCAGGAGTTCAGCCTGATTACTTGAAGTAGTATTGTACTCTTAAACTGATGTGAGTTGGGATTAACTTTGGTTGAAAACAGAAGAGCTGGTAAGTGTCCCTATAAATACTGCTGCTTTGAAAGGACTGCTCTAAGAGTTAATTTCTCTGAGTGAATGACTAAAAACAAGGGTTTTCTTGGTTTGCCTAAATTCTTGCTGGGTTCAGAACAGTCCGTTTTTAAAGGAGGTCTTGAAATGCATCGCTCCCTGTGGCTGTATATTTTAAGGTCTCCAGACAAATTTCCTTGAAAAATCTGAAGATTTGTAAAAGATCTTTACAATTTTGATGGACTCACCAAGCTAACTCTCATCTTGTATCCATCCAGTCGTTAGAACAAGACTTGCAGTGTTTTCTCTGTTTACCAGGGAGTATGCAGTCAATGAAGTTGTGGCTGGAATTAAAGAATACTTCAATGTCATGCTGGGAACTCAACTACTGTACAAGTTTGAGAGGCCCCAATATGCTGAAATTTTGGCAGATCACCCTGATGCTCCAATGTCTCAAGTCTATGGTGCCCCACACCTGCTGAGGTTATTTGGTGAGTATGACCTCCAGAGATTGCAGAAGAGCAGTTAGAAGTATTCAAATGCTTCCTTTTCCTGTCTTGWGGCTCAGTGGGTATGAACTGCAGAAATTTGACAAGCAGCTATGAAACATGTTGTTTCAGTCTTTCCTTACTCCATGTACCTAAAATATTTAGAGCCACTCAAGGATTTAGGATGGAAATGGATTTTCAACAGTCTAGTTAATTTAGGTGAGCTTCTATAGTTTGGAATAGATTCCTGGGCTGCTTTTTTTATGCTAACCGTAAGGTTCTAGACTGTACTTAAATACTTGTTAAAGCTGTTGTTTGTAACTAACAAGTACCGCTTCTTTTGAAACAGTGCGAATTGGAGCTATGCTTGCTTACACTCCTCTTGATGAGAAGAGTCTGGCTTTGCTGTTAAACTATTTGCATGACTTCTTAAAGTAAGTACCTTTTAAGTCTTTCAGCCAGAAAGAAGTTCAGTAAGCACAGGCTGTTGTAACGTGGCCTGTTTTCAGTGAAAGTTGTCGTGTAACACCTATATGATCTTGGGCCCGTGTGCGGTGTCTTCACCGAAGACTGCAGTGAAGCCTCCTCAAACTCTGCTGCACAGTAACATGAGTAAGACTGGCTTTAACTTCTCTCCAGTTATACTGAGGTGATTGCTAGTTAGATGTGTGTTTMTGTATCTATTAGGCTGCACTTTTAAACTGTCCAAGTCTGCTACTTGTTCCAAAGGAAATGTTGAAGCATTTATTTGTAGTTGCTATAAAAAGCAGATGACAATTACAGCAAACTATTAAATTACACAACAGTTACTCTGCAACAATTGAGCAAATGTTAAAAACTGATGAACGTTACTAATGTTATTTCTGGGACAGACTGTCATTGTAGCTTTAGTGCACTGCAGTACCCTGTGGTGCTGTGGACATGTTATATTTAGGATGAAAACCCCATCCTAAATAATAATGCAAGACTTCAATGTGAAATGTTTCAAAAAAAAAAAAAAAAATTAGACATTTGATTTCAGCCAGGTGATGAAACACTTCCTCACTGCTATAAGGAACTATGGAGTCACTTGCTGCTTAGTTCACCTGCAAATGTTTCCTGAATGTGTGATGCTAAAATAGAACTAAACTTCAGTTTAGTGTCTGAAGTGTCTACCTGTGTTCCCCCATATGTAYGTACGAGCATGACTTCAGCAGCTCCCGTGCACCTGTACCCCACCGGAGGAACTTAGGGTTACGCTTCTGCAGTTTGTTTGTGCAGGTGTGTGGGGACAGGCGTGTGGTGTGAGGCTGTTCAGGCGGGTGCCCAGCATCGGTGCAGCTTTTTGCTTTTGCTGCACTGGCGGATTGCCTTGGTCCAATTTACTAAAGCTGTAAACTTCCCTTTGTGATTCTGTCACGGAGGAGAGAAATGTTCTTTGTATTTTCATATAAGGCTTTAGTGGTCTACTGATAGTATTTGGAAATACTGATTTCTAAATAATTAGAGTAACAGAACATTAAGCTGATTTGCCAGTAAATAGCAGCTTTTAGCTCTGTGTGATTGGGTAAGCTAGTGGAAGTTGAAAGAAAACCCTCAGCAAGTCCAAGACAACGCAGCAGTGGAACTAGAAATGGAGCAGCCTGATTTCCAGGGCAAACTTCCCTCGGGACAGTCCTAGAGTCTTGAGTTGGTCGTAGTCTTTTGGGTAGGTCTGAAGTAAATGCAAGTGCTAAAGAGCTTTCGGCTGTAAAGATAGAAAYGTGACGCCAGTGCATTGACCAGGAATCCCTGGATCCCTTCGATGAGGTAATGGCATCTAACGCTTCTCTTCTGCGCTTGCACCAAGCTGGCCGCTGCTCGTTTTGCTCTAGCCATCGCTCCCTTAGCCGGTTTAGTTCCGTATTTGTGCAGACAGAACTTCATGGTGTCCTGCTCCTCGTCCCTACCCCTCTGAGTACGGTCAGTAGTAAATCGATTCTTGGTAGAGCAGCTGACGGAACCTCCAATGTCAACTGCTTCTTCCTGTTAATCTTAACCTCCCTGYGCTCCCTTGGAGCCAGAGTTGCTTGGCAACTTGTTTGGAATTGATTTTTTTTGGCACGAGCTGTTAAATCTTTAATTGCTTTACACAGCTGACTTTTTGGTAGATACATGTTAGATTTGTACTCTTGAAGTCATGTTTTATGGTCTCAGCAAACACCTGACGATTCACTCAGGTGATGCTAAACAACGGAGATTTTGGGCAAGAAGGTGATTTAATCTTTTCATTATTTTTTCATAGGTATTTAGCGAAGAATTCCTCCGCATTGTTTAGCGCCAGTGACTATGAAGTAGCCCCTCCCGAGTATCATCGGAAAGCAGTATAATACTGTGCTGCTTTGCAATGAAGCGATCGTTGGATCCCTGTAATACTGTCCACTTCTACGTCTTGTTCTTCACCTTTCTATTGCACATGTCTCTCTTGCACAAATTATGTAAACATAAAGTGAATAAAGTTGTGTGTTTAAAATGGAACTGGCATTTGTAAGTCCTGAGGATGTTCTTGTCCCGAAATGGAAGCTTGGAGTTTAACGGGAGCTCTTTGGTGTTTCTGGCTTGCTACTGTTGTTTGCATCAATGGAATGTAAAAAGAATGCATTGTGATATTTCATTGTATGAACTCTTCAGTGCTCGTGGGTCTGTTTTGACATTAAGATTTGCTTCACTAACCTGCTTTATTGCATAGTAATGACAAACCCAGACTCTCACACCCATGAGGGCTGTGATCACCTAGTGTTGGTGCTATTGATTAGTCTGACTTTCAAACCCATTTACTTTCTCGGTGTTGGAAGTAAAGTGTTTGGTCCATAAATGTATGCTTTTATTTAGGTAGTGGAAGGACTGTGACTTTTTTTATATTCTAACAATAGGAAAATGCATTATCATATTGTAGAGTCTTGGAAACGTTGGTCTTTCACAGAGCTGTTTTACAAATCTCCAAATAAACTTTTTTAATTTCAAGTGTTGTTTCTAATATTTGTATTTGCATCACTCACTACCTTATGACAGTGTCCTGTCAAGTATGATCTAAGGGTATTAAGTGTAGTATAAAGTTCTGCAATATTAACTTGGAGATTCTGTGTTTCTTTTTAGTTCTAAGGACCAGTAGTTAAAGGCCATGCATCCAATGCCAGTGGGTGAAGTGGATTCTTTTTCTCTGGGATCATTATATAGTCCGTAAGTAGCGATAATGCAGCTTCACTACGTGTGTGCAGAGTTCTTAAGGCTTGTTTTTAAAAGCCTGAACCCTGAGAGCACACTTCGCCTGGCTTCTGTCAATCACTTCCCTATTCTAATTCACTTTTATATGCATAGGAGCATCTTAAATGGTAAACTGGGGGGCAAGCGAGGCTTGCTGTGGCTCGCTGCTCAGTCAGGCTGCTGTTTTTAATGTCTTTCGGGAAGGTGTTATAACTGCCCGTGCTCCTGATTCTTGTCTCGGTGCCATTGCAAAAAGAGCTGTGGCAACAGCTGAAATAGGTGGTGAAGAAATGGTTGTGAGATGTGAACTAATGCTGAGAGGAAAGAGGGTCTGACACCGCGAGGTGCTTTGTGCATATTGTTTCCATGGGCAGATTTGTGTTGTGGTTGGCTTTGACCTCTCGGTATCGGGCATGTAAAGCTTTATCTCTCTTCTTGATGTTGCAAGTTCCCCGTGAGCTTACGCACTTTTTCTGGGAAGGTCACTAATGGAATTAACTCTGAGCTGCATAATACATGACTTAGGCTATTGTGTAAGTCTATGTCCTGTCTAGCTTTTGTTTCTTTTCCTTGCTTCCCTGTGTATTTCCCAAGGCAGCTTGTCGGTGCTCAGGCATCATGAAGTTACGAACTCGCTACTCCAGCCCTCTCTGGGAGCCGACTCTCTTTAGGTCTTTTGTCTCTGTCTCCTTCTGCCCTTGGGCCTATTAAGAAACTCTTCTGTAATGGCTCATTTAGATCAATTTTATAGTAACTCCTTTCTGTTTGTAAACTGTGCCTACGCACTTCATTACTTAGAAGCTAATTCCCCAGCCCACTAAGAAGGGAAGTCAGCTAGCCCGAATTCGGTACACCCGGTAAATGCTTTCTTACCTCCCCCRAAAGCGGCTTCATCTCCTGCGGACAGCAGAGCACTGAACTCCATCGTGCACGCGTTCCGCACCCCTCTGCCGGGAGAGCGGTGCTGGCGGGGCCGAGCGCGGGGTGCAGAACGAGGCTTTCGGTCACATCTATTAAAAGCGTTGCAGGACTTGGCTACGCTCTAAGTAGCTGCTATTTCTAGGCAAAATACCAGGTTTTAATCACATACTGCAGGAAACCGCAGGATCTGGGAGRAGGGCTGGGCCGGTGCCGGTGGGTGTGAGCGTGCCCTTCCCGCGGGAGGCTCCGCAGGGACCCCCCCCCCGCGGGGTGCAGCCCTCCCAGAGCAGCTACTCCTGTAAAGATGGGGGTGGGCTGGCCTGGGCCCAGGGGAGGGGGGAGCGGGCTCAGATTCTTGGTGGTTCTCCTGAGGTAGGTGCTTAGACAAGAGCCCAGCTGGGTTATGTGCCACCCTCCTCCCGCTGCCCTTCTGTACCCAAGCACAAACCTTGATTCCATTTTGCACAGGGCGGTGCTGGCTGAGGGACGGTCTGCTGGAGCACAAACAATGATGAACTATTTAAAGGAGCGGCAGGGATCTCTTGTTAAATGGAAAAGAACAACATTGAGGGATTCTGTGAGTGGCAGTTGCCATAAGAACCCTGAGGCAGGGCTGGGGAGCTGCGGTGGGTTCCCTGCCCCGCTCCGGGCTGGTGGGAGGAGAAGCCCCGGAGCTGGGTGGGAAATGCRAGGGGATGTGCTCCGCTTGCTGCCTGGTATCATTAAATCCCTCTGTGCTCTTCTCTCTGTTTGACAGGCAGCTTCATGAGGCTAATTAACTACTGCTCTTTATTTACCGTGGCCATTACCCAGACAAAGTGCCAAGATCGTGTTCTGAGTCTGAACAATGGGTTTATCCTTTGCCAAACTGCCCCAAGAGTGAAAACAACCTTTCGCTGTCTGTGCGCTCRTCTTCGTAGAACAGCCTTTGTACCCCAGACCTGTATGGATCTTCTGGTGATCCCTTGGTCGGTACTTGGGTAGATCCCCAGTAACCTGCTGGAAAACCGGGAGCGGGGCAGGCAGCATGAGGGTGGGGGAGGGAGCTGGGGGTGGTGCCAGCCTGCAGCCCCCCTTGGGCAAGGCCTGTACCCCAGTGAGGGTCACAGAAGATTCCCTTGCACGGAGGGAGCCTGCTGCGCTTTCCTCCTTTGCTGCTTCCGTGCTGAATTCGTGAGAAATTACCCATTTTTTTCCTGTGTTCGCATGCAGTGCGCTGAGTGGCGGTGCGGGGAAGCGAGGCGAGCATCGAGGTTTTGTGAGCGCTGCAGCCCTGTCCCCGTCCCAGGGTGTTTCAGGTAAGGGACGTTTTGGCTGCAGCAGTGGCAGGTTCCYGGGGCTTTGCTCCTGCGGTGCTCAGCCTCCCCGGGGAGAGGATGCGCCCGGTGCGGTGTTGCCCCTCTGAGCTGGGAAGCCTCTGCTCCTTGCAGCTCCTCCTGGGAAGGATGAACTCTTCCTGGCCCGAGGCATTAATCGTCTGCTTCCCAGCAGCAATTTCACGCTGAGCTCGGAGTTAGAGCCCTGCCGAAGTAKGGGCTGCGTCCCTCTCAAGGTGAAGGGTTACAACGCGTGCCTTGTACCCGCTCAGATCCAAGCACCCTCAGCCCCAAACGCTGTGGGGCATGCGTGGCCTGGCCCGAGGCACAGCGACCTCGCAGCGCTGGGGCCAGCCCACCCGTGGGGACTTACCTCCCTCCCTTGTCAGCTGAGTCGCTTTTGAGCTGGAGATGGGAAAGAGCGAGTGATCGGAGCCGTGCCAGCATCCGCACGTCTCCCTGGCTCGCGTGGCCCCGGAGAGGTGGGTGGTGAGCTGGGCGCCCTTGGCTCACGCAGGCCCCGGGGAGGCTGTGCCCGCTGTAAGGCGGTGCTGCGCGGCGGCCGGCGTTTCGGCCGTGTATCCTGCCCCACGCATTGTTTCGCCTTTTTCCTTCCTTTGCTCCAAGCCGAGGGTGATTTCCTGCACCGCGGGGTGCGGAGGGCTGGGTGCATCCTCGCCTTGTTTTCCTGCTGCCGTTTAAAGCCTGCTCAGTGCACGGCAGCGTTTGTGTCGGATGAGATCCTAACGCTCCTCCATCCTCACGGCGCGCCCTCCTCCGCGGGCTCGGCTGCCTCGGCCGTCGCTCCGACTCCACGGGACGGACGGGAGAGGCGAGGAGGCGGCGGAGTGCTCCCTGCCACTTTGCCCAAGCTCAGCCATGGCATCCTTACAGGTGGGTGCTTCCCCCCACAAACGCTTCACCGGTGTCTCCTCTGGCCGGCGCACGCGATGTCCGTGGTGCTTTGGGGTGTGCCGGGGGCGGCGCGTGCCCCCCTGGGGGGGCTGTGCCGCGGCGGGTCGGGGGGCACGGCACCGTTTCTCTGCTCTCGGTGCAGGCGCGTCGCGCGGTGGCACCGCACGTGGCCGTGCCGGTGCGGCTGAGCTGCCTCGCTCCGCTCCGGCTGCGCCAGCGTGCAGGGGCTCAGCCCCGGCGCCAGCGGGGGAAGGAGCCAGAGGTGCCGGAGCTGCCTGCGTTGCCTCCATGCGAGAGATAAGGAGCTTACACCGGGGAGTAAAGAGCTAATAGTCCCCCTGCGGGGCTCAGGCCACAGTCCATTAAGTCTACGTGTGGCTCCCTATTAACCGCAATAGGCTTTTGCGTACCGGCGCTCGCCGGGCTTTACCCGCGCCTTAATGCCACAGAGGGATTATGCCAAAGCCTTGCCCTACTCGCTCCCGTTAATTAGTAACACTAAGCGGAATCGGTGAGTTGAACGGTGGAGAAATGCGGAGAGCACGTGCGGAGCACGCTCCCCAAGGACCCGCCGGTGCCCCCCGGGACCGCGGCTCCGAAGCCTCCCGGCCCCACCGCGGGGGCTGCTGCCTGCGCTGCCTCCCTGGGTGTCAGGAAACTGGGATCGGCTTCTCGCCAAGTAAATCAGATTTCCGCAGCTGCTCTGGGGCCGGGAAGGAGCAGGGGGTGCCTGCGTCTGCCAGAAACCATGTCTCCCTTTGAGGATCCTCCAGCGGCTGCTGCTGGGTGGCACCCTTAGGTTTCAATTTCCATGGCATTCCCTTTCTCTTTTTTCCCCTTGGCATCTCACACCAGCTCTGAGAACCTGGAGACAACAGCGTATCTGGGGAACTGATACTCCAAGGAACATCACGTCCCTCTGGAAAGCCTGGTTTTCCTCCCGGCTCAGTAAATCCGGAGCCCTCTGTGCCGAAAGCTGCGGCCACAGACTGCTGCTCCTCTCCAAGCTGGTTTGTGAAGCATCACCCAACCTCCCCGCTGCTGTTAAGTATCTGTGTGAAGGAGGGAGAGAAAAGACTGGAGTTACTGCCCAGGGGGTCTGCAGGGGCTCACCCCCAGGTGGGGAAGTGAGGGGGGCCTGGGGGCACCCCTGAAAGCCACAGGGGAAGCCCCAGTCCATTAGCCAAGGTCGGCATCTTCAAAGAAAGATTTACAGTGAGGGAAGGAGGAAGCTAAAGCACGGCAGATAAATGCCCTGGGTGGTTTTCTCTATCGCTTCCTCCAGCTAACGTTGAATGAAAGCCCCCAGCAGGGTCCGGAGCTGAGGGATGAGGAAGGGCGAGGGGCTCTACCTCCTCCTGCCCATGAGCAGCACCTGCCTGCGGGATGTCCCCCACCTCCGGGGCTGCACGGGGATGGGCTTTTCAAGGGCATCCTTCCCGCTGAGAAATCGCAGCCCACGCTGGCACTTCCTGGGCGATGTGGGACGCGGCACCCTGCTGCACTCCCGGCCGGAGCCGCTTGCTGCTGCCCAGCTGCCGGGGAAGCTGGGGCTGGCTCCTCCGTGGCTGTGCCTGGCCCGCGGCTTGCTTCTGTGCAAAAATCACATGTTTCTTCTCGTTTTTTCACGCTGTGAGGCTGGGAAGGCAGGGGCGGCGATGCACGGATGTGCCTGCGATGTTTAATGCTCTTAAAAACGCACCCCTGCCTGTGTCAGCCTTTGGCTGTGCCTCCTGGCCTGCGTGCGAGAGGAGGGATGCCCGACACGCACAGAAGCCCTGCGGCAAGCACCCGCTGCCCGTGACTCATTTCCCAATGGCTTCGCATCACCCTCGAGTCCCACCAGCTGCTCGGTGGGTCTGGGAGCCCTTGGCCGGGCAGCACCCACCGGCAACACGGGTGAGTGGAGAGTGGGAGTCCCGCGGGAGCTGCCCGACCCCCCGCAGACACCCATCCTTCGCAGGAGGATGAGGAGCACCCCGCGCGGCAGGGCTTGCGTGCAGCTCTCCGCTCAGACGCCGCTCGTCAGCTTCAATTTGCGCTGAAGGGTTGCTAAATCCAGAAACAAAGGCTGCTTGCTAATTAGTTTATTCTTTAAAGCAGCCTTTCAGGAGCAACCCAGTCATCCTGGAAATGCTTCCTTCTCCCAGGGCTGCGGAGGGATGTCATTACTTCGTTAGGTCGGCTAATGGAGCTGGAAAAAACAAACCCATGCGCGCACTCCCTCCTTCACATCTCCCGGAGACTGCGGAGATCAAAGCCTGGGGGACAGCGTGCGGTGTCAGGGCTGAAAGCGGCAGCGGAGACCTGCCCTCCTCCCCCGGTGCTTTCATCCAGAAATCAGCCGCGAAAGCTCCCGCGGGGGTGTCCCCGGCCGGGCAGGGACCCGCGCTGCAGCCCGGCTTCCTCCTGGGGCGCGACACGTCGCTCCTGCCGCAAGCGTTTTTAAGAGCAGACTCGCTGAGAAATCACATTAATTTCCAGGGCTATTTGGGATTCTGCGGGGAAGTGTGAGAAATTTTGTGAAAGGCCGTGGGCAAATTGTGCATTTGAAGAAATTCCGCAAATGAAATACAGGGCCGCGCAATTTTGAGTTCTTTATTGGTTTTCTTCTCACTTTCCCTTTTTTCTCTGCCCTACTCCCTCCGTCACCTCGCGTCCCCAGGGGCATGTGGGGCGGCTGCAGGAGAGCGTGTCCTCCGGGAGTGGGGGGCACCAACGTTTTAGGAAGTTTTGGGTGGTTTTTCTTTGTTTTGTTTTTTAAATTTGGAGAAYGTTGTGCAAAAAAAATGTTTTACCCAAAAATGCTTCCTTTTCAAAATGCCAGCATGTGGCTACCTGCCATGTCAGAACGGGTTTCTAACTGCTCCCAAACCTCCGCTAACTCCGAGCAACTCCCCCAGTCGCTGCAGAACAGTCTCGCTGGAAGCTCCTCATCCTCCCAGCGAAGGCCTGGGCCGGCAGAATAACTGCGGGTCTTGACCCCTCTAAGGCGGCCTTTTCACCGCGTGAGACAAGGACACTGTGGTTGCACAGAGGGACGAGGCTCCACGAGCATCGCGAGGCCGGGAGGCACTCGGCCCCTCGTACATCCCGGGGTGGGAATCCCGGTGGTGCTGGACCAGCACAGAATCCGAGATGTTTTCCCGCTGGAAAGTAAAAGCTCGTCCTTGTTTTAACTCCAGCGCACAGAGCTCTCGGGTGCACCCCAGAGCTCTGCACCAACTCCCCAAAGGCGTTCGGCTGCCGAGGACGGCTTGCGACAGCGYGCCGGTGCCCAGACATGCCTGCGCATACCTTTTCGTTAAAGCCTGTTTGCCTTGTGACACTGCCTAAAGCTTTGTGTGGGCAGGGAGACGTTTTGTGCCAGGCACGCTGCGGTTTGGGCTTTGGGCCATATCCTGGCAGCTGCCCTCCGCGCTCTGACACGGGCCATTTTCCACCTGGATTTTGGGTGCCGGATTCAGCCGCCGGCCCCGGGAAGGAGGGAGCCGGCGTGCGCGGCAGAGCCGAGCTGCTTGCTGGCGTGTGCTGGAGCTGGGGAGCGGGGCAGGGTCCACCCAAACCCCGCAGGGGCTCGGGGCCGTTTCCCTGTAGGAAGCCAGAGCATGGGAAGGGACTGTCTTCCCCCTGCCCCGGAGGTTTTAGAGACGTAGCTGGTGAACACAGACCTGGCTGAGGAAGTCCTGAGTCCCTCGATAGCAAAGTGATGCTTAAAAGACAGAAAAAACCCCAAGCTGCTSTCGTGCCCTCGAAACATGTTCCTCACTTTGGTCCCTGTGCCGTTTCGGTGTAGACCTGGTTCGTCGGYCCCGCGGTGCTCCCCCTCGCCCGGGCGGGCTCAGCCGGGGACGATGGCGCGATGTGCTCAGCCCGCTCCGTGCCTTCTGCGGTGTCAGCAGAGGGAGAAGCTGCTCAGCTGGTGCCTGGATGTGTCCCCGTGGGGCTGCGTCTGTGCCCCGGGAGGGCTGGGAAAGGTGCTGGCCGGGGGGCTATGGGGTAATGGAGCGTCCCTGCCCCGACGCCGGGCAGGGCGGCCCTCCTTCCAGCCGGCGAAGGRTTCGCCGGGAGCGACACCTCGGGCAACCGCAGCTTTGGGTCCCTGCCCTCTCCACCTTGTTCTGCTCCTGCCTGGAAACGTGTTTGGGGGCAGCAGGCAGGGAAGAGGCAGGTGCCTCCCGGGCCTCCCCGGGGCTGGCAGAGATGCTGACTTAAAACTGGGAGCTGATGTTACCCTGAGAGCCCACAGCTGCCTGTCCCCGGYGTCAGAGCCCTCAGCGGATCCGGGACGTTGAGGTGAGGCTGGAGAAGCTCGGTGGAAAGGCTGCTCGTGGCTGAAAATCTCTCCGCAGTGTCCCAGATGGTTTGTGCCGCCGGCTGAATGGCGCCCAGAAGGGCATCGGACGGGAGCTCCCGCGGGACGGGGCAGAGGCTGGCAGCGACGTGGCCCCGGGGAAGGGCAGCTGGTGGCCGGGGTGCAGGGGGGCGAGGATCACCCCTGCCGCACAGGGCAGAGGGGCACGGCGGGGACGGACGCGCTGCCAGGGAGTGCTCTGGGAGCAAAAATACCAGCTGGTCCCTAACTGGGGACCTGGCAAAGCTGCTAGCTGCTGCTTTGAGAACATTCCTCCTGTTGTTGCATTCGTTACTGCTGGATGTCGTTACCGTTGCTGTCGAGCCCACAGCCTCTCGGGCTGCAGCGCGCTGACGATCGTGACGATCGTCTGGAGTGCCGAGCTGGTGCCTGGGATGAAACGCGGCCCCGTTCCCGCCTGCTGTCCTCTCGCTGCGGTTCTCTCGTGCATTGGCCCCGCGGCGGCTGCACGGGGTCCCTGGCACAGCAGGCGGCAGTCCGGGGCTCTCCAGGGAGGTGCGGGCACACCCCAACACGGGAGCCCACGCCTGGGAGACGGCGCGGCGCATCCGCCTTGGCTCCTGGCCCTGCGACAGCCCTCGTGCGCACCCCGAGGGGAAAGGAAAGTCCTTCGGCATGGCGCGGACCAGCCCGGAGGCGTCCTGCCGGCTCTGCGGCCGGGGCGGCYGCCCCGTAGAGCTGCGGGTGCGTTATCAGCCGGACGCTCCTGCTGCTGCAATCGCTGCTTTTGTTTTTCAGTTGGGTGGAGAGTGGAAACCTGGCGTCCCCTTTCCGTACTAACAAGAGGGATTTATTACCCAGGGGCCCAGCGCTCTGAATTGGACTAGTGAAGCTCCCACCCTTCTCTCATCTCTCATCCGCATTGCTGAGCTCTCCGTGGAAACGGCTGAGCATCGTCCCTGCGAGCAGCGTGGCCGCCCCGGCACGGCTGGCTTTGTCCCGGCTGGGCAGACGTGCCGAGGGTGGTCTCCGAGTCGGCACCGAAACGGCTGAGGGTTCCCCGGCCTGTCCCAAGCCCACCGTGGGTCCCACCGGGTGGCTCTGCCTGCGGGGGAAGAGGGACGAGTGCCACGGGGCAGCTGTCGCGCAGGCGTGGCTGGAAGAGCTCAGTCTTAATCAGTGGAAGGTAATTAGTGGTTTCCATCCCGTTCCCTTCCCCACAAACAACTCATGAAAAATCTGCCGTCAATTTAAACCTTTTAAAATGTTTATTTCAAAATACCTCTGGAGGGGTCAGAAGGGGGCTCTTGAGTTCCTGCCCGCGTGGTTACAACTTGCAAAAAAAACCCCCACTCTCTAATTTCTTGATGCTCCAACAACAAATAATCCGAGGAGTGAAGCGCGGCCTCCCTGTGGAGCGCAGCCGAGGGCAGCCCAGCCCAGCCCTGCGGACGTGACCGACTGCCGCTGAAGGTTTTCCTCCCCCTGGCTCAGCCGCCGCCGTACCTCGAGCCGTGCCCCTGCCACCACGGCGAGCGCTGAGGACTTGTGCCCGGACGCTGCTCTGAMGTCGGGGGCAGAGTCGGGCCCCGGAGCAAGCCCTGCTGAAGGCACAGCTTCTGCCTTGCACAGCTGGTGCACAGACTCGTGAAAAACAGAAAGGAAGGGGAACTTTTTTTCGAAGAGCTAGCGGCAGCAAGGGGATTTCTTTTTGTCCTCTCCGAAAGGCTCTCTGGAGTACAAAGGGAATCCACGTTCCCTTCGCCTCTGGACAGAGGGCATGTGCATCTCCAGTCCCTTTTTCCTTCCTTCCTCTCTCTCTCTCGTCCCYGTCTTCAAACCGCGGGGAAGGGCAGGTTCCACAGGCGGGGAGCCRGGGCTCTGCGCTCTCTCCCAGCTCCGCTCCCGGTCACCTCCCTGCGCACCGGCTTCCTCAGGTGCCGAGCCCCTTCCCTCCCCGGACTGCGAAGGGGCTCGGGGCTCGGGGGACGGGTCGGCCCTTTGCTTGCAAGTCTGTAGAACCCCAGGGCGGGATCCTGGCACTCTCAGCTGCCCAGCATTGCTGCTCCGGTGCCTGTTGACATCTGAGGGACGCCGGGACAGAACCGGAGAGCTGCATGSCAGGGACTGGGCTGTGCTGATTTTCAAGGGATTTCCACTTTTCCTTATTTATTCCCTGGATTGCCTTAAGTACATCAGTGATGGCGTGTGACCCCTGGGGACCCCGGGAGTGAGGAATGCCAGGGCTGCCTGAGCCCCTGCCTGCTGCCGCCAGCCCAGCCTCGGGTTGGCATCTCCACCGCGCCCAAACCAGCGCGACGGGGCTGCCGTTCCGGAGCCCTGACCCGCGCCAACCTCCAAGCCTCCGCTTGAACCCAGCTGCAGATGAAGGTGATGATCCTCCTCCCGAGGCAGGATAATTACTTGCTTGGGCCTTCCTTGCGTGCTTCTTGGTCCATCGCTCTCAGCAATTAGCCCTTGGGAGCGGCTGGGGAGTAGTTTCTCGTGTTTGTTCTTTCTCACGGGAGTTTCACATCAGAAGCTCTTCCCCGTAATTTGCTCTGATGCGTCTCTGGCCCAGCTGAGCCTGTGCGGCGGCCGTGACCTCACCTGCCCACACGTCAAGACGAATAAAATGCCGGTCCTGCCGTAAAGCCAACATCCGCAGGTGGGTGTCAGGGCCCCCCGAGCTCAGKCTGCACCTCCTCCCTGCTGCTTGCGAGGGGCCTCTGCCTTCCCGAAATCGCTCTTCTCGTCTTCATACAGCAGAGGTACCTCTGGTGCCCAAATAATACCTTGCAAACAGATGCAGTGACACATGCTGGTGGTTTGGTTTTTTTTTCATCCTGGGAGAATTAATATATAAATATATATATAAAAATTAATTTTGATTAAGAACTGGTGTGTCACACAGCATTTTGGATTATTTTTTTTTTAAATGAGGGAAAACACAACTACCCCAGAATAATCCCAAAGTGGTGCCTGAGCCAGTCCTCTGAGCATCCGAGGAGATGAAATCAGTACTCCTGCCACAGGAGCAGGGGAAACTGAGGCAGGCGGAGGAAAGAGGAGGTCGAGCAGGCCGGTGCTGGAAGAAYGTGCAGTAGGACAGAGACCTCACGTCTGGCAGCTCTGGTCTGCGGTCACGGAGAGCTGCCAGCTTGGGGACCCTCTCGCCTCCGCTCAGCCACGCTCAGCTCCCCGCACCTCTCCCCGCCCAGAGCTCCCGCGATGCCGGCGGGCAGCGCTGGCGGCTGCAGGGGGGACGGGGCCAGGCAGAGCTCAGGCGGGAGCACGGCAGGCGAGCCGGGCAGAGCCGGCACTTGACAGAGGTGACCGAAACTTTCGGTGGTCAGGCTTCAGAGCCCCTCCTCTGGACACCTTCTTGTGACCCCCCCAACACCTCCTTTCCCTCAGGAGCGGCACTGGGGGCTGCTCCGGTCAGAGCCCTGAGGCAGCGCCGTGCCGGGGTACGCAGCGCCGTGCCGGGGTACGCAGCGCCGTGCCGGGGTACACAGCGCCGTGCCGGGGTACGCAGCGCCGTGCCGGGGTACGCCGTCCCGCCGGGTGCCGTGTTTGTGCCGCGCTGCCCAAGCCGTGTAACCAAACACTGTAGGTGCCCCCGAGCAGCCTCTGGTATGTTCCTGCCGACCCCGAGTGGAAACAGGCTGGAGTGATGGGGTGAGAACATTGCATCCATTGGCATGTTTCTACTTTTAACATGTTAAAGATCATGTCTGTAACCTGCTCTAATTTTAGGCTTCAGTATATCTGCACTAAATTCCAGCACGGAGGAATGACTGCAGGTGTAAAATTAGATGTATTATTTATGGGCTGGCGGTTACCAGTGCTCCATCACTAAAAAGCGCAGTGCTCGTTCGTGCCCGCACTTCTGCCCCCCGTGCTTCATACCAATCACCTACCGCTGTTTTCCCACCCCAGGATTAGCCTGCAGTCGAAATCTTGTTATCCAGGCGGAGGTTTATAGGGAAAGGACACTATTCCTGCGTTTAGGAATTGATCCATATTAGGATCAGTTAAACATAGCAGCCTTTCATTCTTAGTGGCTTTGGCTGGCAAGAGCTAGGAAAGCGCGCTTAATCAGAGACCGAACAAGTATAAATGGCGTGTTTCTAGTCTCTGCCACAGCTGGAGAGAAGATTATGTGAAATAACTAACATGGAAATGTTAATCAGCATTAGCTGTAGTCCAAATTCCATTATCAGGAATGCTAAATACAGAGGAGGAAAGCGCTCGGATTAGGTTGGCTTGGCAACAGGCTCTCTTCCCCRATCTTTGGGTCTTGTGCTCCAGGATTTAGGCTTTTATTTAAAATACAAGTAATTTTCTTTCCCTCATCAGTACGAACAACAAAAACGCCAAAATATACAGCAGCTGTAAATCAGTGCAGTGATGTGTGCAGGCAGCCTGGAACACTCTTCGGAGGACACATTAAAGCGGCAGCTTATTAGTGTCAGCATAAACACCCCTGCYCACGTCTGACCAGCGGGACTCGGCAGGCCAGAGACGTGTGTCACGGAGAGGCAGGCGACCGAACGGGTCTGCGTGAGACGCGGTCAGCCCGGGTGGCTAATGGGACTCTGAAAGTACGCTCGGTTTTTCTCCAGGCCTGATCCGGGTAAGCAGTAATTGAGTGTGCAAACCAGGACACGAACCTCAGTCTCCTTGCACGTCCGCGCAGGCAGAGCACAYCTGTACGGACCGATTTCACTGAAAAACACGCTGTGCTGGAGGGCCCTGCCTTGCGGTGAGGAAGCTTGCAGAAGGAAGGCTTTGCGCCTGAATGCAGTCTCCTCAGCTTTTGATTTTTTAATACTGATTATTATTTTGTATTAGACTGTTCAGTCCCTAGTTTCAATGCTTTTCACTGCTTGCTTTATCCTGACCCTTGTTTTCCAAGTCTTTAGTGTTAACATTTCTGAAGTAACTCAGGCTCCTCCTGTTTTCGTTCCAGCTGGAAATGCAGGGAGGATGTGGCCAGGGAGCCGTCTGCTGTGGAGCGGAATATGACGTGGGGGAAATCCTTACGGCAGAGTTCACCCCACTCCAGCAAACTGGAGCTGAAATGGATTTACCTGTGCTTGTACCCCTCTTGCACATGCCCTGCAAGGCTGCCTGGGCCCCCCAGGGGAGGTGGGGAGGGAGCGGTGCCGTGCAATCGCGCACACGGGCCATGGTTGCTTATCGTTTAAGAGGCCCTTGCTGCAGAGGCTGCTCTTGAATGCCTCCCGGGTTGTACGCAAGGAGGAATTTGAAAGTGGAAGCTGCYCTGTTAGCAGGACAGAGGTTATTTTATCAATGGAGGTACAATGCAGATTGGTCATTCCACTTGAGTAACTGAGCAAACAAGTATGTTCAAATAACAAAATCCAAGAGAGGTGAAGACTGACACTGTTTAGCAGGGCTGGAGTCTCACCAGCTAAAATAAGCCCTGAATTTAGGCACCAAGTCAGAAGTTGCAGAAGTTGCCCACGTAGCCAGGGAAGCGTGCTCTTCGAGAGCCAGCGAGCCGCCCGTGTGGGATGCTCCGAGGCAAACCTGCCCTCCTGGGACAGACGTGCCATCCCGGCAGTGCTGGAGGAGCCCGTGATCGTTGAGACAGTGGCTGGTGCCTGCTTTGAGTGCACGCTGGCACYTGGCACGTGCAAAAGCACGTGAAAGGGGCAGAGGAAAGGACTCTCTTCAGAGTAGTTCTCAGGCTGTTTGGATGCTTTGACCCACGGGTATTTTTTTTCCTCTCTCTTGAAATGACAAGACTTTGAGAAAATCCATCCCTGAATAGCTCTCGCAGCACTGCAGCAGAGAGCAGGCTCGTGTTACGCGGCTGCTGAACCGAACGGGCAGGTATTTCAGGCAGCTCCTCGCTGCCTGGTGGCTTTGTCCAGCATGCTGCGGTGAGGCACAGGAATTAGGACACAGTGTGCTGCCTTCTTCCAGGACTGCTCCAAGGGCCGAGGCCTCTGCTCTACAGCTAGATCAGCTCCCRGATTTGTGTACAGATTGCTGCCTAGCAGGAGCCAAAGCTCCTTTCCAGAACCGAATCCCATTCACAGGAAATTCACACGCCATTTACCACCGGCCAGCATCCAAGAGGGAGCAGTACCCGCAGGTGGARGATGTATTTTGCAGGAGTATCATGAAATCGGCGGGTGCAGGGACTGGGCAGTGCCRGTGTGAGCTGACAGCCTCACAGGTCACCCCAGGCACTCCTGTTCTCCCTGGGTCACCCCCGGGGTTTGGGCATCCCCCAGCTGCCTCCCCTTTCTCCTCTGCTGCAGCTYGGTTCTCGCTTCTCCTGTGAACCCCAGGCTGCCCCCGGTTTTGCTGCTGCAGGTTCAGCTGCTATCTCAGCAGAAGGCAGGATTTCAAACCCTGCTGGTTTCCCGCTGATCAGACCAGATGGAGAGCAGACAAAGTATGGCAGAGATAATGAAGCTATTTTGCAAGGCTTGGAGAGCTGTGTGGTGTTTCTCTGGCTTCAGGAGACACTGCTATTTAGGATTATTGTGGGAGACGCTGCGGTTGCTATTATTACATCGCAAATCCATGCCTGGATGGTTGCTAACCTGGGACCCGGMTTGCTTTGCTCCTCAATAACCTAAAAATCAACCAAGGATCTCTCCTGTGCTGACAGGAGTTTCCAAGAGGAGAYACCGTGTGAGGGAGCTACTGAAGGTCAAGGGGCTCCAATTTCACTGTTGATCCATTTGAGCTTAAACAAGGCTCCAAGCTGTTGATGGTCCGACCCCAGACATCATACATACAAGGATAAGAAGCTCAGGAAGAGCCTTCCCTTTGCTACTGATTCCACCGCTAAAGCTTTGGAAACTGCGACCCGTGTTGCCTAGGAGCTCTGGTTTCCAGCGCAGCCAGCCAGCAAAACCGATCCAGTGAGGATGGAGAAAGACGTGCTAATGACAAACAGCCATTTGAGATGTTTTCCTCCGAACTGGGCTGGCTCCCCATAGACAGAGCATGGTCTCTCTGAAGAACCTGTCTGCAGCTCTGCTAGTGTTCAGATGGATTTGCACACTGTATGTTCCCACAGAGACACATTTTTCTCTCTCTCTTTCACTGCAAATGAATCAGTTGTTAAACCAGAGCATGGTTACTCCCTGGCTAGTCTGTTCTATCAGGCGCTGGAAGGCATTCAGGTCTGGTTAAGTTCCTTTTGATCTTTACATTCCTTCAGTCTCCTTATCACTTCTCTTCATCCCTTCTATTTGTCTGTCCTCCCTGTTACCGTATTTATGGTAAAGCTTTATCTGTGTGACCAAACCAGTCCACGGGTGATGGGGCTTTGTCCTGCCATTGCCACATTTCAYCTGGTACAGCCCCCGAAGCACTGGTCCAGGCACGGAGGTTACTGATGTTCCCTTTGCTCTGAGGCAGACGTGGCAGCTGGGCAGCCGGGCAGAYTAAGAGCCTGCCAGAATGAAACAGCCCCTGCGGTTCCCTTTCGGGTCTCTGCTGTAAGCCAGCCCACGGATAAGTTGCTTGTCAGGGAGTGCTTACAGGATGAGTTCAGGATCTCCACGTTTCCAGATGCTTGTTTCATGTTTTCTGCCTCCATGGCCATTCCTGAAGTGCTTTGCTAATCCACTGGCGGGGCTACACTGGGCTCTTTCGCACAGTGTTGGCTGTTTCGCTCTGCAGATTTGCCCAGGGTACCGTGGCACCCCGGGAGGCCCCCGGACAAGCTCCTACATTACAGGARTTGCATTATCTGACTGAAGCTCCTGCCTACTACTGCTAATAAACAGAGGCAAGAGAAAACCCCACTTTTCTTTGCAGTGTGGGGAACCAGAATCTAATGGTGACGATTTCCTGATGCATGTGTGAATGTGAGAAGTTTTTGGTATGTCTCTTGCACCCACTTCTGCTTCTAATTCTGGCTACACAGCATTCACATCCTCGGATATGACCACAGTGTGTGTTACACAGAGTTCAATCACAGCTTTCTGGGTGAACACTGCAGTCTGTATGTGACACACCGCCTTTAGTTCCACCTGGAAAGTCAGCTCCCTTACACTTGTTGGAATGTGCTGCTTAATTAATACAATTTATCACACAGATGCTGCGGACCACAGTGCTAAAAACATTACAGGTTTACTGGCTGTCTCTCAGTGCTGTTGCCTCATCACAGCAATTTCACTTCTCTGAAAACATATTTGCTTTCTCTCAGCAGCAGAGGTGCTTGGCAAGGCTTGAAGACCCAAGATAAGATGCCTTTACACGTACACCTTCCCTAGCGATATTTCAAAATATTCCCCTTACAACTGGATCTAGACTCTCATGCAGTCATGAAAATTAAATTAGCCACCTCCCTGCAATCCTGTGTGTGTGAAAAACTGAGGAGCTGTTCTGTCTCAGTCTTCATCCACAACCTGAGCTTCACCTGCTCCCACTGCCAAAGATTCCCTTCCTTTGGGGTGTTATCTTCTTTTGGGGTGTGTTTTAATCAGTAATGAATACACAGGACAGCCTGTTCGGTTGGCTGCCTTGGCGGTAGGCAGCAGCCCTAGTTTTTACACCCACTTCTGACCTGACGTACAGCTTTGGAAAGTGGTATCCCACCTGTTCCCACTCCCATTGCTGCCCCGTTGGTTACGCACAGCCAGTTCTTCGTGACAGTCGCGGTCTCACGCTCCGTCTGGGCACTGCGCTTCGTGTGCAGGGCTGAGTGTTTCCTGTGACTGCCAGGCACTGTTCTGAAATAGCCGCTAGTAATAAGCGAGAGCAGCCAAGTTGGCAGCGAGCTTTTGTCAAATTCAGCTCCCAAGAGGCTGGCACACGCTTTGTTTTTTCCTAAGCTCCGCRTCACGCCAGACTGGTTCAGGAGCACAGTGTGTAAACACCGGCTACATGGAGGTTTCCATCTAAACGTATTTCCTKCCTTCTCCCTTTCTTGGAACCCAGAACAAAATGGGGGTGAAAGGAGTAAAACGAAAGCTTGGACACTGGATTGCTTTGGCTATGCATTGTTAAAGACTTCCCACTGCTTGCTTGTCCGTGCCCGCGGCCCTGCCTCCTCCCCATCCCCAGCGAGTGGCMGGGAGAGGTGCGGGCAGGTCTGTGCGCACAGGGCTGGCGCTCCTGGGGGATGGGGAGAAGTGGCCGGGGGGGAAGGTGGGAGTCAGGGATTGCAGCCAGGCCCTGGGGCCTGCCCGGCGCGCAGTGACTGCGTGCTGCGGCTCTGCGTGGCCATCGCTGCAGGCTGCTCCCGGGAAGGCGCCTGGTGCGTGCACAGGACCCAGCTCAGAGAGGCACCGGTCGGAGCGGTGTGTCTCTGCCAGGCACGCCGCGAGCCTGCGCGTGGGACGGGGCTGAGATGCCCCGGGAGAGCAAGGCCTCGCTGTATCCTCGCAGCGAAGTCTGTGACTCTTCGTGGATTCGAGAGCAAAGGGAGATAAAATTATATCCTCCTCCATGCGTGTGCCTGGCATGGAGATTAATTTATCCGGCTGATTAAGGCAGCAAGTGATGCAGGAAGTGGCTGGGTAATTTAATGACCCAGGTAGAAATAGAAAGCGAGGAGCGCATTTCCCTTTCAGTCACGTTGGGGTTTGATTTTTATGTCCCGTTACAAACCGATTGATAAGTCAAATTCCTGGAGAAGTGTAATATAGTCARACTGATCTGCTTTTCTGTCTTATAGCTGAGAACCAAAGCTTGTTGAGACTGATTGGAGACAGATGTTGCCTTGCGGTGGTTTGTTTAGAGGGTGCTCCCCAGCCAGCCCCCTACCTGGCTGCAGGGAAGATGTCACYGAGCGTAGGTGGAGGTCCCGGAGTCACGGTCCATGCAGAAACCCGCTGCTCGGTTGTCTCTCTGCTCGCAAGCTCAGGAAGTYGGTATCACCTCGCTTTGTGGAGTGCGCGACCACCTAGCTTTGTGCTAGTTTGTGACTCCGATTCAAATACTTCCTGAACTCTGATTGCGGGTAAAAGAGTTGCACAAATGGTGCTCTTCTAATAGAGCAGAAACGCAGACTTTGGCACTGTAACTCTGAAAAAACCTCCACCGTGGTGAAGCTATTCCTTCCTCCTATCTTACTACACAACTTGGCTCCATTTAGTTTGTCTCGACTGCTAGATGTGCAGGCCAACACTGCTTCTATTTCAGGGGAACTTGCCAGAGATTAATTAGATCCCAGGCCTGTTAGAGGACTGGCCAGCAAATTTTGTGTGCCATTAACTCAGTACTTATCACACAAACATTGCTGGAATAAATATACCCTTTGTTGTGCTGCTGCAAGCGAAGGTTGTCACAAAAATGAAACATTTAAGCAGATACAGAGTGTGATAGTTTCTGAGCTACATAAGCTGCTTGCTTAGATCAGGTTTTAGCCACGGTTACTGAAACGGCACTAAGTGTGTATTAGCGCGTGCAGCCCTGCCGTGCTCAGCCGTACTTTGACGGTCCCGGTGGCTGGCCACCCATGGCAGCAGGGAGTGTGGACAGCGGCTACTGCGTACTTGCTGATGCCTGAGCATCTAATGAGCATCCCACAAACTCTATGTCAGTGTACAAGGAGACGTACAGTCAGTGTCAGTCATTGTTCCAAAGAGACCTGTGGTTTGAAGGATAAAGTCACAGAGAAACAAGTATGTGGAGTTGRGGAGACAGTGGAAGAAATCTCCAGCAAGAGCTGCAAATTTGCATTTGGTCTCTGTTTGTCAGCAGTGAAGTGACCTTATCTAACCACCCCCAGGTTGTGCTCTACTGTTTGTGCCCACGCAAAGCAAATAGAAGCCATAGCAGATTGGCTTGTATTGGCTCGTCTCACTTACAAGAGAGCTGGGAGAAAGTCTAGCCAGACAAGCGGGGAACGAGGCGATAGAAGCCAAGAACCAGCAATAGAGTGATGGTGAGAGCGTACTGCAGAACAAATGAGGATCCATCCAGCTAATAGGCAGAGAGGGGATAGGATGTGGAGAGGGGTGATGTAGTAGGAACTACATGCCAAGAATCTTAGCAGCAGCAGCTTGAATTAATTTGGAGAGCAAAGTGGGAAGTCTGGAGAAAACGACTGTAGTAGATGTGTCCAGAATCAGGGAATAGTTCTGGCACCGTGGTCAGGGGAAGGGCCAGAGCACGGACATCTGTCCAGACTGCACTGCTAGGCTGGGGCGGGTGAGTCACGGGTGAGAGCTGCAGTACGTGCTGCTGAGGCAGTGAGATTAGCTGGGTTCCCTCCTGAATCTGTACAGCCTGGATGCCAGTCAAATGTACAAGTCAGCCCCTAGTAATTTAACGTGAAACGTCTTGTTCTTGTGCTGACACATGCAGCATTAGGGCTGAAAGATGGTGTTCAGATAGGGAGCTTTCTGCTTTGACAGGAGTGAGAAAAGGGGAAGGCTCCGCTCCGGCTGATCTGGCTGATTGCTTTACCCTGCACAGAGCCGGCTAGTAAGAAACGTGGCCTGACTGGGACAAGCTTCACCCAGGACCAGCTCCAGCAGGAGGAAGCCGGTTCACAAGGCAGATGCACTGTAGTGGCTGCTGAGCCTTCAGAAGAGCAGAGACCCAGCTGGTTGGTGCAAACACATGTATGCGTGTGATTATCCGGGGACAGGGAACGGCTCTGGAATTGGTTGAGCACTTGGAACTGCTATGAGAGCTTCTCAGCACTGACATGATAGCAAGGAGTTATTTTTAAGATTCTGCTTTCCCTCATACTGGAGTGACTCAGAAGGAGCTTCCTTTAACCAGCATAAATTTGGTGGAAGAAGGAGAAAGCTACTGCTGTTAGCTTGGTCCTGAAAGTCAGAGAATATTTTGTAAAGCTGAAACTTTCAGTAACAAAAACTTATTTTTAATGAACCAACTGTTTTCCRCGACAACTCGGCAGACAATGGTTCTGATTTGAACAACTCAAACCAGTTCCTCTGCCCCAGGTTAGACTGGTGCTGGGGCTTAGCTTTGCGCTTGGATTTGTGAGTGGACATGAACACTGCTGGCTCGTGTTTGTGCAGATCATTACGCAAACACCCTTTTGAGGTGCTGTGGCGTGGGTGCGCTCTAGGAATTTGCTTTTTTCAATTGTGTACCTTCAGCGAAAGGAAACCACTGCTTGTATTGCCATGGGTAGAAAATAACGTGATCTCACCAACTTCCAGCTGCTGCTGTCATTTTACCCACCACGTCACTTTGACTTGTGCCAGGCCGGGTCAGATTACCCGTGCCAGCGGTGACGGATGGCAATACCAGGCTGAAGTGGTGGGAACCAGGGTTCAAAGGGCGTTTGAGAGCCGGGGTGGTGCTGGCTGGCTGCACGGCAGAGGTGTCGAGGTGTCGGCTTCTGCTCTGAGGAGATCCTGGTCTTGGCGTTTCTGTCCGTGCCTTGAAAGCGTGGAGGCATCCACAGGGGGAAAGGAGGTGGCTCCGGAAAGGAGAGAGGCTGCCTGAAAGCGCGGCTCTTTAGGGAGGAGRACGCCCAAACAGTGAAATGGCATTYGGAGCAYGAATATCTTTACTCCRAAGAGTTCAAATCTGGGCTTAATCCCTTTTAGATGAGGTTAGGCTGGGGGTTAGACTCCTCTGGGGAAGGTTTTCATTTTGGAGCATGCTGGTACTTCCCAGCGACCCTGATGTGCGCGAAATGAYGGTATATATTTAAAGACACCAGGTATCTTTCCCTCTAAACAGGCCACCTATAGAGAAACCTAAGTGTTTGAACACATGGTTGGCSTGAATTGGTTAAAAAGTAGTGACATTTACCTCGAGCTCTGCTTATATTAGAGAATCATATTGATTGAATAGCTCCAACGCTGCTGTAGTAAGCAAGGTTTTAAACACAATCCATGGGTTGTAATTAAATAGTCTCAAAACTGTGCATGACCTTAAACTTCCCAGTGCTGTGCCATTGTGTGTGACAGGGCTGTGAGTAATGTGATGAAAAGGAGAGGTTAAATAGACTTTGGGCTGAACAAAGCTGTGACCAAAACAAGCAAACTGCCACCCTCAGACATTCCTTATGCAGAAGCAGGGAGTTAATTACATTGTTTTAAATGCTGCCTCTACTCAGCTTGTAAGATCTCTTGTGAATAAACGCCTCCTTTATTAAGAGGAAGGATGTTTCCAAGGACAGCGATTGGTTTGCATTTTCCACTGCCAGCAAGTGTGCGCCAGGCTCCTACCCTCTCCCTCCCACCATCAGGTCTGGGAGCTCTGTCCTCCGCCCCAACCCACCAAGCCCCGAGGGGTGGAGGCGGTGTCTCCCCGGGGGACAGGCACAGACGGCGGGGCAGCCCCGGCCGGGTCCCGGACCCCGGCAGG
The DNA here is from genome assembly GCA_030449065.1 of Oceanodroma leucorhoa. Classification (NCBI taxonomy): domain Eukaryota; kingdom Metazoa; phylum Chordata; class Aves; order Procellariiformes; genus Oceanodroma; species Oceanodroma leucorhoa. The sequence goes on along the minus strand of JASVER010000014.1, from coordinate 14,479,345 downwards.
GGAGCAATGCCCGGCCGCCCTCTCTGTGGTCTCCCTGAGGGGCTGCCCTGGCGCCAGAGCGGCGCGCCGCGTGCCGCTGCCCCCCGCCCGCGGCGCGCCCCCTGCCGGGCGGGCGGCTCCGCACGGGGTCAGACTCCGCCCCCGCCACGCCGCTCCCCGCCCACACCCCCTCAGGCGGCCTTTAAAATGAGGAAGTCCCTCCCCCTGTYCCGCCTGCTGATTGGCCGCGGCCCCCCCGCCGGCGGCGATTGGCTGCGACCCCCGTGTGGGCGGGGCGGCGGGCTAGGGGTGCCGCGGCGGGCGGGGGCCAGCTCGTCCCGGCCGTGGCGGCGGCGGGTGCGCGTCGGGGGGCCGGTGCTGCGCCCGCCCGCCCGGGGCCGCGCCATGAAGAGCCTCAAGTCCCGCCTGAAGAAGCACGAAGCGGTCATCGGGGGCAGCGCGGTGAGTGCCTGCAGGGGCGGAGGGGAAGGAGAGGCCCCCCCTCCCCCCCCCCAGGGGGGCGGGGGGCCTGCGCTGGCGGGCTGAGGGCCCGGGGGCTCCTGTGAGGGCTGGGGGGCTGCTGGGCTCTGGTGCTGTGGGAGCTGCGTTAGCGGGGGGTGGAGCGGTGGGGCTGAGCGCTGCGGGAGGGCGGCGGGCATGCAGCTCCGTGGGGAGGTGGGCTGGGGCAGGGAGCTCTGCGTGGAGGGTGGGCTCTGCTGGGGGGTGCTTGGGGGTAAGGCTGGGGAGGGGGCTCTGGGCTCTCCGGGGGGTGGGTCCGCGGGGTGCCTGGGAGCTGGGGTGAGAGGAGTAGAAAGGGCCGGGCAGCTGGGCATTGCGTGGGGGCAGAGCAGAGCGGGTCCCGGCTCCCTGGGGAGCTGGGGCTTTGSTGGGGGCGGAGAGCGTGGAAGAGCTGGGGTAACCTCGGGAGAGGCGAGTCTGGGGGGAGCGAGGTTTTCGGGGGCAGGTGAGGAGCCTTGGCGCTGGGGGGAGCTGGGCTGCAGTGAGTTGGGGGTCCGCTGGAGGAGCGGAGGCCCSTTGGGCTTTGAGGGCGAGGGCTTAAAGGGCAGGCAGTGGGCCCCCGGAGGGGTCCGTGCGTGGGGAGGAGGCACAGCGGAGGGGGGACCGCTGAGCGCCGCCGTGGGGAAGTGCCCCCCGTTCAGGCTGCCCTGGATGAACTGCACCTCGGAAAACAAGCGTGCGACTGCATGTTACCTCTGCCTTCAGCTTCGCTTTCTGGCCCCAGCAGAAATTAACACCTTTTTTTTTTTTTTTTTCCGTAAGAGGCTTGGGTGCCAGTGCCGAGCTCCGACTGGCACCCTGCCCTGGGGCTTGCTGAGATATGTGTGCATGGCATTGTCAGTAGCTTGTTCAACGTTAGTAATTTCTGTGGCAAAATCGGAGCACTTATCCCAGTGCACAGAAGGAGGATTTACTTAGAAAGTGGACAAAAAGCTTTCGAAGTGGCTAGTGACTTTACGGAGTTGTGATTTCTGGTCATCCAGTCTGGGAATACTGGGCCAGGGGAGCTGCAGCCTCTGGAAATGAGGTACCTCTGTGATGGTGCAATTGTCTGTGTCTTGTTCTCTATGGCTTCCAAAATTTAGGCCACTGTTAGCTGGTTTTAAATGACCTTATTGGTTTTATTTTTACGTCATTCATCTCTGCAGATGACTTCTGATGAGAGGGGTCTTTGTAACTGAAGAAAGCTATATTYGGAAATTACTTTGTGTGGTAAATCATCCTTCATTGTGGCCATTCAGTAACTGCTTCCCTGGGAGTGTGCTGCRGCAGTTGCACTCCTAAGCTTATTGCTGTCTTCCTGCACTGATTTGCTAAACTTGCCGCTGGCTACATGAAATAGCGGAAAAGGGCATGTTAACATGATACACTGACTTTTATCAGTCATCTTTTAAGATATTAGCTATCTTTGAAATAATCCTGCACATCTGTCTTGGATCTGAAACTATTACTTGAAAATAATAGCTCATTTGAAAGATATGTAGATATTCAGGCTTGTAAACTGCTGACCGAACTCATCTGACAAAATGACAGCGCCGTGTGGAGGTGCATCCCTGTGCTGAACACTTCACTGTGCAAAGGAGTGATTCAGAAGTCTGTTATGATAATTTGTAATGTGTAGGCTGGTACTGGTTTATGTTATTCATTAGTCGTCCTATACTTTAGAACTGTTTGTTATTTCAAAGTAAGCTTACAATAATTAAATTTCAGCAAACACTTACAGCATCCATATTTGTTTTTGAATAGACATGGAGATTTTTCATTTCCATAGGTGAAGGCTCAACAAGCCTTCCTTTCAAAGTAGGTTTGAGCAGTCTTTGCTTTTAAGAGCTGAAGTTTATTCAAAAAATATATGAAGGGAGATTACTTTCACTGAGATCCTTTAAAAACTGGTCTTTGTACCCATGATGTACTTATTTCCCCTGTTTGTTACATATTTTGGTTACATGATCACTCCRTCAGCTAATCACACACCAACTTACAACCTTCTATATGGGGGGAAAAAAATATTCAACCGTATGGGTGAGTGTTAGTAGTGAGGCCGAAGGGGGGATGCTTGGGTAAAGCCGGGTCTCTGTTTCTAACTGCTGGGGAAGGAAGGGAAGTGGGTGGGAATCCTGCCAGCGTGAGCTTCATAAATTCTGCTCGAAACGAGTGTAAGAGAGTTGCCTGTTTGAGAAAGTTCGTCCCTCTCTCCTGTCCCCACCCAGTGCTATTTCCTGGGGGGGGTGGRGAGAAACTTAATCCCTTCATCATGCTTCTGAAAATTTTCCTCCGGGTTAAGGTAATAATTACATGCCCTCTGTCTTCCGATGATGATCTTTTGGAAATGACTTTATTACCTGTCTCGCAGTGGAGGGAAGCCATGAAAAGCAGCAGAAAGTAAAAATGATAGTTATTACCAATTCCACAATTATCCAGAATGTTTTGTCTGAAAATGGAATTACCTGGTTTTGCCAACTCCAGCTGACTGATGGTGCTTGGAAAATAATCTGAGCAGCCTGTTCAGTAACTTCAGTGCTCTGAATAGTGAGACAAATGCTTGTCATTTGCAGTAGTGTAGGGTGGAAACTTTAATACCAGATTCTGTAGAGCACAAAGCCTTGAGGGTATGGTCCTCACTTTCAGTCAGAGATGATGCCTCATTCACCAACATTTACAAGATAGGTTTTAATTAATGTAGTCAGTCCTTCTGGGGTGACCACAGCAGCATGCACTGCTAGTATTTCTGAGATTCCAAAATATGGGCTGATTTTATAAGTGTCTGTTTGTGATCTAGTTTGTGGGTAGGAAATGTGTTCTTCCAGTAAAGTTAGAAATTCTGTCTGTAGCTGTATGTAGAAGAAGAAAATATGAAATGCTCACTGGTTGGTTTTTCTTGAGAAAATGGTTGGGGAAAGATCAGTTTATTCTACAAAGTTATTTTTGTTTCAAACCTTTGCTAATCAACTCTCACTGGTGAGATTCTAACTGTTGGCCTCTGAGGGGGGAAAAAAGGTGGCCTATTTATTTCTTTAACACTTCGGAAATRGCTGTGGAGGGGTTCTGTTAAATTTGAGGTGCATTGTCTTATTAATGCGGGGGTTTTAACCTTTCTGTCCTTYGTGACAAGGTCTGGAATTTAGGGAAAGGGGCTTCTGGACTGCTTGCCAGAGGGTGGCTACTTACTGTGAAACGTGGGATTCTTGGTAGTGCTTTGAGCCCAGCTGAAGCTGTATCACTGAGCGGTGACAGGTCTGCATCTCTTTGGAGTTGTTTGCATCCCAAGATAGGACATCAAAGACAGCTGGTGTGAGATACGCACGCACTTCAGAAATCAGCAGCACTGCCTGGAGCACCTGCGAGTAATGAGAATGAGCAGATGTAAAACCCTGTGAAARCTTCTATCAATCCTTTCTCCTCTGGGAAAAGTGATGTTGGAATTTTTTTTAATTAAGAGAAATTGAACATCATATCTAATTAGTGGAAACCATTGTGTGAGAAACAAAGGTAGATATCTGAGCACTTGGCCTGGTATGATGGTCTGTAATTAATATCTGAACAAGGTCAGTAGTTAGTGACAGCTGAACTTGTTTGAGGTTGTGTTAACACTTTTTTCCTGCGGAGACTTCCCAGTTCTGTTAAATGGGTGACTTTTACTCTGTGTAAGGAGTGGAACTTCGTGGGTTGACTCAATACATGATTAAACAACTACTACTGCTCGGTCAGCAGCAGAGWGGGGAGGTACCACCTCTTGTTCTGATCTGACCGATTTTATTAAGGGAATGGAAGAATACTGTTTGTTGTCTGAATTTGCTAATTAATCAGCAATGCTRTATCTTTGTATGTACAGCAGAATAACTTTGTTAAAATTGATTTGTAGCACCAGTGTGCTGTAGAATGCACATTAATAACTGAAGGAATGAAGTAAAAAATAGATGTTTGGTAACCTAATTTTAACCGAAGATTCAAGATCACTTCTGTATTGAACTTCTTAAATAACAGAAAAAACTTGTGCTGCTGATGGCACACATAAGTTGGTAAACGAACGAGATTTTCATGGCATTTTGTCAGGACTCTGCTCTGTGCAAAGACAAAACAGTTTTTGTCATCTATGCTGATCACAATGCTATGACCTATCAGCAGAATTTTTCCAGCATTGCTGCTGTTGTCCAGAACAAAGTTACTCTTCCCTCTCTCCTACCTCCCTCGTGTCTGTTGTGGGCAACCCAAGGTGACTTTACAATGCCATCTTCAGGCAACGCAGCCACGGATCAACAACACCAATATTCAAATGTCAAGTCCTAGGCTGACTGTGGTTATTCTTTAAAGTATGTTTGGGTTCCAGGAAGCTTTACTGAGGCTTGTGCTAATGTGTGTTTTCCTTGGAAAAAAAACTTTGTGATTCATTTGCATTTAGTTAAATAGAATTAGGTGCTTGTTTGTGTGATGTTGTGGTTGATGTTGAAGAAACACGAGGTTAGTCAAGACGGGCAATCTGTGGTTCAGCAAAAGCTTTGTGGTGCAGCCTGTTTACAGGTGCATTGTAATTTTCAGGCTCCTTAAAAAGGAGTATTTATCAGTGCTTTATCATTTTGGAATGTAGCAATTAAAAATATTTTAAAAATTGGAGGTACAGTGAGTGCCTGTATGCAAGTTAAATATCCTTAGCTGATTTGCAGACATAATTATGTAGATAAGGCTGTTTGGTTATCTGTTTTAAGTTAATCTGACCTTTTGCTCAGCTACAACTTATGTAGTACTTTGTCAGTATTCAAATATTTATTAGCAAGCAAATGCTTATAACATCTGAGAGGCTGATACTGTCTCCATATTTTCATTACTTAATGGTGACCGAACAGGATCGAGTCACTGTAACGTGGTATTCCCTTCTCTGCGCATATGCGCTTGAGGCTGCTTCCCTACGTGATAAATGTAATAGTCATGTTGTGTTTCATCACCCCTAATATTTTCTGATGCTTTGTTATTAATAAATGGAAGTACACAAATCAATTGGTCCTTGCCTGAGAGCTTGTAATTTCAAAACTAATGGTTTGCCTTGAGTCCTGAGGAAGGCAGTGTGATATGCTGCTYTTAATGGCAGACAAAGGCAGCTGGACTCTGACCTTGCTGCTGCTTTCTCCCCATTTAAAGGGGAAATACTTTCTCCTGGGCACTTGTGGTGGCAAAGCTGGGCTGCAGCAGAACCTGGGCTTCCAGGGCTCCCCMTTATTTTTGTAGTGAAAGCTGTGATGCTCTCGTTGCCGTAAAAGGGTTCTTTGATGTAAGTAAGTCTGGCCCCAGTTACCATAAAATGTACTTAACAGACTGTTTTAAAATGCAGCTGCAAAAGCACTGGTTTGTTTTCAGAGTGCATAAGTAGTTCTGATTGCTTTTATTAGTGTCCAAGTTGGTCTGTATCTCAGGGCTGAGRATTTGAGGATGTTTTATCGATAAAGTGCACTTGAGTTGTATGTTGGCAATGAGACATGAGGAAGTTGTGTTTAAAAACAAAATTGATTTTTTTATATTTTATTTTAGCAGACTTTGCATCCTTCAGGAGCTGTMTGCAGAGTTCTTTGACACTTCCACCGTATATACGGTGGTGCTGGTGGTTTTGCCCCCTACCCCAGCCTTGTGAAAAAGAGAAACTGGCTATGCTGTTAGGTACATTCACTCCTTACAGATGGAAATGTACTATTTGACACAGATTTAGAGCCCTTGTAATGGTTTTGAGAGGACTATTTGACATGTCACATAGATAGCTAGAAGTAGATTTGAATAGTTTCTTGATAATAATTTGATCTTGATGGGATATGCTAACTTGTAGTAGAAAGGAAAATGCCTTAAGAATAGGGTAAAATCAGGAATGTTTATGATGAGGCTTTAGATGATTACTGTTTTGCTTTAACCTATTTGTTAGCAGACTATTACCTATATTAATTGCAGCATGCAGTTACATATAAACAAGCCATGCAACAGCACAACTGTTAATATGAATTCTTGACATGAGCATTCTGAGAGCAGCACGAAACCAGAGYGGTCCTAGGAAGGCTGTTATTTTTGATCACTGTTTAGACTAAGCCTCGCCCACTCTGTAGCATTCAGTGACTTTTCYGTAGATGGAGAAATTGCAGTAAATGAGGCGATAACATAACGTGGCTGCATGTGAGAACCTGCTGGCTGAGACAAGAACCCTGTGTTCAAGCTGTGTCTGTTTTTCCTTATGCAGACTAAACAGTACGTCTTACTCCTGCAGTTTTAAACTCCAGAACAYTTGTGTGTGAATGCAGACATATCCTGATAAGCGAGATATGCTTGTAAAATATAAAATGCTATTCCCCCCCCTATTTGAGCTAACACTTTCCCAAACCTGGTATCCGCAGTATTTTCTGGGCAGATAAGCCAAAGTCTGCAAGGTAGGTGGATWTTAGCTGATGTGCATCTGTACTGTATGGGGAAGCTACACCTGGGTGCATATCTTTAAAAAATAGTTTCAATAGTCTAACCTATCCATTCATTTTGTCAGTCTGTGCAGTCTTTAAATAAATCAAACTACTTCAAAAGCAATTGTCACTTTGTGCCATATAAAATCACAGGGTGTGTCTGTTCAGACACTAGTTTTGATCACAAATGTACTCTGACCTCTGCAGAATGAGCAGGAAAACTAAATGTGCAGGCTGATAGATGTGCTGAGCCTGCCCTTCTCATCTGTGCTCGGCTTACGTGACACACGTACATTTTTCAAGTACCTCTCCTTCCTGCACGCGTGGAAGGGCGTGCAGGAAGGGCGCCGAAGCTCTGCCAGCTCGACGCRGGAGCAATGGTATCCAGCCRGCAGAAAGCCATGGCCTCTCCAAGCTCTGCACCCACCACGATTGCCACAGCTTCCCAGAGGGAGCTCCGGTGGGAACACGCTGCTGCCCTGGCGCCAGGCTGCAGGCTGTGCCCTGCCCTTACGCCAGCACCGGCCGGCAGCAGTGAGCACGCCTGCGGGAGGTGGCCCAGGCAGGGGAACTCCTCYGCTTGGTGACAGAGCTCCGGGAGGAGGTGAGTAGGTTGAGGAGTATCAGGGAGTGYGAGAGAGRGACTRCTGGAATGGCRCCCTGCCTTCCCCAAGACAGGCCCAACAGGCAGGCAGGACACATGGTTCCCTATCCTCTCTCCACCTGGCTGAACACAGTGACTTAAGGGACAGGGGACAACGGRGACAAGTTCTTGCCTGGTGCAGCAGGCGCGTCTCCTCTGTGACTACCCCACCTCCCCAGGTGCCCTTGCATAATAGGTACAGGGCTCTGCAAGTGGAACCGAACAATGACGAGGACGATAGTTCATCTAGCTTGGAGGTGTTGCTGAGGTTAAGTCGGCCTACGCCCTGCGTCAAAACTGCTTCCATAAATTAAAAAAGACAGGTCATTGTCATAGGAGACTCCCTTCTGAAGGGAACAGAAGGCCCAATGTGCAGACTGGACCCACTTCTAAGGGAAGTCTGCTGCCTCCTTGGGGCCCGGGTTAAAGATGTGAAAAGAAGGCTTCCTACCCTGGTATGGCCCTCAGATTACTATCCATTATTGATTTTTTTCAGGTAGGCAGCGATGAAGTTGCAACAAGAAGTCCAAGGGCGATCGAGAGATTTCAGGGCCTTGGGATGACTGGTTAAGGGATCAGGAGCACAAGTAGTGTTCTCCTCTGTCCTCCCAGTTGCAGGGAAGGATGAGGGAAGAAACAGGAAGAGCCAGCAGGTCAATACCTGGCTCCAAGGCTCCTCTGGTGTCACCGGCAGGATTTTGGGGTTTTTTGATCATAGGTCAGTCTRCAAGACACCAGGCCTGCTGGTGACAGATGGGGTACACCTCTCTCAAAGGGGGAAAAGGATGTTTGCATGGGAGTTAGCAGGGGTCATTGAAAGAACTTTAAACTAGATTTGAAGGGCGAAAGCGATAAAACCAGGCTTGCTAGAGATAAGCCTGGGGGCGGCACGCCAATGTCTGAGGGATGGTGTGCTAGCGAGGTCCTTTGGTCTGCCATCTCAGTGGAGGTAGGGGGTGGAGATCCATGTGGCAGCGAAGATGCAAGGGTTATGGATGTGTTGGAAACCACGGAAGTGCCTGAGAATGGTCAATTAGGGTTTCTTACCCCTAAAAAGGTGGCGGGATMAATAGCCCAACTGAAGTGCGTGTACACCAATGCACACAGCAGGGACAACAAACGGGCTGGAAGCCATTGTGCAGCAGGAAAACTATAATATAGTTGCYATCATGGAAACATGGTGGGATGACTTGCACAACTGGAGTGCTGCAATGGATGGCTATAAAATCTTCAGAAGGGATAGGCAAGGAAGGAGAGGYGGTGGGCATACACTCCCTGTATGTTAGGGAGTGTTTTGATKGTCTAGAGCTTAATGATGGTGACGATAGGGTTGTGTGTTTATGGGTAAGAATTGGGGCAGGGCCAACAAGGCAGATATCATGGTGGGAGTTTGTTGTAGACCACCCAACCAGGGTGAAGAGGCAGATGAAATATTCTATAAGCAACTGGGAGAAGTCTCAATCGCTAGCCCTTGTTCTTGTGGGGGACTTCAACTTACCAGATGTCTGCTGAAAATACAATACACCAGAGAGGAAACAGTCTCAGAGGTTCCTGGAGTGTGTGGAAGAGACCTTCCTGACATGGCTGGTGAGGGAGCCAACTAGGGAAGGTGCCCTGCTGGACCTGTTTGTGAATAGAGAAGGACTTGTGGGTGGTGTGATGGTTGGAGGCCGTCTTGGGCACAGTGATCATGAAATCATAGAGTTTTCAATTCTCGGAGAAGTAAGGAGTGGGGTCAGCAGAACTGCCACCTTGGACTTCTGGAGGGTAGACTTTGGCCTGTTTAGGGGCCTGGTTGACAGAGTCCCTTGGGAGGCAGTCCTGAAGTGCAAAGGAGTCCAGGAAGACTGGACATTCTTCAAGAAGGAAATCTTAAAGGCACAGACAGGAGCAGGCCGTCCTCATGTGCTGAAAGACGAGCCGGTGGGGAAGACAACTGGCCTGGCTGAACAGAGAGCTTTGGCTGGAACTCAGGAAAAAAGGGAGAGTTTGTGACMTTTGGAAGAARGGGCTACAAGGATGTCATGAGGTTATGCAGGGAGAAAATGGGAAAGGCAAAAGCCCAACTAGAACTTAATCTGGCTACTGCCGTAAAAGACAATAAAAATGTTTCTATAAATACATTAGCAACAAAAGGAGGGCTAAGAAGAATCTCCATCCTTTATTGGATGCAGGGGGGAAACACAGTGACAAAGGATGAGAAAAAGGCTGAGGTACTTGATGCCTTCTTTGCCTCAGTCTTTAATAGTAAGACCAGTTGTTCTCTGGGTACCCAGAGCTGGAAGACAGGGATGGGGAGCAGAATGAAGCCCCCATAATCCAAGGGGAAATGGTTAGCGACCTGCTACACCACTTAAACACACACAAGTCTGTGGGGCCAGGTGGGATCCACCCAAGGGTACCGAGGGAGCTGGCAGAAGTGCTCACCGAGCCACTTTCAATCATTTATCAGCAGTCCTGGCTAACCGGGGAGGTCCCAGTTGACTGGAGGTTAGCAAATGTGGCACCTACTACAAGAAGGGCCGGAAGGAGGATCCAGGGAACTACAGGCCTGTCAGCCTGACCTCAGTGCTGGGRWAGGTTATGGAGCAGATCATCTTGAGTGCCATCATGCGGCATGTACAGGACAACCAGGCAATCAGGCCCAGCCAGCATGGGTTTATGAAAGGCAGGTTCTGCTTGACTAACCTGATCTCCTTCTATGACAAGGTGACCTGCTTAGTGGATGAGGAAAAGGCTCTCGATGTTGTCTACCTGGACTTTAGTAAAGCCTTTGACACCATTTCCCACAGCATTCTCCTGGAGAAACTGGCTGCTCATGGTGTGGACGGGTGTACTCCTTGCCGGGTAAAAAACTGGCTGGATGGCTGGGCCCAAAGAGTTGTGGTGAGCAGAGTTCAATCCAGTCGGYGGCCGGTCACGAGCGGTGTTCCCCAGGGCTCAGCACTGGGGCCAGTTCTGTTTAATATCTATCAGTGATCTGGATGAGGGGATCGAGTGCACCCTCAATAAGTTTGCAGATAACACCAAGTTGGGCGGCAGTGTTGATCTGCCTGAGGGTAGGAAGGCTCTGCAGAGGGATCYGGACAGGCTGGATTGATGGGCTGAGGCCAACTGCATGAGGTTCAACAAGGCTCAGTGCCGGGTCTTGCGCTTGGGTCGCAACAACGCCAGGCAATGCTCCAGGCTTGGGGAAGAGTGGCTGGAAAGCTGCCCAGCGGAAAAGGACCTGGGGGTGCTGGTTGATGGCCGGCATGTGCCCAGGTGGCCAAGAAGGCCAACAGCATCCTGGCCTGTRTCAGGAATAGTGTGGCCAGCAGGAGCAGGGAGGKGATCGTGCCCCTGTACTCGGCACTGGTGAGGCTGCACCTTGAATCCTGTGTTCAGTTTTGGGCCCCTCACTACAAGAAGGACATTGAGGTGCTGGAGYGTGTCCAGAGAAGGGCGACGAGGCTGGTGAAGGGTCTGGAGMACARRTCTGATGAGGAGCGGGTGAGGGARCTGGGGTTGTTTAGCCTGGAGAAGAGGAGGCTGAGGGGAGACCTTATGGCTCTCTGCCTGAAAGGAGGTGGTAGCGAGGTGGGGGTCGGTCTCTTCTCCCAAGTAACTAGCRAYAGGACGAGAGGAAACAGCCTCAAGTTGTGCCAGGGCAGGTTTAGATTGGATATTAGGAAAAATTTCTTCACCGAATGAGTTGCCAAGCATTGGAGCAGGCTRCCCAGGGAAGTGGTGGTGTCATCACCCCTGGAGGTATTTAAAAGATGTGTAGATGTGGTGCTTAGGGACATGGTTTAGTGGTGGACTTGGCAGTGTTAGGTTAATGGTTGGTCTCGATGATCTTAAGGGTCTYTTCCAACCTAAATGATTCTGTGATTCCTTTTGTCAGTGAGTGTCTGCCTTTCTCTGCAGGAAAACTGCATGAGACCTAAACTGGAAAAATTAATATCTTGTGACAAAGATGGGCCTAAAATTAATAATTCTCTGTCTCTTCTTAGACAAGAATTGGTCTGTCTAATGGCCCTCACAGACTTCAGAAACTGCAGTGTTTGTTTTATAACTATTTGCATAAAAGTATGATGTTGGTGTTTTTTGACTAGATAATTTTTAGGACCATTCATATATTTGGGAGCACTTGCTGTAAGTGGTGGTGGCGGCAGTGTTTTACCAGAGCTCTTTGCTCTCCTTGTGTTTTATGTGCTTATGTCACCCGCTAATGGCATTAGAGGAGGATGCGTCCCATTTGGTTTTTTCCATTAACAGGATTATCTGCCTAGCCCAGCAGTGACGAGGAGCTGTGTTCACTTTCACAGGTTTATGTCAGCTTTCGGGCCGAAAGGTTTAAGAACTGCTTTGAGTTACAACTGGTATTTCTGAAGTGAGTTAGATGACTGCTAAAGATTGTCCGTGTTTTATTTAAATATGCTGTTTGTTTATGTAGTCAGTGTTCTGCAGCTATGTAGGCAAAAGTGTTTAGAGACTCTGGATGAGCAATTCCCAACTCAGGTGGAAGTTTCCCGAGCAATACTTCTATTTCAGCAACAAGTTAACTTGCCACAATTTGTTTCACTGCAATACTGACCAGTATTTCTTGTGCCCCTGGCCCTGTATTGTCTTTTTAGAAAGATCAGTGCATTCTCAAATGGGAGTTGTACGTCATGGATTCTGCTCAGACTGGTGATCAGAAATCATCTCTTGTGGGCTTTTTGCTGGCATAAAGAGTCTTGAAGGTTCTCTTCTGGCTGCTAGAATTTCAGTCTGGAGAATATTTGGGTTGAGAAAAATCGCAGCAGAAGAGCTGCTGGGATTAAAGGGTTATGGATGGCTTTTGAAAAGCCTTCAGGGTTGGGATCTTAATTTGTCCGTCCTGTTTGGGTCCCCATAACCCCAGTATTACTCTCTCCTCTCGTGTCTCGGGATCACTAATAAAGCACTTTCTGTGTTCAGAGTTCCTCAGTGGGGACACCTGGGTGGGTGGTGGGCTGTGCAGTAATACTGTATGTGGCTTCAGGGACTCTGCCTGCTTTTCTTTTTTTGGTTGAGCAGCAGAAGATACCCAGTGGCTTCAAGCTCATATTCCCAAAGTATGGTGCTATGTTTATTTATTGATAAATATATATCCTATAACAACAATAAACTTTAAACATTAAGTCTGCTAGTTGCTTCTCAGGTTGTCAGCAGTGTACAAATATATATATATATTGACTTTTGTAGCCTATCAGAACTACACTTGCTGATAGCACCCCATGGCTTTCGTTGCCAGCAATGGTGTGCCCTTTCCACTGCCTTCAGTAACTAGAACATCTGGTCTTGCTTTGCTCAGAAAAGTGAGTAATTAGTCTGGGTACCAAATACGCCCTGAGTGCAAATACCTCTAGTGGCCATCATTAATGCTCTTGCTGCTCTCATCTTTAAATACTTAATTGTAGTGACAGATGAGGAACAGGCTGTAGTTTTAAAGAGTCTCCTATGAACTTTGGCTCTGAACTATGCTGTATACTCTTCTCAGTAAACAACCGAGAGTGGTGATATTCTTTATCTGCTGCCTGAATTGGTGCTGGTTGAGAGTATTGCGGCATACAGCATAAGAGGATGTTGTAATGTTATGTGATGGTCCAAAGATACCTACAAGATGAGAACTGCAGATAAGTAAAGTAGCTTGACTTCTGATCTGCTAAATATCTGGTAAGATAAGGGGTTTCGGGTTCAGAGAGAATAGAAGTAGGTAATTGTTCATGCAACATGTAGTTAAGTTGTACAGTCCCTTACCAAAGGGTGCTGAGGGTGCTAAAAGCTTACCTGGACTTGAGGAGAAACTGGCTAAGTTAACAGAGCAATTCATTCAGAATTGTTAAGCATGTAGGTAGAATCCCTCTAGCCCAGGAAGTTTAAATCATTGATTGAAAGCTAGGAAAGCTTTGGAAAAGTATTCTGTGCTTGTTCAGTTTCTGTTCTTTTTCTGAGCATGCTGGGGTGTACGTATTCCTCTGCACCACTCCTGAAGGCGTTACAATACCAGATGGATGTACAGAGTGCGTGCAGGGACCTAAGGATTCTGCTCAATATAAAGCCCTTAAACTGAGAGCACACCAGATACAAGCTGATAGGATCAAGTACTGCATTTGATCCTAGCCAGATGGTGGAGATGGGATACTCCCTTATCTTTGGAGACCTGGAGTTGGGAAGAATTCCTGGCAGGCTGAGCTTAGGTAAAACAGGTGCACTGTGTTAACAGAATATGGGCAATATTGGCCTTAGCTGGGCATCTGTGGTATGTTTGGCAATTTAGCACCTCCAGAGATCTGCACTGCTGTGTATCTGATGACGGTTTTTGTTCTGAAAACACAGTTCTGAATTCGGTTCCAAACTTCGGTTACACTGAAAGAATGCAACACGAGCGTGTTTCATTAGTTTCTATCCTTGGAGCGCTCTGAGATTCAGCTGCCTTGGAGAACAATTTAATCGGTGTGAGTTTGTAGCCAGGCTGTGTTTACCGAAGCTGCTCAGTGCTGATGGAGCCCTGAAAGCTGTGTTTCCCGAGAACTGCTGTCTGTGCTTAGTCTGAGTGGTTTAGCAATCCTAAATCTTGTGGTCAAGACTGTCTTGGGAGGATCTTCAGCATAAAAGGCACTGCAGGATGAGTACAGCTCACGAGCCATGAGGAATGCCTGCAGGCAGATAAAAATGGAGACAAGTGAAACCTTTGGGATAAATAAATCAAAGACTGTTCACCTGGAAGGCATAGTCTTACCTACATGGTTTCTCACCAAACTGATTTCAGTTAAGTGGGATTTTTTTTTTGCTGTTGCTGTCACTTGTGAAGTGTATTTATTTTTTTTCCCCCAAAATGCCATTTTTAGCTTGAGGAGACAGACTTGGTTCTGGTCAGAAGATAACTTGAGATGACATAGTCATTGCACTTTTCTGGAGTGGCTTTGTCACGTGGACACTAATTGCAGAGAAGTCTTTCAAGGTTCTTCTGAGAAACACGCTGCTGCTGCGAGGCAAAGGGCTGGTGCTCGCAGAAAGTGATGTGGAATAGTTTAGAAGTTACKGGGAAAGAGTGAATTTGTGCAAATATGAGTGAGTGATTTTTAAAATCTCTTTCCTGAGAAGACCCATTTATTAGGTTATTTGCAGCCTCTTGTGTGTGTCCTCCAGGGTATGTGTGTATGTGGCTTTTCTGGCTATGCACCATGTTTCTCTTCTGCAGACAAAACAGTGCATTGCTTGTAATGTTGACCTAGTCCTCTAAATATGGCACTCAGGAGATCTCCATTTAAATTCAAAACTTGAGAGAGTCTACACCTTCCCTGCTGTTAATCATTATGCTGTCTATTTAATGTTTTGACAGCCTCTGTGACTCCTCTCATTTAACATGTTGGGAGACAGACTGGCAGCACCAGTAAGCTGAAACCAGGTTCTATTCAGAATGGGTTTCATCACTGTAAAAGGAGATATTTTTTTTAAGCAGAGGCATGTGTGTTTTCTAATTTAAAATGGGTTACATTTCTGTCAAAATAGGATCATGCATTCCATCTGCTCTGCAGTTGTAACTGTCTGAAGTCTGATCGTGAGTCTGGTTTCGGCTTTGTGGTGTGGTGGAATGGGAAAAAATTACTCCTGTGAGTATTTCAGTCCTTCTGTGTTATTAGTGGTGATAAGTATGACCTTCATTAATGTCAGTGGACAGTGAATTTGACTAACGTGTTTGTTATTTTAGAGTGAGTGTTTGCATGTCTGCAGAACATAACAACACCGTAGTAAAGTTTCATGCATGCTTGTCTCGTTAGTTAACATTAAATCTAAAATGCGTTAGTCAGGGCATGAGCATGCAGAGAATGTATTAATAGCTATTGCTTTCTATTGCTTGGCTATCAAGTACTGGATTATCAGAAAATAGATCTGGGCTGATGAGACTGTCTACGTATTGTTTACAAGATATTTTAGATCTGGGCAATATTTACTTGTGAGTCTGAGTCACTCTGGCAGTCTGTTGCAACTCAGAAACAAAAGCTCAGGGAGGGTTTTCTTGGGGATTGCTGGGGAAGGACAGGCTGAGCCGGCGGCTGGACCCACGAAGGGCTTCACTGGCCGGGCAGCCTCTGGCTGGGGGTAGCCCATATTTTTTTAAGAGTTATGAAGTCTGAAGATGATCCTGAAGATGGGGAAAATATACTTGGGGATCCAAGCTAAGTGAAGGATGGAACAAAATGAATTCAGGGTGGTGGAGACAATACATTTCTTGAAGCAGCCTGTTTGAACTCTGGCTTGGTGCTTTATGAGCTGCAGCAGTTTGTAACTTGATGCGAGATAAACTGATTGCTTCTGGGAGCAAGAAGCGGCAAGTTCTATGATGACTTGTTGGTTTTCTTGTGCAGCTAAAGACACAGTAGGTATCTAGATTTCAGATCAATGGCAGCAGTTTACAACTGCAAAAATGTGAAAGATCGAATTTTGTAAATGTTTTGTAACTGTTCCTTTTTAGTTAATGTGAGTTATAGCTGTCTCTAACAACTCTTCCTGTGAGGAATTTTCTTTAAATGTTAAATGCTTGGGTGACAATAGTTGATTTAGTACATCATAAGTAAATTGTATCCACTTCCTAAGTGTTATAAGCAAAAATATTTATATTAAGGTGATAGCAATTAAAAAAAATGCTCTTATTAATCAGAAGATTTATGAAATAGGAGGAGAGAATGGGTGGTGAAGGGTTTTCTGTAGATTTGAGTGAGTTTGTGCTAGCGAGTATAAGCTGTAAGTATGAAACTTGGCAATCTAAACCCAGTTGCAAACATGCAAGATGTGATCGCTTTCCTCTAAGCATGTGAAATGTGTCATATGAAAAAGAATTTAGAGGGAACAGAGCTTGATGCTATGTATATATAGTTTCTAAGGTATTTAAAAACAAAACATAAGACTTGCATAATAAGGTAGCTTATAGCCGAGGGACCTTCGCCAAGCTGCGGAGGAATACTGTCTTCCGCCCTGGCAACGCGCGCAGCTTTTGCTGTGGACAGTAATGCCGCCGATGTGAAGACTTCATTATGCCAACCAGGCTGGCTTGGCTTTTAAGCTAATGGATGTTTTAATCGATTGACAGTTGGTACTGCACTTTGGCAGGGCAGTGCTAGTGGGTGTAATTTCATTAGTTGTCTATTTTTATTACTTCATGTCACTTTTAGCAACTGTTGTACTGAATAAGCTATTGCTAAGACTTTGATTACTGTAATCTTGTTTATATCGTGAGAATGGGGAATAAAGATAATCATGATTACAACTCCATTATACAAATCATTTTACAGATGCAGGGTGGTGGCAGTGGGTTTTTGGTTTTGTTCTTTTTTTTTTTTTTTTTTTTTTTTTTTTTTTTTTTTATCTCCTCTTTTACCTGGTAAACCCTGGCTCTGGTGCAAGGCGAGACCTTGCTTGCTGCAGCTCTGGGCTCTGACCACTCTGAGAACTGGCTAGTTGGCACTGGCGCTCTCCATTGTGGATCTTCCAGTCTTTATTACATTAAATCTTGAAAAATTTCAGTCTTTGCTAGTAAGACAGTCTTAAGGAGAAGGTATTTCTGTCTTGATAGAATGTAACTGTATTTTTTTTAACATGAAGATTGTACGTAGCTTTTGGTTTTATCTATTATTGTTCTTGCTTTCACATGAAGACTGCTAAGACTTYTGCGTAGTGCGTTTGGTGCTTTAAGGAGGTGAAGTGTGTTGTGATGAACCCAACATGAAGGATACGGGATTGATAGGCTGCTTTTTCACGTAAAGAAACAAAAATGTTTTCAGCTACTCTTTGGCTGCTCTATTTCAAAAAGTATTAGGTTTACCAGTTTTAATGTTCTTTATTCAGTGAGGCATGGAACTTCTGATCCGGTGATAAGTAACTTCATACACCTACAGGCTGCTTATGTCTCACTATTRTCAGTAAATTCTTTTGCTGTGTAAAGTTAGATTTGAATATAATACTCCATTATAAGCCTTTTTCTTGTGTTAAAAGCTTCTTGAATATCAAGTCATCAGTGTCCAGCTTGGCTGTGAGGTTTCTGTCACAGAACAGAATTTCCTGAAAAGTGTAAAGCAATTCAGRAAGGATGGTTTGGCAGTGAAGAGAACAAGCTCCACGTTTTGGGCTGGGATGCTTGACCTGTGGCCTGAAATTCTAAATTTAAAGTAAACAAGGAAAAAGTGGGGGGTGATGAATGTCTCTGAATGCATGGTGCTCTATTTATAACTGACTTGTACTTTCTTTGCACTCTACSTTGCTTTGGTAATTGCAGGCAACTTAAAGCTATACACTTTGAACTTCTTTTTCTACAGCTCAGTAGATGTTCATCTCTTGAATATCACATTTAGCTAAATTTTGGCCCTTTGAACAGTCTGACACAGTCAGGAAAAGCTGTCCTCTTGCATATTTTTAGCGCATCCATTTGATATTAAAATCTGAAAACTGCTTGGGACCTATGGGAGCTGGTTCAGATCTGTTTTTAAGCATGGCCAAATTCAATGAGTTGAATTAGTGCGTACGTTTCTGTACGATGTCACGTGTGTACGTACGTTGACTTGCAGCACTTCAGCATTTGGTTTCGTACCGTGCAAGGCTGGGGTACGGTCCGCTGTCATGTCAGATCCCCCGCCGTCCCCTGCTGTGTCCTTGTGCCTTTTCTTCCTTGGTACCTGGCTGCAGGCGGATCAGCTCGGCGAGCTGCTTCGATGGCAGTTCTCTCCGTAGACATTTTCTTACGGATCGGCTTGTTGGGCAGCTGCAGGGTRAGCGTGCTCCCCCGGCCTGAGGCACGCGGAGCGAGGGCGAGCGGCTGGGGAGGGGGGGACGCTTTTCTTGGCAGCGGCCTGCGGCTACGTGGGTGGGAAGCAGCGTCAAACTCGGCACCCCTGCGAGTGGAGGAAAGAATGTTTTGAGGAAGAGCAACTTGTATGAGTTGGTAAGGTGAAAATAGGGTCTCTGCTTTTTGCTTTTCTGGTGTTCTTTCATAGTTTTAGTTACGCATTGGACATGAAAAACAGTGTAACTGTCGGTAAAGCTGGGAAGCTCAGCTGTTCTTGGTAAATGTGAACTTGGTTTAGAGAGGGCTCAATTTCGTACGTATTTAATGTGTTGCTGAATTCATGAAAACTGAAGTCTGCCGTTGATCACATATATTTCATAATTGTCCCGTTKAAATATCTCACAAAGTTCACCAGTTGAGTTCTGTATGGTACCTTTACTATATAGGGGTTGATAGAGGGGAAAATTGTAGCAGCTGTATTTTATCTGCCCACTTATGAAATCATTTTTTATGAATACTGAAAGGCTTATACTGAAGATGATTACTTAGATTGGAACCTGTTAGCAGTAGTATTTTAGGCTGTTACTTGCAGTTCCTCATTTTTCTGTTCCTTTCTGTTGCATCTTGTTTATTAATTTGTACTTCTTGAGGCGTGGACAGATACTTAATGTATAGAATGAAACGTGATTGTTTTATTTAGACTGTTACAATTCAAATGATTGACAATAAAGATAAACTAAAATAGACTATTTCAGTTGGAAGGGATCTACAACAATCATCTACTCCAACCAACTGTCAAACAAGATGAACAAGAAACTCCCCAGTTTTCRTATAGTTAATCGAGTTAATTGCCTTGTTGATGCGAGAGGACAGTTGAYGTACCTTCCCTAAAGGGCATGAGACTAAGAGACAGCTTTTCAGATACATAGGTGCTGCAGAGAAAAGGTAGGGGGGAGTTCTTCATGTGCATAGTGGAGAGATTAATACGTGATAACTAGGCATTAGGAAAAATGTTCTCTGATAGGGTTAATGAAGGACTGAACTGCAGGTCTCCTTGGACACTCTGCCCTTTCCTTCAGTGGAGCTTTTGAGAGTTGATGAGTACCAGGACAACAATGCAGAGCTATAGCTGGTCTTGTGTGACTTCTGAAGTCCCTTCTAGACACACTGCGATGTTTTTGAGATACTACAAGTTGCTCTTCTGTAAAGTGTGTACGTGTACAAGTACACAGGCTAGCCCTTCCTTTGTTGTGTGAAGTCCTTAGTTTATCACAGCCCTGTGTAGCAGTTTTTCATGTTTGTTAATCAACCACTGCGGGGGGAGAAACTTATTTTTTTTTGGTCAGGATTGAAGTATCCMTGGATGAGAGAAGAGAAAATAAAGATGCAGTGAAAAGATAGCTGTCTGGGCAGCCTCACGTGGCAGATAGAGGGGACAGAAGGAGATGTCTAAAGACAACCTAATRTGAGAAACTGTCTGAGAACTTTTTATTTGAGAATGAGGATAGGGAACTACTGTGTGTGGCTTCAGTTTTAGTCCTATTAGACAGAACAAAGCAGAATGAGGAAAACCAAAGAGGTTTGCTCCTAAAGGTCTCCTTTAGGGCCAAAGTGACTTAACCAGACTGTCTCGGAGCACTGTACATCCAATGCTAACAGCCTGATTGAAATGCTACAGTGTTGTTGTACATAAATAACTCTAAACATTTTAACAGGTACAACTCCATCTGTGAACTAAGATATTTTTTGTTTTACCCCCCTGCCAATTGCATATGATTCAGTCTTTTATTGAAGTTGCTTTAGTAGATCAATACTGTGCCATTAGCTCACTTGCTTTTCTAATTCTCTCTTATTCAGCTGAACACAGACTGGAACAAATACGATGACAGGTTAATGAAAGCAGCTGAAAGGGGCGATGTGGAAAAGGTTTCATCAATCCTTGCCAAAAAAGGAGTCACTCCTACTAAACTGGATGTGGAAGGGAGATCTGCGTAAGTAACTTCTAGTACTCCAATAATGGTTTTGGGAAGCTACTGAAAGTTACTCAATTCCTAAATCTTGCTGCTGCTCTAAAAACTTTTTAATATATAAATCTATGTAATACATCATGCTAGATTCTAGTYTCATCTAAACTAGAATAACAGATAGCTAGAATGTCAAATTCTCATAAATAATCTTCACTTCAAAGTGAAGATCAGTATTTAAATATTTGCTCTTGCCAGATTTGAATKTTAGAGAAATGGAAAGTGTATTGGTTTTTCACCTGGCTCACTGATTCAAGGTAAGTAATGACTACTTCTCCAAGAAGTCATCTTGTTCCTTAAAGCAAAACTCTTAACTGGATTTGGATGCTGTCTGAAGCTGGATTTGTGCTGTATAATGCTTTCAGTAAGCAGCTATTTGCTTTGACTTTCCTGATTAATGTTACCATTGTTGTCTAGAAAACAGTTGTGCTTAAGCAAGGTATTTTCTGTTTTTAGATTCCATGTTGTAGCGTCAAAGGGAAACCTGGATTGCTTGAACACCATCCTTATTCACGGAGCTGATATCACAGCCACTGATGCTGCAGGTAGGTTTCCTCAAATGTCCAACTTTTGCAACTCGCAGAAGTTCTCAGCTTGGTTTTTGTTTTGGAGTGGGATTAAGCTAAACTATAGGATAGGTGTTCTTCCTTTGCATTCCCTGTGGAATTCCCTTTGCATTCCTTTTGCCTTCCCTGTGGTTGGCAAAAAAAATTTATCATCTGTGTGACTTGTTGCTGAACTTA
This sequence comes from Oceanodroma leucorhoa, assembly GCA_030449065.1. Taxonomy (NCBI): domain Eukaryota; kingdom Metazoa; phylum Chordata; class Aves; order Procellariiformes; genus Oceanodroma; species Oceanodroma leucorhoa. Next base: position 14,458,223 of record JASVER010000014.1, on the reverse strand, counting down.
CGGGGAAACTGGTCATGGCCAGAAATATAAATTCATGAATGCCCCTGACATGCAGCAGAACTTGTGAACTTTGGCTTTGTGCCAAACTGTATATACAGTCTGCTTCAGTCTCACTGGCGAGATCAGTATTTCTGGTTGAGAATAACAGTATAAGAACTGTTTTAAATGAATTTGTGTTCATTTAAATACTAAGTGTATTTCACTGAGACTTGTAAAGTACTGTACACAATGAGGATTAGAATTAAATGATATGGTGGGTGTTTGTGTGCCTGTACTGAGCCCTCAAAACTTCAGAGTGCCTCTGTGCTACCTTCTTCGTTTGCATGTGTGAGATCAGAGTTTATGTGAAAGAGTTATCAAAGATGTCATTACAAATGGGTGCTAATTTTGCCTCAGATTGTTTACCTCATAATTTAACATGCTTAACAAATATTGCCTTGTTTTCAATTTCATTACAGAAATAATCTAGCCTCCTTTCGTATGACACTTCGGTTTTTTAAATGCTTATGTGGAGTCATTTTCAGTATTGAGATTAATTTTGCTATTCATGAACTTGAATCCTTGGTTGCAGTTCTTCTAAAATAAGAAAAGACTGTTTAGCAAGTAGTGATGTATGAGATGGATGACTTAGTTACAGTACTAGCAGAATTAAGGGGGGGAAAAGTGGCCACTGTATCTAAAATGATGTGCATGTTGATCTAAACTGTCTCTTGTGAAATCAATCTAGCAGTCTAATGACACACATGTAACACATGAGCAGTAATGAAGCATATGGAATTATGGAGGAGGCAGAAGACAGTTTTTTGTCAAGATGAAATAAATTCTGCTAATRCTTTAGTGAATTATGAATTAGTGTCATGTGATTAGTAATAGACTTTGAGAAACAGCATAGGCTTGTTGAGTTTGTGTGGTATTTCTAAATGTATGTTCAAAATAGATCCTGAATTGATGTTGATCTCTCTTTTTAGGTAGAAACGCATTGCACCTAGCTGCAAAATACGGACATGCTTTATGTTTGCAGAAGCTGTTGCAGGTACTGGAAAATACAACTTGTCTGTTGTTACGATTTTTATTCTTGAGAAGGAAAAAAAAAGGTGCTCTTAAATATACCGATTCAAAATTGGGATATGCCACTCATCTCTTYTTTTTTTTTTTTAACAATTACATTCTTTTTTAAAAATAAGACCGTCATGGGGAAAAGATCTTTTCATGTTAAATAACAGGTGGTGGCTGAGAGAGTGCTAAAATAAAGAAAATAAACATCTTTTCCTCTCCACAGAGACAATCAAATCAAGTTGTAGTTTCTACCTCTTAAAGAAAATGGAGTTGAGTGTCTTTTAAAGACTCCTTTTCTGAATACATTTGCATTTAGGAACAGTAACACTGAAAGGTCTGCTCAAGAATGTTTTCTTCAAAAGAAAACATTTATATCTGTAATCGTTCATTAATGAAACAATATTGGGGGGTTGTCTTAGGTTTGTGTGATACTTTTTTTCTTCATTTATTCCTGGTCAGTTTATGCATTTGATTTTTTTTTTTTAACTTTTAAAGGGTTCTTTTCACCTTCTGTTTATTCAATGCATATCTCCATGCAGATATAAGTGGCAGATTTTCTGTGAAGTGCCAGAACTAGTAGTGATACTGGTAGCGAAGGAGTAATGACAAGTAGCAAAGAATCTTAGCCATAGTGAACAAACATTTGAAAGTGTTTGTGAAAAGTCGGTGATGAATTGTGCATGTTCTTTGCAGGGTCTTAACTACAACTTTTCATCAACATGTTCAGAAAACTAAAGTGCATGTACCCATAGCTTTCTTTCATGTATGTCAGTATATTTGTAAACTACAAACTTACATTGTTTTTTTTCTTAAATCACTCTTTACTGCTTTAATTCAACCTCAAAACATCTCATGTTTTGTAAGTGCAATCTGAATCCTAATTAGTAACTGGGGTTACTTATTTTAACAGTACAACTGTCCAACGGAGAATGTGGATCTTCAAGGAAGAACTGCTCTTCATGATGCAGGTAAAAGGTTTCGCTTTTCTGGTAACTGTAGTATGAAATGTAGATTTAATTAATGGATTAATTTTCAGATGGGTCAAATTCTTCTCTTTTAATTCTGGTGACTGTAGTAGGAGAAAATATTTTGTTGTCATGACATTTGTCCTCAATAACGAACTTGTTAACAGACTTAGCAGAGGTTGTAGGTCTGAAAGTCTCTTCTGATGCTCATAAATTGTCTAGTAAAATCTTAAATCAAGTATCACGAGCAGTGTTTTAGAGCGATGATGTTAGTAGGTTAAGATACCTTTACTTTGAATTGTCTGAAGCCTCATTATGCTATGCGGTGTCTTGAGCAGTAGTGTTTGATATCTTTCATGTGCTTTTGAGATGGTTGTGTGAGAGCTAAGTCAGAGTCTTGTCATGCTTTAACTTAGTTGCATGAACTTTTGTGAAACAAATACACCCAAGGAGGTGTTTGAAATTTCATGAAGGTTGTTTTCAGTAGTATAACTTGCTCTTTCTTTTTCTCTTGAAAGCTATGTCAGACTGTTCCTCTAGCATACAACTACTGTGTGATCATGGGGCCTCAGTGAATTCAAAAGATGGAGTAAGTTGCTGCTTATAGCTCTCTCCTGTACAAACCCTATTGSAGTTCTTGTGCTTCCTCTGCTTTCTCTCCCTTTCCTTATTTATTTTCCCCTTCCTCTCTTCAGGACGGGAGGACACCACTAGTGCTGGCCACTCAGATGTGTCGTCCCACAGTTTGTCAGCTTCTGATAGACAGAGGAGCAGATGTTAATGCCAGGGACAAACAAAACAGGTAACACATGCAGAGGGTTGTCAGAGTGCCTGCTGATGTTTAAAGGGTGGAAAGCTGTCCCTTGGCTTTCAGGCAACAGAATAAATATGCTAAATTCAGTGGAAAAGAACCTGGGATTTAGTTCAGAAGTAGATGTGCCAATTCAATAACGCAGATAAGTGTGTGTTTTTCTTATTGCTTGTTCTTGCATCTAAAATACATATAGGCTTGTTACTGCCAGCAGAGAAACTGCAGATGGTTGCTTTAAGGGTTTGTCTGTCCCAGGCTGCATCTTGGGATCAATATGCAAAATGGATCATGACAAAAGTGGTAMTCTGTCACGAAGTACTTGAGTCCCATTGGAGCTCCGAAGGGACCTAAAAGCCTTGAAATGTTTGCTTCTATATTCATGGAAGGGGGCCAGGGGAGGGGTTTTCTATTTGTAGCTGCTATTCTTGGAGTTATTTCTTGGAGGATGACTGCCCGGTGGCCAATGGACATGAGGCTGCTGTGGGACAAAGCATGGGTACTTGCATTGCATGTTCTGAAGCTGGCAAGTATTTGGAAGGCATTGCCAGGGCTCCCAAGCACTTGCCCCCCTGAACTTTGTCTAAACTTCTTGTGTTTGTTGTGTCTATTGAGATTTGTATCTAAGTAGAGAGGAAGCCAAAAGTCACATGAGTTTTCAAAACACTGGGTGGCTCTCAAAGGCAGTAGGTTTATGCTGGGTTTCATGAAAATACTGCTATTATAGTGTTTTTGTTTGCTTTTTAACAAATATTTAAGCGTTGACTAAATGACTTTTTAAAGCTTAGTTTCCTCTCTTGATAGAGGAAGGATTCCTTGACTCAAGTTTCCATGATTAGACATAAGTGTATAAAGGATTATTTCTGTAAGTGATTGCTCTGTTAAAGCGTGAGATCCCCAAGTCTCTGAATGCAATCTTTCTCCCCATCCTCAGGACTGCCTTAATGTTAGGCTGTGAATATGGCTGCAAGGATGCAGTAGAAGTTTTGCTCAAAAATGGTGCGGATGTTAGTTTGACTGATGGCCTTGGTCATGACTGTGCTTACTATGCCAGAATTGGTGACAATATTGACATTTTGGCTTTAATAAAAGCTGCTGTTGAGGACTCCAGCAAAGGTATGAAGAACATGGCTATAACGGTTTGCTGTTATTCTTTCCTTTGAATTCTGTATCTTCCCACTGCTATGTCTTCAGGAACTGTTTTTTTGGAGGGCAGCTGTAGTCCTTTGAACAAAAAGGTGATAAACTGCCTRTTTGGGAGGGGAAAGAAGGCTTTTGCTTTTTGTTTGTTTTTAGTAAAGCTTTTAAGGTTAATACGGGTTCTGATGCCTCGAGGTATTAACACTGCTGAACCTGGCATTGCAGTATTGATCATAGGAGTTATTTAGCCTTATTTATAGAAAAACTTTGTACTTGTGAATGTTTCCATACCTGATTAACTGGGGGTTGGTGAATCTATTTCTTGAAACGTCCTCCCAAGATCAAAACTTGAAAGAATTAGCTGAATGTGTTGCTTGAGTCTGAATGAAATGCATTTTTTAACTTCTTTTGTGGTGCTTTTTTAGCAAGAGATACCTTGAAGAAAGGACAGCCCGAACAAAAGGTAAGGCTGCTTATACTAAGTATCTCCTAAGGCACTGTGTCGCTGGTATTGAGAGAGTGATTAAGATTGTGCTATGATGCAAAACTAGTTCAGTATTTTTTTAATTCTTAACTTCATATGTAGCTGAGAAGATTCCCTCTGTAATCAGATGGTGTGTCTATTTCTATTTGAAAAATAGTCAATGGTGTGTGTATTCAGGACTAGAGTTTTGACAAGCATCCATCCCATTTACTGTCTGGGTGAGATCATGAGTGACCKCTTACTGAGAAGCAATCTGTCAAAATGTGAATGTTGGTGGTATTGCCCCCCAGTRGAAACTGAAAGGGAGGCTGAGAGCAGCCCACTGTCCCCAGAAATGGATGTCTGCAGAACACAATAGGAATATAAATTAATACTTTACTGTTGCAATAATAGATTATTAATATGTCACAGAAGTGGAATCGGCTGCATGCGCAGGAGGAGGTGAATGTCAAGCTGTATCAGAAGGAACATAATGCTCAGGTAAGTGAGAAGGATTTCTGACTTGCGTGTTCCCATATGCATAATGAACCAGACATACTAAAGACAAGATGTGCTTGTAAGTAAGCATTAGCGATTCCATTAAGAAAGGTCATATATTGCTGTTTACTTAAAACTTAATTGCATGACTCTGTAATGTGGCAATTATGCAGATGAGCTGTAAACTTTTTCAGGAAGAAAAATGCTTGTTTGTGTAATAAGTAGTTGCAAGTCTCTTCATGTCTTAACTTTTGCTATCTCTTAACCATCTGTTTACTACTTTTGCCTGCAGTAAAATCATAAGGTCACAAATTTATTTGTTTTATAATAAGGAAGACTTTTTTTACCATTATAAAGAGATGTGTGTTTAAGTGTCTTCCTAAAAATAACGTGTCATAATTGTTCTATTAACCAGTATTAATTTTCTCATCTCGTTACTATGTCATTACAGTTTTCAAAAAGGTAAACAACGTTTTAAGCTATGGGGAACAAACCACTGAGAAATTGAGGCCTTCGTTCTGAAATGCTTTGTAATAAAAGGATAAAGATCTCTAAATGCAGCTTCTCTGGTTTGAGCTAAAGTAGTTACCACAGTTAAGAAGGCGATTATCAGGCAAGAGTTAAACATGCTTTATTGTTTGCATGTGAGCACTGAACGGATTGATGGCACAAAGACCTATCACTTTCATGTGTTGGATTTATTGTACGTTACTAGGGTGATTCCTGTGGCTGCCGGAACAGTTAGCACATTTAAAGGTTGCTATGCTTCATGCCGGCGAGGCTTTTTATTACACCTTTGGCTTCAGCGWTTGGGTTTCAGGAACTGTTTTAACATTATTTTTACTTGTTAACAGAGAACAGATAAGCAGCCTCTTCAGGCTGTCAGCGTTGAATGTAATCTTACTCTGCTCATACTTTCAAAACCTGTATGTATGCTTATATGAGAATGAGCTATCTAGAGCCGAAAAGCTTGAAGACTCTCTTGCGCTTACGTAAGCCTTCAGAATGAAACAGGCCTGGAGTAAGGCCACAGAATCATTAGGGGACTTGCTAGGAAAGGCTTGGTGTCTTTAATGATTGTCAAATTGTTGGTTCAGATTCTTTAGTTTTCCCAATCTGTGTGTAGTGTGGTGTTTGTTGTTGTTGTTGTTTTTTTTTTTAATTTTCTTTTTTACTTACTTTTAAGGAATTGGAGTTAGAAAATCAAGATTTGAAAGATCGAATGAGGGAAGTGCAAGAGGAGCAAAGGATGCTGCTGGATAGAATTAGTGGGCTACAACTACAATTGAATGAGGTAAACCTAGTATTGGAATAACCTGACTTGAAAGCTGTAATAACCACCTGACGCTGACAATGAAGGGTGGTAGAAGTAGAAGGGAAAGCATGTGTAATTAGGATGCAGTCTTCACTACCTCCCTGTGAATTATTTCTATATGTGTCACTGTCACTTTCTTCTGCTGCAAAAGCCTTTGGTTTTGTAATAATGTTCAAAATGTGAGGGGACATATTACAATGTCATTCACTGATACACATAAATTTGAGCAATAACATTTATGGCTATACTTTGCAAAGTAACATGAACCGTGAGGTGTTCTGGTATGTTGTAATTTGGAGAGTAAACTTCATCTGCACAATTAAATGTAGGTGTTGTGTGTCAATACTTTATCATGCCACTGCTTATTTTCCAGATGTTATTGTAAATGAAAACACAGAGAAAAATCTTCAGTTGGCAAAAACAGAAACAAGGGTTTTCAATAGGGAATTTCTCACCCAAATTTGAAACCCTGTTTTTAAAAAAAGTTCCCTCTTCTTAGAAGTCTAAAGGACCAGTACAATTGAGGAAGAAAATAACAAGAGGGGTGTGGTTTTTTTTTTTTGCTTTGTGGAGGCTCACATTTGTTCCTTCACTGTATTTTTGCAGAGGTACATTTAAAAAGTGTCTGCAGCGTCCCCTAAATGTAGCACATAGATAGAAAGAATATTTCTTCTCGTAATCATTGGCTTGTTTGAACTTCTCTTTTAAGCGTTGCTTTTATAAAACAAACAAAAACCACAAACTCACTCCTTAATACTCACTTCCCAAAATCGGCAAACTTCTACTGAAAAACTGTACTCTTCTGCCTCGGCTGTGTATGATCTAGGTAATTGAAAAGATACTTCAGTTTCCTGGTATGCATATCAAGAGACATGGCTCTGTCAAAGATGCTTAACTTCTGTTTATTTTTATTTCTTTTGCCAGAGGTTAGATGGTAAATGGAAGGGGAACAGTCAGAAGCATTTAGCAGTAGAAACCGGGGTAGTCTTGTCAACTGATGAACTATGTATAAGCCCCTTAAACATTACTGAAAAAATGATTTGTGGGGGAATTTTTTTGTTATTTTTGCAGGAGCAAATGTTTGCAGATGATCTTGAAAATGAGGTACGATACATCATCTTAAAGTGTAATAGAACTATGAAATAGGGGAAGTGACTATCGCATTTAAGTAATCGTATTTAAAACTATAGAGAAGAGAAAAGCTAGCTATAAATGCTAAATGAAATATCTACTGGTACGTACTCAGTTTATACAGCTGCACAGCATTTCTAGTACTACAAATAATATATGTAATCCCTATGGCACCTTTAAAGCAGACTTAATATTACAAATATCTCTTTCGTGACTTTCAGTAATGCAAGACTAATAAATGCAAATAAATTAAACAATAGCAAATTATGTTGGTGCATATTCCCTTGACTCGTTCTTCAAGACTCTTCTTGTAGAGGAGCAGTGTTGTGGAAGAACTTCAGAATCAAAAATTTAGGTATTCTTTCAGTGCTGATCTTGGTTGAAGTTCTCCCTAAACCTTTTTAAAAGTTGCTTGAGATCTTATAAATCTGGCCATTCTTGTGGCTTTGGCTATTTGGCACTCTTTCTCTTTCAGAAAGATGAGTTGAAGAAAATCCTAACTACCAAGGAAAAACAGCAGGAGGAAAGCTTAAGAACTATTGAAGCTCTCAAAGCTAAACTCAAATATTATGAAGTACGTTAATTGATTTGAAATGTAATATAGCAATTGATATTTATAGTAGTAAATACTTAAGCAATTTTAAATTGTTGAAAATCTTAAGTGGTTATCTCATTGCAAGAGCTTTCCCTGTCCTTTAATCCCTAGCTTAACATATAGTAAAAATTTGAAATGAATTTTCAGCTTTATTTTTGTGTTTCTTGTTTGCTTTTAGGTTGACTTTGCGGGATCTGGAAGTAACTTTGGTAACAGTAAGTATATTTAATTCTTAAAACTTGCCACGCATGATGCAGTGTTAGAATACATAGACAAAGGGTGGGGTTTTTTCTGTCATCTCTTCCTTATGTTGGTCTTAACTGTAGCCAAGCATAACCTCAGAATACAGTCAGCTGGTCCCAGCTGTGTTTGTACCTGAGTGCTAGGGCACTATTGATCAGTCTCGCTTATGAGTGACTGGTCTTGTGAAATGTGCTTTGTAACTCTGCTGTGTCTTCTAATAACATAGAAAACAAGCTGAGCAAGACCTGTGCTCCAAAYTGAGTATTCCCCTTTACATTCTTCATTATCTTAAACAACACTCATGTCTGGCTCATGACAAGAAAACTGTGGTCATCGTGAAAGCTTGAGTGTAGGCAGGTTTGAAAGCGACTTTAAACACAAGACCTCAGCTTACACTCCTATTAGAAATTATTCCATTTCCAGAAACTGAAGTCTTTCGCATCCAGCTTGGTTACAGGCCTGTCTTGCGCTTGTGTAACTTAAAATGTTACTTAATCTGTCATGAGCTGTTGTGAGAGCTGTTTGGCTGCCTGTCAGGAAGGATCATTTATTTGGAGTGCAAGAGGGTGCTTTTCCCTGGTGTGTTCATGTGCAGACATGCATCTAGCTCAAGGTGGCTTTCATGACTGTTTTGCATAACAATACCTAGCCTGGCATAATAGGGGTATTCTTTTTGTTAGCAGGAGTTTGTCCAGGCTTCCTATGTGACTTAATTAAGGAGCAGTTGTTKTAATACCGAGTACTTAAACACCAGCCTGCAGCCTAGTGTAGTCCCATTGAACAGAATAAAATTCGGAAGGAAAATCATAGTTCTTGTGATTGTGTTACTTTTTTTTAAGCAGAGACTAAATGCTGTTTGCTTTGCAAATCTAGGAAAAGAAGATTTATTACTTAAGCAAGGCCAAGTGTTTGCTGTGGAATCACAGGTAATAAATATTCTGCCACCTTAGAGAATTCTAAGATAGTTATGCTTGGGAAAGCTAAATATACTTAAAAATGTATGTATGTTAAACATTGCTTCTGAATACAAAATTTTCTGTAATACTTGCTTTGCTGTGTTTAACTGCTGGTGCCCTCTAGAGTTACATATGTGACATAGCTCTAAATGCTGTGAAAATGTCAAATACTAAATGGTCTGTAATGAGCATTCTTAACTGAGTCAACAGAGCGCTGGATCAACAGTCAGTTTAAAGTGCAACTGGTTATTCACCTCCATAATTTTTTCCTATTTTAAATTCAGCTAAAACTCAGACGACTTTATTTTCCTGCCAGCTATATAATAATTCCCTGCCAACTTTGCTGATAGATAGCTACCTTTTAAAGCCACAATTCAGATATTAACAAGGCCTGGCAGGCTCTTACAGTGAGTCATATGTGATAGGGATTGGACCTAACTGACAAACTGCTCCTACACTTGAGTATTTCAGCTGTAATGCTTCCAGAAGTGAGTGATGGCTAGAAATAAATCTTAACATCCTGTGCTTTCTTGCCAGATTTCTCTGATATATGTATTTTGTATGTTCTGCTGGTAACACAGAAAAATCCAGTCTCTTCTGCCATGTTTTACATAAGGTTATCCAAATGGTCTTAACATTTTTTTTATTCTTAGTTGAAGTTTAAAATGAGTTGATGTGCAATTCTTTAAAAAAAAAAAAAGTGTGGGTGGGCAGCCACCCAACCAAAAAAAACCAAGCCATGTCCCAAGCAGCATTTAAGTGGCTTTAAGCTAGTCATGTCTGGAGGCTACATACTGCTTTCTGGTGCTTGGAACATGAATGAGATCATTGGAGCAAGCCTGTGCCATGTAATAGCCATCACAGCTGGTAGTGAAGTGAAGGTTGGTAGTGAAGACCACATGGCAGGAGGGCAAAACTGTTTTTTTGAGATATCCTTTACTGGACAGTAAAATTAAATGACTGTTTTCCTCACTCTTTTCAGAGAGGAGGTTCTGTTAACCATGACATGCTCTGTTCTGATTCCTTTTAAAATTATTTTCACATGCTTGAGGGACAGAGGAAATCTCTTAAGTTAAATTTCTTATAGCAGATGGGTGATATGAATAACAAGGGAAATGAAATTAATATACCATACCTGCACTTTAATGTCAGTAGGGTCTGATGATTGGGAAACAGTAATGTAGAGCTATATTCAAGATTTTTACTGTTAAAAGCTGAAATRCACATTTTTAATATAGGCAAGAATAGATTAGTGTGTTTCTAAGAAAAAAAGAAATCTCTCAGACAAATTTTATGCTCATATCAACATAGGTTTAAGATAGGTATGTATATGACAGCTCATATGTCCAAGTTGTAAACAGGTATCCATTTTTGTGCCGATTTATCTTCAGTCTAGGTCTATGCTGAGACCCCTGGAGCTCTCCCTGCCTAACCAATCATCCAGTTCAGAGAAGGAAACTTTAAAGAAAGAACTTGACAACATGAGGACCTGCTATGGTGCAGCAAAAGAAGAAATCGGCAAATTGCAGAGAGAACTGTCTCACAAGGTATCTGAATGTAAAGCTTTGGCATCGGAGTGTGAAAGAACCAAGGCGGAATCTGATGGACAGATAAAACAGCTGGAAGATGCTTTAAAAGATGTACAGAAAAGAATGTTTGACTCTGAAGGCAAAGTTAAGCAAATGCAGACCCACTTTCTTGCGCTGAAAGATCACCTGACTAATGAAGCTGCTTCAGGAAACAGTAAGCTAACAGAGGAGCTGAAGGATCAGTTGAAAGAAATGAAAACGAAGTATGAAGGAGCCTCTGCTGAAGTGGGAAAACTAAGGAACCAGATTAAGCAGAATGAATTGCTGGTGGCAGAATTTAAGAGAGATGAAGGAAGGCTAGTGGAGGAAAATAAAAGGTTGCAGAAGGAACTTGTTAAGTTGGAGATGGAGCGAGATAAAAGGGGAAGGAATGTCGTGGAGTTAGAAGGGCAGCTCAAAGAAACAGCAGCAAAGTTAGCCCACTCTGTAACTTCAGAGAAATTTGAAAACATGAAGAGTTTGTTATCAAACGAAGTGAATGAGAAGGCAAGGAAGTTAGTGGAGATGGAAGGAGAGCATGAAAAACTGCAGGCAGAGATTCTGCTTTTAAGGAGGGAATCTGAGAGTCAGAAAGCTCAACTTGCTCAGCATGTAAAGCCAGAAGACCACGAACAAATGAGGAGTGGGTTTGAGCAAAAAAATGAGGAACTTGGGAAGACAATTTCTGAATTATCACAGAAGAATCAGACTCTGCAGAAGGAACTTGAAAGATTGCAGATCGATAACAAGATGCTTAAGCAGCAAATCCAAATGCTAAAAACTGAAATTAAAAGCCAGAATGTGCCTTTAAAAATTCACGAAGAATTGAAGAAAACAAATGATCTGACTGTTGGTGACCTGACCAAAAAGCTTTTTGAAATAACAAAAAAGTACAATGAAAGCAAAGCAGAAGCTGAAAAGTTGCTGGCAGAGAAGAACAATTTAAGTGAGAATATCAGCCACTTCCAAGCTGTGTACCTGTCTCCAGAGCAGCACAAAAAAGAAGTGGAAGCTTTAAAATCTAATGGCATTGAACTTGAAAAGCAGCTTGCTGAGCTTCGGAAAAAATATGATGATGAACAAGCAAAAGTGTGCAAAGTAGTCTCTGAAAACGCAGTCATAAGAGAGACTCTCAGGGATCAGTATGTGTTGGCTACAACACATGAAGAGATTAAAACAGTCTTGAATAACACATTAGAAAAGACTAACAGGGAGCTGTCAGATCTGAAGGAACAAACTGAAGAGATAAAGCAAGAATTCATGAGGGTAAATGAAGAAAATGGAACTTTGAAAAATAAGGTGAAACTCTTACAGAATCAATTACAAACTGAGTATATAAGTTTAAAAGATCATGAAACCACAGTGGCTACTTTAAATAAAAGCATGCAAGAACTTCAGGAGAACAATGTTGCAATTATGGCTGAATATAAGAGGGGTCAAGAAGAAATTTTACAGTTGCATGTAGAAATTGAAGCCCAAAAGAAGGAACTTGACACAATTCAAGAATGCATTAAGTCAAAATATGCCCCGGTTGCCTCCTTTGAAGACAGAGAACAAAGCTTTGAAGCCACAGTGAAAGAATTAAAAGCACAGTTGCAGGAACAGGCACAGAAGTGCAGAGAAAGCGAGGAGGAAAACAAGAAGTGCAAACAGGAGAATGAAAAGCTCAAAAATGGTGTTTTGTCCATCCAAAACGACTTGCAGCAGAACTATATCCTTGCTGAGAAGTCCCGTGAAATGGAAAAAATGTTTGCAAGCAAAATGGAGGAGTTGAATAAGCAATTGAGAGAATTGCTGCAGAAATACACAGGCCAAAAAGAAGAGAAGGGTGAGCTGCAAGAGAGTACCAAGCAGCCCGTAATTATGCAGGCTCAGCATCTTTCAGTAGAACAAATTGAAGCCTTGAAGAAGGCTCTTGGTCACACTATGGAGGACCTAAAGGAAGCCCTCAGAAGTAAGAAGGAATGTTATGACAAAGAAACACTAAAAGTAGGAGAACTACAGCAGGAATTGTCAGATCTGAAAAAATCTTCAGTACCTTTGGTAGAATATACACAAATGAAGGAAATGCTAGAACAAGAAATTGTAGCAACCAAAAACAGCTTGAAAGAAAAGGAGGAAGAAAGCCAAGTTAAAAATGAGGAAATCTTGAAGTTGCAGTCTGAGATTCAGCTTACTCAACAAGCTTTAACAGACCTGGAGAGCAAAGAAGTGATTGACATGTCAGAATACAAATCCATGAAAAGTACTCTGGAGGCCCAGATTAATAGCATAGCTGAAAATTTGTCCAATATGAATAAAAAGTACGAGGAAGCATGTGAGGAGGCTTTGCAAGCTAAAAAGAGTGAGCTTTCTTTAAAGGATGAGAAGGAGTTGCTTCAGTTACGGAGTTGCAGTATTGAGCAAGAAATCAAAGACCAGAAAGAAAGGTGTGATAAATCATTGACAACAATTATTGACTTGCAGAAGAGAATACAGGAATCTGCAAAGCAGGTGGAAGCCAAGGATAACAAGGTAGGATGTGTCAGTTAATGCTCTCGACACTTTCAGTTTAGCAGTAAGGAACTAGACTTCACAGGTACCTACTTARGTATTCAAGAATGACTTGTTGTACCGAGCATTAGGTACCCAGGACTGGCCCAAATCTGCTAAGATGAAGTCCTGATTTTGGCAGCATTATACTAAGTTCTTCTAATTCCTCATATGTTTCAGGCATCGTTTGTTGTATTTAAACTCTAAAACTTTCAAGCTGAGTTTCAGACTTCTAGGGTATAAGCTTATTCTTCCATCAATTTGGTGACCTGAATGTTTTCCGTTTACTTTTAAATATGAAAAATACTCCTGGCTTGGTTTCCATGTGTTGATAAACTACTTCAGCACTTCCTGTGTGAAAGACATTGTTAGCCCGATGTAAGGAAGATGATGATTTTGTGACCAATTAGCTTTTGAAATGCCTAAATGGTGCTTATTATTGATCTAAAATACATCTGGTTCACTTTAGCAGGTTGTTAGTGTGAAAACGCTTTCTTACAGCAAAATCTAGGAGTACGAAACAGTACTAACTCTGAATCTGGAAGATATTTGACATAGATATTAGACACTCTATGTTGTTTTGAGAGCTGTGTTTTGTGTTTATGTTAAATGTATGCTGTTTGTATTCCTCCCTCAGATAGGTTATACTTGCAGGTAGTTTAGAGCTGTTTCTTCAGCATCTCTGGCTTGCCTCCAGACTCTTCATTGTCCTTTTTAGAAATTAGACCTAGAATATCTTTAGAGCCAAAGTCATTTATGTGGCTGGCTGACCTCCAGGGTCCATACCTCCATACCGTACAGATTTCAATGCTAGGAAGCAGAATGTGAAACAGTGATAGCATGTCATGGAAATGAAGTCCTCTCTCTTTGCGAAGTCTCTTAGCCAGTGTGATGGCAAGCTGGGACAAAGACCCTTCAATGCTTGCTGATCTTCATCAGACTTTAAAAAAAATGTTAAAGAATATTAGGTTTTGGTAATTGAGAAATCCTTAAATGAGGTTTTTGTGTGCTCTTTTTTAAAGATAACAGAGCTGCTTAATGATGTAGAGCGGTTAAAACAAGCTCTTAATGGCTTGTCTCAACTTACTTACACCACTGGGATTCCCTCAAAGAGGCAGAACCAGCAGGTTGAGACGCTCCAGAACCAAGTGAAAACACTGCAACAACAGCTAGCTGTAAGTAATCACGSAAGGTGGTGTCTGAAATGCAGTAGCATTGCTTACAGTTTCTTGTATAAAGAAGGTCACTGGAGCACTGGGGTTGACTGTAAGCTTAGACTTCAAAAGTAGAGTATTCATGAATTTCTTATTTTTGGGAACTTTTCCAGATGAAAGGGACACAGACAATTTAGTGAGAACTTATGCTTACAAGATATGCTGCTATAGTTYGTGCCAAGACCATTTCTGTATGCAAGTTCCACGTTAATGTTTTCTTGCAAAAACCACCAGCCATTTATTTTCTCACTTTGAAAGAAAGCAAGGTGGTTCTTTCTTAATGGATTTGACTTTGTGTTCCCTTTTCTGCAAACAGTGTGAAGTCTATTGCTTATCATTAAGTACTAACAGTAAAGGGGAACACTTCATGGTAAATACTGTGGTTTTGTGCACAAACACGTTTGTGGCCCCTGTGACTTCAATAAAGCTCATAATTAAAGCTATGTATGTGAGCAAAGTTAGTTATTTGTATATCTGTATAGAAGTAGGATACATCTTTAATAGTATTTGCAAGGTTGACCCTTATAAGGCAAAGCGTTCTTAAATTGGGTGGTTTTAAAAAAAACAGCTAATGCTGTTGATGAAAMGGGTTTTTCATCTCAGCACCTGGGCTGACACGCTAGATCAGCCTGTTTCTAATAGCCTTTCAGCAAAATTGCTTTGCTGCAAGTAAGCAATAAAAAAGTGAAGCAGTGACTTTTTTTCTTGATTAATGGAGGGAATATAGCTAACTTTAACCTTGAAATTCTGCTTTAGCTAGTCTATAGGTGCACAAACCCAAGCCCACGAAGTTGGAAATAGGCAAGAGTAGCTGTTAAAAATTTGACTTCACCTCCTCTTYCTGTCTTCTTTTTATAGGATGCTAAAAGGCAGCATCAAGAGGTAGTTTCAGTTTATCGGACACATCTTCTTAGTGCTGTACAGGTATGATAGTCCCAAGTTCAGATTGTTTTACTCTGTCATCTCAATGTAGAGATTCTTGAGACATGTTTCTAACTGCCGTACTGGAAGACCTCAAATAAACGTGAMACTAGCACCTGTTCTCATGTTGAGAGTTTTAATTTAGAATGGACTGATCCAACAAAAAAGCAAGCACATACTACAGCTGTAGTCTTATTGTGCCATCCTCTTATTACCATTTGCCTACGTGTAACTATATGCAACAATAACCTGCTTTGAAGGGTGATGGTGTTKGGTGATGTGAGCATGTTCTTAATTCTGCATCATCCCAGGTAATGCTGGAGAGAAATCGAGCAGAAGTTGGAAACTTAATGCAGACTTATCCAGTGACTCTCACTGAACAAAGAGCAGATCAACTAATTCAAGTCTTGTGACTTGAGATACTTAAGCATACAAAAGAGGGACCACTACTACAGCAGCAGGCTGTGGAGTCCAGAGGGATAGGAACAGCCATTTTTTTTTCCCCACATATTTTCATAGAGGAAATTGCTGTGTCAGAGAGGCAGACCCGTCTTTCTCMTGAGAAAAAAATAGCAGGACTTCTAAAGTATTTCAGACTCTTTCCCAGAGAGTGGTGAAAATGCAGCAATGAGTTAAGACTTTTGGGTAATTTTGAAGACTCCTAAGGTTAGTTAGTAATGCATGGTTGACACATTATGGGATTTTTAATTTCTCTTTTAACTGAGTGTTTGCTTGCTCTAGGGTCACATGGATGAAGATGTCCAAGCTGCTTTACTACAGATCATTCGAATGAGACAGGGACTTGTTTGCTGAYGTGCTTAGTGCCATTGCTCTTGAAGGCTGCTGCGTCTTGTAGGAGTGCTGTGATTACAGTAGTGATTAACCTTCATGAGATTTATRTAATTATGATACTATAGCTGCAATTAGAACCTCCAAATATGAAACAACTTACAAAGCTGAAATATTTTATTCGTAAAAAACAGTAAAATGGGGCTACTAAGCTTCAGATATGACACTTCTTTCATTAGATTAATAAAAGATGTAGAACGTCTTTTAAAATTGGTATACAAGCTGACTGTCAAAATGATGACATAGTAGTTAAATTATTTTAATGTCTGATTGACCACTTATTAAAGCAAGGCCTATACCCAGAAACTCCAGTTCATCCTATAACTTGAACTCTCGTGGTATGGTTAAAAATAAACTATGTTCAAATGAGCTTGGCTAAGTATTGTAGCTGTATATCTCCTTTAATGATTAAGAGAAAGTGGCTATTTTGTCACATAAGCTGATCAAGACATACTACAACATGCTTAGTAAGTCAGCTGCGAAGGTAGATGAAAGGTGTTTAGGTATATGTTGTAACTTGGCTGGCCAAGTTACGGACYTTATATTTAAATATAAGCTTAAGATGTAGTGCCTTTGCTTTTTGCAAGACTTAAAAATCAGGTTTTCCATCAAAACACTAACTTTTCTGTTTGCTTCCCCTTCCCCCTCTCCCCCAAGAYTTTTCATGAATGCTTTGTAATACTGATTACGGTAGGCTAAAATAGTGGGACTGGAGTGTCATGGTTTGTAGAGCAGCATTTTGATATAAATGCAATAGTCCTACTTCTGTATAATTTTTTCATTAGGCCTAATATGGGTGTAGTCTGAGCAGCTCATTAAGCTGTACACTAGATGATTCAGGTATTGGATTTTCAAACACTATCTCATGGAAGTTTAAGGTATTTTCCTCTTAACTGTAAATTATGTACTATAATCTTATTTATGGGGAAAGATGCGAATAGTAAGGATTAATGAAATGAGGATTTTTATTTGCTTGGAATCTACCTATTAAACAAGACAGGGCTTCATTTTTAACTGAAGGATGATGTTCCCATAAGTAAGTTTTATGAAAGAGAACACGAAATTTGGGACTATTCAAAGGAAGTAATTGAAAAATGAGCCTGATAACATACGTGGCTGTTCTAATAGAGCAAATGGTGTAAGTGCTATCAGTAGCCATGTTAACTTCGGTCTCCGTGGTTGGAAGCATTTGCTTATAACTAGCAAGTAGGAATCTGGCATCCTGATGCAGAAAAGGCAAACTTCCTCTTCCATGTTCCTGAAAAATAAGGACCCAAGTCAGAGTGCGGAGTTCTCTGCTTTGTGTTAACTGGGCTTCCCAACAAGCCGTACCTCGCAGGCCTGGGTCTCGTTGTTTTAGTGGTGGTGGTTGTTTCCTTTTAGTCCCTCTTTGGGCAGTGTTGTCTTGTAGAACTGAAGAGACAATTGCCACGTAGAGGAGGATACAGACATAGTGATGAATGTGCAGGGCGGTTTTTATTATATAAATACACTTAATATATTTACTAAATATGTGTCTGTAGTTAAACAGATCTACTGCTGCTTTCCTTTAATTTCTTAGAGGACTATTACAGACAACATCTCAGTATATGTATGTTACTTTTTAGCCAAATTCTTTTATGATTGCATTACTTGAAACTCTTATTAGAGAGAATTTGTTTTGATATACTAACTCTGGCATATTTTGATATTGTATGTTTCCTTATTGTGGGAGTTCTATGTATGTTTTTCTAAATTTCTCCCATATTACATTATCAATAAAATATTTTCTTCTTTTTTTTATTGTAGTGGTCAATTCTGTAAAAGGTAAAGAAATTTAAATAGTTTGGCAAAACAGCATGCGTAGTGAAGGATATTGAACTCACTTGAATGCTCTCAAATACCAGGTAACACGTTTGTTTTTTAGGTGTCTGCTGGGATTGTTGGGTTTTTCTATCTGTTTCCAGAGTTTATGGTTGGTAAAATTTTGTTGACATCGATCGGGACTCAAAACTTCTGCCAGTTAGTTCTTCAGAGTAAATCGACTCTGGCCACTTCTACACCAAACAGGACAAGCTGTCTGTTATGTCAGTCATTAGGTTTGGGCGTGAGCCAGTGAAGTTTTACTACTGCTTTTAATGAAAGCATATTCACTTAGTAGCTTACTCTGCTACCTGATCTCATGCTAAGCAATCTTTGCAGAATAATTTCTTGGCACCACCAAAATCCATTCACTTGCTGTAACTTCAAAGTGAAGGGCTCTCTAATTTCACCATTAGCTTAACATAATTTTGGGTGGTTTGGATTATCTCATCCAGCCCGTGGGACATGAAAATGAATAAGGTTGTTACGGTATGAACAGTATAAGTAAAACTTTACTGTATTTAAACAATGACTGGAACAATGGTTTCTTCCTTGGATCTTTGAAGGTGTTGCTTGAATTCTGAGTTAGTAAGCAGAAGCTCTCTTTAGGGTTCTTGTAAATCTCTAATTTGACCTTGGGGGGGGGGAAGTATAGATGCATTTGAGTTTTTTCTGAAGAGGAACTTGCACTTAGGTAGAACTGTTTCAAGATTTGATATGTATAAACCTTCCCTTTGCCAGTAAATATGTTCTGTCAACTTTATTGAGTCAGCTAATCTACAGGGTATTGTGAAGTGCTTTTCACTGATAATTTTCTGATAGCTTTGTATGTTCTCAGGTGTACTATATGGGTATTTCAATCTCCAACCATGTTTTTTCTGCAGTGAGGCTAATTATTTAAAAGCTTTTTCAATTATATTTACATCCTCTTATTTTTTAGTAGACAAAGTAATTTCTTTCTGCTAGAGTATTTTACTTTTGCCATCTTTGTTTTAAGGCGGGGTGGGAAGGAAAGATTAACATGCCACTTAAACACCAGCTTGAAACATCTTCAAAAGCCAGCTGCTAGTTGAAAATATTGATTGTTATTCCACTCCTTGACCCATACCACAACAGCTACCTGGAAATGCTGAGGTTGTACACTTAAGTGTCTTACTGTGTTGAGACTTGATTGTAACTGCTGTTCCAGCAGCTGCATTAAAGCATAGATCTGAGGTTTTCTCATTATGTTAAATGGCTTCAAGATCACTTTTGCAACTTCAACCCAATGTCGTGTTACTCGAAGCATGAATACAATTACTGGCTTCATCCATTGCAGTACATATACTTTTTTAAAAGGAATAATTAAAGTTGCCATTTTTCTATGAAATGTGAATTGGTAGCTGGGGTTGCGAATTTGCGTGGATGTTTTGGCTTTTTACTTTTTTTCAACTGTTYCCTTAATACTTGTCTGTATTTCCTGTTAATACGATACTAAAGAGGAGATAATCAAGGTGAGAAGTTGCTACTTGTTGGGTGGGACGGAGGGAAACCCACCAAGCCCAACTGTGCGTCTTCTGTAGTAACATTTCAGTGGCACCTCAGAAAGCGGCTTCCTTCTGGAGGAGCAGTGCCAGAGCTTTCGCCAGCTTGGTGGCGGTAGGCGGTTGTGGAGCTTTAACTGTGGTTACYGTGCCTTTTGCATAATGCTGTTCTTAACAGCAGGATTGTACTTGGTGAGAAAGTCCTACCCGGACTTTCAAGTACTTACCTGGGAAGAAAGTCCTGCTTTAGAAATAAATGCAAGGTAAAGAATGCCATAGAAGTGAGAAACTAAATCTGAATTTCCTTGGGAACACTGTAATTCAATACTTCATGTAATACATGGTAGCTCAGACTCTTTTGTTACTTTGGTATTGGTGATACTATAAAATCATAGCATGCAAGAAAGTAGGCTTAACGTTTTGAGTTTTAATAGGTGTGGGTTGTTTAAATACAAATGGGGATGGCTCAGACTGAATGAACAAGTCCCTTGGCAATGCTGTATGTAAGTTTGGGGGTTTTTTGGCTCAATTGACTCGTGAAGGTGAAATCTGGGCTGTGTCCGCATATGAGTGAAGTTCCCATGGCAGTCGTAATCCATGTGTTTGGTAAAACCAACCATGAGGTGTCGCCTGCCAAGGGAAGGAAGCTTTCAATATTTATGCATTCATGGACAAACATCGCTGATAGATGAAAGGAAGAAATGGGAGGTCACAAAAATGTCAAATGTAAATGAAATGCATCTAAGAGGTTTGYGGGGTGCTTCACAAGAGGTATGTTGTGATCTGTTCCATGAAACAGTACAGCAACATTAATAAGGTAATGCGGCTTATAATGATTGTTGGCACAATGTTCCTGTTATGGGATAGCACTYCTTAAAGTGAATGTGACTTTTTTGTTTTGAGTAGCTGACTTGGAAATATCTCTGAATCCTGGAAAGTTTATAGAGATTACTGCTTTTTTTTTAATCTAACGCTTGTATTGCTCTGCCAACTCAGAAAACTAACTTTTAATAGAAAAAACATACATGTAATTCAGTCACAGCTATTAGATCAGATGGATTTTACATTAAGTGAAAAAGATGTTGAGCATTTAAGGGCCATTAAATTGTGAAGCTTTTTATTGTTGCTCTCGTAGCCTTCAAGCCGGCACTCCGCTGTGAAGAATATTTATTTTTACATTTGCAAAGTATGCGAGATGATGGGAAGGGAATACATTTTAAAGGAAAACAGGACATGAAAATGTGATGTTTTTCCACTTTGTGAACAGCTAGTTTTATTTCATAATAATTAGTTTTACACTTCATTAAATGTTGGGTTTTTTGCTTATATGCTCTTAGAATACAGTGGAGAAGACTTTAAAAATTCTCAGCAGGGCATCAAGTTAGAGTTTTATAATCTAACGGGGATTTTATAATTTAATGGGGATATTTCAAAGTAAGACRGGATCTTTTTAAAGGTTCCTTGTATCTTAAGGGTCAGGTATAGTATAAGAATTATTTTGGGTGCAAAAACACTTTAGTTGGTGTCTTGCCATACTACTTGCTGGAGTTTARGTCTTGAAGATACTGACACACTTACAAATGATGAGTATAGATCAAGTAAAGTTGTAGTGTGGTCTGGTCACGACAGGCTTGGACAAGTGACTCGGTCTTCAAGCACAGAAGGGCTTGATGGGGAGGACTGCTTGTGCCTGTGGCTTAAAAAACAGTTGCCTGTAAACATCACGGCTAGGAAAAAGGGTGATTTTCTGAGCATGCAGACGTATTCCAACTTGCAAATTCCTCTGAAAGAAGTAGTGAAGGATTTTTTGAGGGAAGCAAGGATGGGAGAGGTAAAGTAGATGCTCTTTCTGTCAATGAGAAATGCACTAGGAAAAAGTAAGAAGAGAAACTTGGGGGTGGGGGGGGGAGTGCTATTTGTGGGATACCAGAATAAAAACCCTTCCAGAATATGAAAATGGCTCGAGCTTCAGGGAAACAGCCCAAGCTGTTTTCTTTTGATTTGGTTTTTTGTGTGTGTATAGGAGGCCAAGGACTTAAAAGGAGTACTTGCTGCAAGCAAGAATAATGGACAGGTTTTTAAAAGAAATGGGTTGAGAAATACCCATTAAGTATTTATGGGCCTGACTTGAAATTATGAAACTGGAATATGTTCCAGCTGGTGAGCTGTTACAGGAATATACTGGAAATGGCAGAATGGGTGGTGAGGTATGATATTAAAGCTACCAGTGCATGGCCTAAAATCAGAGAGAACATTGCCCTGTAGGCTTGAAAGCTACAGCCAGGAGAGCGCTGTCTGTGGGTGGACCCTTGCGAGTCACATCACATTTTGAAAAGTTTTAATTTTAGCTCAAGAATGCATTAAAAGGCAGCGGGCCTCTCCTGCTCTGGCTGCTTCTGTGCAATCACAGCTGAGATGAACCTGTGAAGATGCTGATCCTGTTGGTAGTGGTTGGGTTAGGAGATATCAAGAGACCTGTCAAGTTGTATTTAAGAAGTTGGCAGCCTACATCTCTTGGAGCAGGACTCACTGTTAGCTTGTCTAGTGAGAAAATACCARCATTGCTACTAGTGTGGTAAAGCTGGAAAAACATGGAAATTCTCAGCTGATTTTTACCCAGTAACACATGAAGAAATACTGAAGTCTTCAATTGCTTTCCTGTAAGACAGGGAAGTACATACACTTTTCCCTTTTATATTTCAAATCTGAAGTGAAAATTACTCAGAATATCTGCTTCTGCTCAGAGGATGCTGAAATGATGTATGCATGAGTACTTTCTAATGCTAGTATGACACGTATTGAAAACAGCTACAAAACAAATCAATCTGCATTATGCTGTGTGCTTGGCTGAGGCAARCTTAATTACTTGGAGATGTCTTCTTGGCTGGCTGTGCTGCCTGACGAGGCACAGAGCTCCCCTCTCCGACCGCGGCAGTTCCGCAGTGCACAAATTGCCCTGCGTCTGCAATGCCTCTTGCAGCAGGGTCTGCGTTTATCCTGCGTTTATCCAAATTTCTCACGTGAGAAATTTGACGAGCAGATCACAGTATGAAACAGAGCAGGGAGAAAGCATACTGATAAAGAGGAAGCTGCTTTCTGRTCTTGTATGCCCCCACAGAAACCAGATACCTAGAACAACAATTATTTGCTGCTGGAGGGACCGGAGACRTGAAGCTTTTGCAGCGGATGGCAAGGGGAAGTGTTTGGCTGCAAACATGCGAATTTATAGCGTAGGTGATAGGTGCARGACCTTTAAATGCTGATCTTCCAGGAGCTAGGAATTCCAGCATCGACTGGATTCCAGCAGTAGGGCCTACATTTTCAGGTGGTGATATTCATGTTGTCTTCTGCCTAGAAGAAAATGACCTTGTCTCCTTTTAGGAATCCTGGACTGTTGGCAGCTTGCTCTGATCTGAAGCTCAACAGAGTTCTCAAATTCCTATAAATCTGAATAAAAGACAACTGTGTATGCATCTCAGCTCTTACGTCTGACACTCTCAAGCTGTTGGAGGTTTTTCTGGAGGTGCTGTGTTGATATCTTCTAAACATATAAGGAGTGGGTGTGATGCACTCAGAAAACATGGGACCTCTGGTGCTCATGCATATTTTTGTACAAGAAATCTGAGGCAGAAATAAATATGGTAACCCTATCCCAGCAGTCTCTTCCCAGCCTCGGGCAGTTAAGTCTCTCACATCCTACTGTTGCTAGAAGGTGAAGAAAATCAGTGGGCACTTAAGTAATGGCACACTGTGATAAGAGCACAGTAAAAAGCAAAAACTTGCAGGAGGTTAGGGTGGAGGGAGAGCAGGGCCTGAWAAAAAGGGTAACAGGTTCTCTTAGGGTTTCCGATTTACCTGGGGAGGGTGAAGGAAGTACAAAAATACATTAATTAAGGCAGCTTTGAAGAATCCTGCCAGTCTTCTGCTATTTTTTTTTCTCTTCTGAATGCGAGTATGAAAAGAGCTGAGGGAGAAGGGTACAATTCCCCTAATCACAGGAGAGGATTCCTGAGATTCCCCAGGTGTCTCCATGGGGAGAGGGCGGCTGATGGGAAGAAGGACGGACAATTGCTCACCCCTCCACGAGGGTCCTCAAGGAAGGAGGAACTGCACTTTCTTGTTTAAAGATTTGCCCCAGCTGAAAGGATGGAGACTTGCTGCTCAGACCTGCTTCAGCAGATCACCAGCTTCAGATTGCTCCAGTCTGTCGTGTTCCATTTTATAGATGCTTCCTCTGAATCTCAAACAGTCGAGGCTGTCTGCAGGCGTTCTCTCTTGTCCTTGCCAGAAATGTGACCTTGGAAAGCTGAAGTGAGATTATTGAAACACCCCCACCGGCACAGCCCCCRTGCCCCTAGTCCGCACACCAAACTCTGGCTGCCTGATAGCTTGCTTGTGGCATCTGATAGAGCATGTGATTTAAAAACTTCCCAGGTCACCTTTGCAGTATCTCAAATGCAATTGATGGGGAATCCGGGGACACATTTTAAAGTAAATTACATGGAACAAATAAACCAATCTGCTTCTAAGTGCTCTTGTGCCTTTGAAAACACYGATGCTGACTATCGGCTGGGTTTTTTAAGGGTATTTTTATTCATTCTAATTGAGTTGACCTTAAAAAAAAAAAAAAAAGCAACAACTGAACAAAAAAACCACTCCAGCGACGTGGGTGTCTGCTTAGGCGATGTCTGTTTTTCACCTCTGCCAGCCTGCCCAGACAGCCGCAGCAGCGAGGACACTGCAGTTACTTGCTCGCAGAAGGCTCTGCCGTACCCCGGATCCGCGTGCCGGCGCTGGCCGTGCGCAGGGTGCGGGGTCGTGCGCTCGGCCAAGAGCGAGGAGGAGTCTCCAGAGCTGCTTTTGGCAGTTCTCCYTTTGCTGGCCTGGAAGGAAAGGAAGCCCGTGGTCAGGGCAAGCCGATCCGCTCTTCTTTCTCTTCCTACCTTTTAAATCTAACCGTGCTCCTCGCCTCCTTGCTCTGCAGCAGAGGGGTCCCCCATTCACTGAGGTACACGCTTGCCGGTGATGTCTCTTGGGGTTAGGCCGAATTCATAGCAAATAGCTTTGCGCCGTGGGCCGTGTTGCAAGGGTTTCCAAGGGTGGGTTAGTGATCATTAACAACGTGCCTGCGTGCCATCAGATCACCTGGCAGTACAAATTTGTCTACCTCAAGCGTGATCCTGTCATCGTATTTGCCAGACGAGCTAGAACAGGCAGTCCCGAGCTCATGCTGGCTTTGTGGTTTGTCTGCCAACTGTGGGATAACAGATGGTACCTGCTCTGGCATAACCTCTCCTCTGCAATCAGATAAAGCCGGGCTGAGGACAGAGGTTACCTGATCTGGCACAGAGCCTGCCAGGACAAAGTTGATGTGCCAACGCTTCAGGAATGTGTTTGAACTGGCTCAGGGAGTTTATACTGGATCAGCACTTCTGCGCTACATGCTTATGGCGTGTTTTCATCCTGTGTCAGACACCTCGGAGCTGAAAAGTGGTTAAAACACTTAAAAGGGGGTCTCCAGCGTAGTCCCATCTCTGGCTGTTGTGTTGCAAGCTGGTTTTATTCCTGTTCTCTTCTTGAAGCTGGGTGAGATTTGGAGATGGTGTTTTCTCCTGTGCAGGTTGGGGTTTGGCCACATGGTTATTCAGATGAGACTTTCTTATCCTAATGGCAGCGAGCTTCTCGGCATCCTTTCTGGGACCGGGAGGAGGCTGGGGAGAGAGAGTGGGAAGGCTGGACAGTTGTCTAGGCAAGATAAAGAACCAGAAGGGGCTGTAGACCCTGACTAGCAAATCTGCTATTTCAGCAAGTGACTGCTAGACTGTTGGGGGAGAGAAGGCATCTTGCTTGTCATGTCAAGGGTTCCTATCAGATCTGTCTCCGAAAGATGCATACTTTCCCCTGTTAGCTTCAAATGCGTTTAATTGCAGTGTACTTACAGAGCGTCTGCCTGTGGGCTCTGGCAGAGATGATGTTCTGCCCTGTGGCTCCGAGGTTTTTTGTGCCAGCTGACTTTCCTAATTGGCTGTTCACTCTGCACTGATACGGCAAGTCATAAACTGTATAACAAGTGTTACGGGGGAGGGAGAACTGGCGAGAGGATTCTGGCTCTACTTTGATACAAAACACTTACCCAGGAATGTGCTTATCTGGTGTATTCCCATCTCAGGCATGAGATGCTCTTGTATTTCTGTTGAAATAGAGATGCCCAGGAGAGGTTAAAAATGCTGCAGATGGACTTTCCTTGGGCTACAAGCAGGTATAACGTTACCTATGTCAGCTGGCTTGTCTCATCAGGACAAAGTACGTATGTGACTGTCTTAACTGTCCTGAAATTCTGGGAACGTGCTCTAGGGGGTAGGAGGAGAAATGAACACCACAAATAGCCCAGAGCTGGACGGTAAGGCAGAGAGCTTTAAATTCTTAGGTGGGACACTGTTTGATGTGTAGTCTTGCGGCTGAATGTGGAATCCTCTGAGGCTCAATACCGGGGAGTCGGTGGGTGTAGAACCGCACAGCACCCCGTGCGAGCCGGGGTCTGGCCCGGGCGCAGCTTGTCCGCAGGACTGCGGCTCATCCGCGCTCCTCTGGAATGGGTTAATGCTCAAACTGTCACATTTCTGCAGCCTGGGCTGCTGCTCCGAGCTGCTACTGAGCCCGTAATCTAGTGCGGTGCCCTGACTATTGGGCCACCAAAACATGCCTGGAAGTCGTACGTTAATGCTGTTTCTGGAAGCGGAAAGAAAAAAACTTTTTGTTCATTAATTGCGAGTCACAGGAAGCTCAGACTAGCGAAGGCCTGGCCGTGTGGGTGGTTTCCTAGCTTATAAGCTTCTGAAAAGAGCCGGGTAGTTTGACATGCTATAAGCATTGCCTAACATGACTATCAGACAAATAACAAGGTGGCAGAGGTGTCCTGACTTTTACCAGCATCCACGATGAATGAATAGATGAATGCTGTTAGGCAGAAGCATCTACGTAGGAAGAAAAATGCCTGCTGTATGGCATATTCTGTACAGCTGGTCAAGAAGTATTGTGAGGAGACATTTCTTCTCTGAGCGCTTTTGTGGGCACTTCTTCAAAGCTTCCCATGTTTGCTATGGAAATGTTGCATGGCACGAAGAGAAAGAGGTGGAGTGTAAGTGGGAGATGCATTCTTTTAAAAGGAATAAGTAATTCTAAAACTTATCTCAAAATGAGAATTTCCATAAATAAGCAATTTAGGGAAAGAAGGACTTTGAATACTTATGCTTAGGGGAGGACATTGCAATTAATTCTAATTTAAAGGTAGTTTGCCCTATCTTAATATGACCGGATTTTATTGAAAAAGAAGGGGTAGTCATGCATTGACTTGGCAGAAGCAGAGCTGCTCAGGCCGATGAGGAGCCCTGTGCTTTGGGATTACTCATGGTTTGTAACGTTTGGCACGTACTTAATAGCTGAATTGTGCATGCTCTGACACGCTCCCCAAGACCGGGATTTGGACTCCCGCAAACTGCTGGGAGGACCTTGAGGCTGAAGGTTGCAATTGTGTCCGGTAAACTCCTTAAAGCCCTGATTAAGCCTCCCTGACCCGGTTCCGTGCGCAGTTTTCATGTGAACGTTTCACGTGGGTAACTCTCTGCTTGCCTGGGGAGAGCTTATGAGAGAGGCATTTTGCAAGACCTGTTCCTAGCACCTCTGCCAGTGCAAGCAGCTTGTGCAGGCTCCTGCTGGGGTTTGGATTTTGGCACGCCTGGCAATGTGATGATCTCCCTTGCAGCAGGAGCAGGTTGGATGCCTTTGTCAACCACTCTTAGGAAGAATTGTTCCTTCCCAGCTTGCGTGGCTCTGGCGCTCGTTGCTTCTGGCCTGAACTTGTTCACGGCCAGCTTTGTACCTGTTTTGGTCCCACAGCAATGTTGTCCTTCGGCATAGATGCTGTTTTGCATTCTCAGTGCTTACTGCCTCTATACCTCTCCGCTTCTGGATAGCGGTCCAACGCTCTTTGGGTGGTGAGGCTCTTCCAGACTTGGGAAACTTTGTCCTCCCTGGGCACTGGCAGTGACTCAACGTCATCTCCTCAGTGTCTTGAGCATGTGCCGAACAACCTGCTCTCTGTTAGCTCCTGTTGGCCCTCAGACTGGTCTGTGAAGGACTCCAGTGTGTGCTAGGAGCAGTCTGATACAGCCACTTTAATGCCTGCTCCCTCCTCTTCTTCGGGTTCTTTATGCTGCCTTTTCCATCAAAGGTAGGTAGTTCCATGGGGTATGGCGTCAGGTGCCTTCTGGAGTACAGCTGAGACTCCCCACAGCCCTTTGGCTGGAGGACCAGCACACCTAAAACCAGCCCCCTCGGGGCAGCCTCGCACAACCCGCTGCGGGAAGCTCTCTGCGTGGTTCTGCTCCTCCGTCCCCGCTCTCCATCACATCAACTGTTCTTTGAAGCTCGCTCTGAAGGGCCACATGGGAGCTGCCCTGACCCCCGCGCTCTTTCTCATGCTGTCACTTGTGAGTTTTGTTGTATAGGCTGGGCAACAGAAATAAAAGTGATTTTTTTTTTTTTTTTTTTCCTTTTAAAATAACCACAACACCCAGATTCTGTAATCTGCTTTGGAATCTGACGAGCAGCAGATGGCTCTGTGCTCCTCGCAAGCACCCATCCTCTCCATACCAAGGAATAACTACGTCATGTTGTTCAACAAGCCGCAGAAAATAATATTTTAATCCAACCTTGCTTCCCCCCTCTTCCCCCCACCCCCCGTGGTTTGTTGTTTCACTCGGTAGCTTGCCATAATGCACCGAGCCCTGCCTGCCTCTGATTGGAAACACCAGCCGGGGCTTCATTACAAGCTCTATGGCTTCCCCCTACACTTAACATACCGTACAAATTGTTTGCTCAACTTTGGCATCTTGCCTCAGAGGAATTTTTGTCATTTGAAGGTTTTAAATCAGCTATTTGAGCCACTCACAATTGTAAATAATAGGCTATTAGTTTATAAGAGACACGTTTGCTGGCGTTTCAAACCTCTCAGAGGGATCGCACTGTCTTGGAAGCCCTGTAATGCCTATGGAACTGAACGCTGTTAAAAAGAAACCCCAAAACACTGCCCTGGGAAAATTCATTTATAGAAAATAAGTGAAATGAATAGACGTTTTTAGCCACATGTTACTCATTTTCTTTTTATTGCTTTAACATGTCTTCACTGGAACATGTTACCGTCGGAGGCCGCCGGTGCCAGCTGTACACCTGGCTCAGCCTGGGAAGGAGCGGAGCTTGGCCTTTCATCTCCGCTGTTTTCTGTTATGATTGGAACCGAGGGTTGGCCCCAGATCAGACAAAGGGTGAGCTGAAAACCATCCTCGGAGCTGGTTTCTAGAGGAAGCCTTATAGGGTTGTGTGTGGGGGGTTTGGGTTTTTTTCTTCTCTTTTTGGAGCTCTTGTATCGAGTTTATATACTGGCAGAGGCAGGAAACCATTGTGTACAATATGGCAAACAGAGCTAGCAGGCAGCCAGGCCAAAGGCTATAAATTATTATTTTAATTTCTTGGTTTATGGTTTCTTGTTGACTCCAGATCAATAGGAAAAAGGTGCATTGAGCCACCTCTTTTAATTAAAAGGCTGCTGTGATTAGGCTTCAGTGAGGGATGGAGAGAAGTGTGAAAAGGCTGTGCCTGGGAGCAGATGCTGGTTTCCAGCGCGGGGTGTGTTGCTTTCCTCTTCGCTCTGTTAGTTGCTCCTGTTTTTCTAGAGGCCAAGTTTCTCGAGGAGAAACCCAACTGCAGTGCAGCACGCTTTACAAAGTTTCCTTCTAGCCTGTTTTGTGTTTGCATTCTCACATCCTAAGCCAGTGGACCTTGTTTCCCATAGAACAAAAAGGCAGTGTATTTTAGTGGAATCTTCTGCTTGTTTTAAAATAATGCCAGTTTCATTTCACCCTAAACTCAGGACACTTTCCCCGTAGTGCTGAGAAATCATTAGCGTTTTGCACCTAACAGGTGCAGCAATATTTTTCTTTCCAGAGGAGAAGAATTTCCAGAGCGAATTGCACATCTGTAACAAAGCTTGTATTTTTCTGCTCATCGCCTTCAGACATGGCCATAATTAAATGCAGATATTAAAACTGAAGCCTAGTTTATGTTCCATAATTCTTAGGAGAATGACCCATCGTATGATACTTGTTTGAAGTTAGTTAACCTTTAATCATTTGATGCTGAGTCTGATTTTGATTTTGCTGCAGGAAAAAAAGTATATTTTGCAAAATCTTCAGGAAGGAAATATGCCAGTCCTGCGGCATTTCTCTTTGTGCTGGCAGTGTTACGTTCGAAATCTCTTAGGTGATAAAGTCTGTGGGATGAAGGCTTTTTCCATTTCCATGCTTGGGCTCTGCCTCTCCTAAGGCTGGTATCCAGTATCGGAATAGCGACTGAAACGCTGCTGAAGCCAGTAGGTGTGATGGAGGCCTGGGGCGGCTGAGCGGGATGGCTTGGTGCAGGTCTCAGATGCGGAATTTCCTCAGTTCTGAGCTATGCCGAGTAGATACTTGAGGAAACACTTACAGGTGTTCAGAAAAGCAGAATTAGAAATGCTAAATCTTCAGCACATTCCACGATAAAATTGGAGCCAAAAGCTCTTCAGAAGCATGTCTGCTTGTTTGTTTTTGCCTCATGGGAGGTGCTGTTGAACTGACATTGAGCTGTTAGATAAGCCAGCCTCCGCCGTGCCAAAGAGCGAGGTGAAGAATTCCCCTCGCCCGCTCCCACCCGGGCGTGCGGTGTGGGAGCCTGAACCGACGCCTGTTCAAGTCGCTGTGGAAAATCTGCCTTCCACAGTGGGTTTGGCTCAGCGCCGGGGGAGCCGGGCTTCCCGTCGGAGGTGGAAATCCTTCGGCTGTTTCGCTGCTTGTGCAAGGTGGGCAGGGAGCCAGACGCCCTGGATCAGACCAGCCTTGCTGCACCCATCTCCCGAGCAAACCGGGGTTTCTAGCACTTCCGACCTCCTGAATTCTTCATCCCCGTGCCAGTGGTTGCTTTTCACCACAATTCCTTCCCTATAACTATCACAGCTGTTTCCTCCTCCAAAGAACGAGAAATAAACTCTTCTAGCTCCAGCCAAAACCTGATAACTGCTGGTAAGTGGCTTGTCAGCAGGGACCACGACAGGCGATGGTGCAAGTGAAACGGCAGCTTGTGGGGGGAGGGACGCCTGCTTCTGGCCAGCGCTGGAAAGCTCGTCCCCTCCTCATTTAAGAGGCTGAACCTGCCTCTGCCATGGAGCAGGTAAAGCTGTCGGCCGAGGGGGGCACGGGGCGGGCTGGGGGCCCCAGGACGTGCGCGGGTGCAGGTGTCGCCCGGAGGCTTGGCCGTGGGGTGCGCAGGTGGGGGCAGATGAAGGGGAGGGTTATGGTGGGCACGCGCTCCCCAGAGCGTTCTCTGCCTGCCGAGGATGAATACTTGGCCAGTTCACTTGCAGTTTGGACAGGAGAAGAGAGAGCAGTATTGAGGGGGGGATGGGGAAAAAAAAAAAGCATACTGGGCTTGATTTGGGGAATTCRGGCTTTGTGAGTGGGTACATTCTTCCTGGTGCTGCTTGAACCTCATTGGGGCGTCTTTCAGCCCTGACTTAGAAATCCTGTCGCAGGCTTGCTTTGGCTTGCAAGCACTTCTGCTGAACCCTAGTGAGGGCTGGGCACGTGCCCAGGAGCACGTGGGATCAGACCGACAGCCCTGTGAGGCTCCTAGAAGCCCTCTTAAGCTCACAAGCTTTGAACGTGTTTACTTACCCYGTGCTGAAAGATCTGCACGGGCAGTCCTGGTTCTGCCATCGCAAAGGACCGCTCCGTGGTAAGCTGAGAAGCTGGGAGAGATGCTCGGCTTCTCGGGCTCGCTGCAGGCAGGTTKTGGTTTGGTCCCCAAATCTCTCCTTGCTTCAGCTTTCTGTCTGTGTGCTGGTGCTAAAAGCACTGCTGYGTCTCTCCAGGGGCTTGGGAGGATAAACACAGTAGAGATTTGTGAAACATTGAACACGATAGAAATCGGGACTGGCTAATGCTGAGGGAGCTCTCTGCTGACACCTCTRAGCCCCACACCGCCCTTTTCACATATATTATTCCTGGTTTGCTTTTGCTTCCCTGAATGAACTCGAGGGAGTGATTCTCATGTTAATAGGAGAGGCCATCACATGGCGTATCGCAGCATTCTTCTGTGCTGGCTGAGTTATCAGACGTGGGCTGTTCTTCTGTGGTTAAACACACAATTCTGAAGATCCTTMTGCTTCCCGGGCACCCTTCGCCCGTCCCGGTGGGAGGGGAGGTGCGGGAGCCCTGGGTGCCGATGGCCCTGCAACCTGCAGATGGTGCCAGAGACGTGGACAAGAGCAAGCTGGTTCCTCTGCATGGCCYTCTGCCCAAGGGCGGCTTGGGGGGAATACTGTGCTCCGTGGCACGGAGGTAATACGAAGGTAATACTGGGATGTAGGTGGAAATTGAGAGGAAATCTGTACCRAGAGTGTTCTGAAGTTCAGGGAAAGCTGTTATAAAACCTACTGCTTTAGGTGGTTGAGAAGCAACCTTGAAGCAGGAGAAGCACTGAAAACAAGACTAAGATGTGGAAAAGGCCCCCCACTTCTCATAAAAAAAATCTTTATAGCTTCATCATTCTTMTGCGTTGTATCTGCTCTAGCGCCAGTTAGGTCTGGTCCTGGGCCCTGTTTGTGCGGTGGAAGGTGATGGATGCAGAGGAAGCAGCAGGGTTTGCTCTTTACGTGCCCTGTGAAGAAGAGTATCTAAAGGAGGTGTGCATCTGCCATCAGCCTCGTGTGCCAGAGGTTGCACGCCAGCTCGCTTATCCGTCCTGTCTGCTCTCTTGGCTGTTCCATCAGCATCTCCCCTGGTTCTGAATATCCTTGAGGACATTTTTATTAATCTCTCGATCTGAGAGCATTTAACACAGTTTAAAAAAAMCTAAGGATAGTCAGGGAGGCTATTGAATTATCCTTTCATTGAGAAAACAAGGGTGTCTGGAGAGCAGCAGTAYATCTGCCATGGTTCGTAGCTATCACAAGGCTGGAGTATGTGATCTCTTAATTTCCAAAGATGTCAGATYGACTGTTTGTTTCCCTGTTAAACGCACTTGTAGTTGGTAAGAATTGAGGGTCAACTACAGGTTCTAATAAAAGAAATCCCTGGTCCCTCCTGCTGCAGGGGATGTCTGCTTCCAGCACAAGCCTGGCCTAAGGGCTTTGTTCACACTGGAACCAGCCGGACCTGCTCAGCCAAGCACAGTCTCTCAGGGAACCGTTGGTTGTACAGAGTTGGCATGCATCTTTCTCTTCTGAAAGAGGGGAAGTGTCCTGCCGTGTCCCCCAAGACCAGGACCTCTTCCTACTGATGTCCAGGAGCAGCATCCTTGGAGGAAGCTGGGACCAAATGGCTGCTGCACGTAGCACTGGGTGAACTGGTTGTGGGCAGTGCCCAACCAGCCTCTGTGGACTTGGCTTTCTTGATCAAAACACGCTTGTTGGCAGTGCTCCTGCCATGCCCCATGTGTCCACCGTGCCGATTCCTCTGCTGAATCCTCACGGAGCAGGCCATGTGTGAAAGGGATGTTAGCTGGAGACAGGGACTGACTCTTATCTGGCTTTGCAATGGCCTGTGGACATAATTTATTTTCTGTGGACAATCCAGCTGGTTGCCGAATGGGGTAGCGTGGATGGCATTTTCCTTTTCAAGTTTGGTTTCTGTGGAGACTAGTTTCTTCATAGGTGATAACTTTACAGAGGAGACTAATGACCACATGTTGATGAAATACTGCTGTGAGCCCATCTGGAACTGACCTGCCTCTTTGGGTAACAGCTGGTGAGCAAAGACAGCAGAGGGAGCTGCCCTAGCAGAAGTGGAAGAGGTTGACCCCTTTTCTCTCTGACAGGGCTGTTAGCTTTTTAGGATCAAAGCTTTTCACATTTGGTCCCTGTACTTGAAGACGCTCAAGTGTTTCCACTGCAGACATTAGTGATTCTGGCTCTGCTCCCTGCCACCCATCCCCAGATCCACTTTGCAAGCATTCTCCTTGAAACTGTAGTTTACAAAAATAAAACCTAGATTAAAGCCAGTACAGCTGCCCTGAGGTTTGAATCAATGCTGGTATGATGTGTTGCCAAAGAGAGAATTACTCAGGAGTGTGGATTAGAGCTGTTTGTCTCCAGGAAGACCTGGTCTTCAAAGCCATGGAATTTTCCCAGCTATAGCTGGTGCATCTTCAGCTACGAGGCTCTGGTGCCCTTCTCCATGGGCACCAGACTGTCAGCTATCTTGTTTTTATCTCAGCTTCTTCATCTCCTTTCTTCCTATCTGGTTCAGTATTCTCCCATGCTCCTGCTTTGGCTAGCATTTGCTGGCCAGGACTGCCCTCCAGCCTTCCCCATTGCTGTCTCTCACCAGCTGTAAAAACTTCAATACTTTAAAAAATATTTTTCTTCCTGTTGGGAGAGAGATTAGATTTTTTTTTTTTTCTTGGTTTGTTTGCTTGTTCTAAACAATCCATGCTCCTGCAGCACTGCTGAGGGTCCAAATGCTCAAGGAAGGYTTAGAATCTCCGGTTCTTAGCAGCTGCTGGGTCTGGGGAAAGAGATGCTGCTGCTGGGCGCTTGCAGGAGTTGTCTGTGCAGTGCTCGTGCCATATGGCAGCATCTCAAAGCAGCAGCGCACGGGCTCATGTGCCRGCCTGCACGCAGGGCGGGCTGAGGGTTCGGGAGAGCAAAGGGCTCAAGTCAAGGCAAAGCACTTGGGGCCAAGTTTTCCTCCGCCCCGTGCCCCGACGGCGCACATTGCCACTGGAAGGGGCTGCGGCAGAAAAACCATGGTGGCTGGTGCCCYCTCCCACCGCAGCAGAAAGGCAGCCCTGGCTACGTGGTCCGTAGCCGGTCCTGCCCCTTCCGCGGAGGAGCAGGGAGCTGCTGGCACGGTGTCCTCGTCCCAGCCCCACGGGCTGGGCTGCGGGGGGCTCTGCAGCAGGCGGGGGTGGCTTCTCCTTTGCTCGGATGGCTTCAGCGTTGACCAGAGATGTGCCCGGGCAGGATGTGAGCTCCTGAGCTGGCTCTAAATATCGGCTCTCTGTAATTACCAGATGGATAGTCTGCCTCGAATCGGGATGGGGTTGTTCAGGGAGCTGCCTGACCACGTGCAGGAGGGGAGGCAAAGCGGAGAGGGTCGCAGTACTTGTAGAGGTGATGTGAGAAAGCGAGCCTGCCCAGGGTCACCGGTCCCCTGCCAGGGCTAGTCTCAGCCTTGTCCTGTAACGCRTGTAAGCCAGGACCTCGGGCTGTACCCCCTGCCCAGGGAGTGAAGAGCAAGCGGACGAATTTCCCAGGCTTGCAGGTGCTCAGCCCTGGCTGGGGCTCTTCACGCTCGGCTCCTGGGTCTAGAGCTGAAACCCTGCATGGAGGTTTGGAGTCCTGCTTTGGACCGAAGCTCGTTATCCAGTGCTGGTGCACCCTGTAGGGCTACACCAGAAAAGAACRCTGGATTTCTGGCTGCAGGCTAGACCCGACGCTGTTAGTAGGAGGGCTTAAGGGTGCCATCGCTGCATTAAACGAGTCGTGTTGCTTCCCAGCTCTGAGCCCAAATCCCATCGCTGCCAGGCATGCCGTGGAGCCTTGCCTCTGTCTCAGGGCAGCGTTTGTTCCCCAGGRACTCAACCTTCTCAGTTTCTAGAGCCAAAACTCTCTGTGGCTGCGATYGCTGCCTTTGAAGCAAGCTAAGCCTTCCACGGGCGGTCTTTGGACAAGCTTGGGCTCTGGCTCAGCACTTCTGCCATGAAGTGTTCTCCACCCCTCCTATCACCTGCGTTTCTGGGGGCTTGTTTCTAAAATATGTTAGAAGACGGGGAGGAAGATAGCAGTCCCAGGGGAGCTCTGGATGGTGAATCCCATGGTGGCATCCTCAGGCCACACCAAGCTGAAGCCATCAGAAAGAAACTGAAACGTGTGTGATGGGAAGGGAGCTGGTCCTT
Organism: Oceanodroma leucorhoa; assembly: GCA_030449065.1. NCBI lineage: Eukaryota > Metazoa > Chordata > Aves > Procellariiformes > Oceanodroma > Oceanodroma leucorhoa. The sequence continues at coordinate 14,422,617 of JASVER010000014.1, read as the reverse complement.
TGAGCAGGCTGGTAGGAAATGGTGGAGGGGAAGGTGCTGGGGAATTCTCCAGTGTGTTTTCGGAGAAGAAATGATTGAGGCGGTGGTGGATGTTTTGATGGATTCAGGCTTTATTTATTAATGTTCCATTTTCGGCTTGTTTGTCCATCTCCTTAACAAGGTCATGGCTGTAAACCAAAAATAGCATCCATGATGGATCTCAGTCTTGCCTGTTAAATCTCTTTTAAAAATGCAGTCTAGATCTTTAAAAATAAAAATCCAGCCTGGCACAGAGGAAGGGTGAGCCACCAGATTCCCCACTGAATAGAGAATTTCTTCCAATAAATGAGGACCTGCTTCCTTATGTGTCGAGACCCCAGGATGGTTTAATTTCTGTGTCAGTGCTAATTGATTGGAAGCAACAATTTTGCCAGACAAAGCTGTAAATTAGTTTCAAATGGGGGAAACAGGCCACCCACTGCCCAAATATCATATTGCAGTAACAACATTAAACATAGAGCAAACCATAACCCAGGGAAGGAAAACCCAAGTGAAACCAGATTTCCACTCATTCCCTTTCCCCAGGAAAGTGGAACCAGATGGCTTGTGGCTTTGATAATAAGAGAGACTGATTCTTTCAGATACAGCTTAAGCTAAGTATCACACAAAGGGATGGGCTGAGAAGCAAAACCTCACAGGCATGAATTCTGCCTCTGGAGACCATCGGCATGTGAAACCCTCCCAATAAAAACATTACAGAAAATTGTCTTCCTAATTGCGACTGAGCCCTTCTTGCTCGGACGGCCCCTCTCATCGCCTCGTGCGAAATACCAGCGCCGCTCCCACAAGTTCCAGCCGCACACGCAAATCCCCCCCCGCGTTTCACGCAAGGCAGCGGGTGCCCRCCCTGGCCGGGGGCGTTTGCCAGGTGCCTGCGGGGCGGGGGCTGGCCGCGGTGCGGGGTCGGCGGGGGATAACCCCTGCCTGCACCCTGCCTCCGCAGCCCAACCCTGGGACCGACCCGGTGCCGCCTCGCTCTGAGCCTGGGCCRCGGCTCGGTGGTGGAGCTCGAGCCGACCCGCAGCCTCCGCTAACCGGGAGCTCCGCCGCCGTAGGGCCGTGCCCCGCATCGCCCGCCGGGTCTGGGGCGGCGGGGGTCTGCCGTAACGGCCCCGTGCGCGTGGGGGGCTGCGGGGCTCCAGCCGCAAAGCGCTGCGCTCCGGGGAAAACTCCCGTGTTCTTGGCTTGCCGGTGTTCAACGGTCAGTCTTCTGTTTGCGTTACCTTCGGGGCTGGCTGGAAACAACCGGCGGGTCCTTCCGGAGACCAGGTGGGTTGTGTTGAGCTTCAGCACACCAAAACCCTTATCTGATCCAGGTCCGGTGCCCTGGCATTCAGGAGGTAAAATTTCTTCTGGGTAAAGATCTCTTGTGGCTTATTGTCCCCTTGTGAAGCAGCAGGAAGGAGCCCATCGTGGGGAGACTCTTTTCTATCATGCCAAAGACAGCCCTGCTTGCGCCGGGCTCCCTGCTTTGTCCGTTTTTCCTGCCCTAACAGGGGCACGCTGGCAGCAGCAAACGCTGCAGTATGTGAGGAAAGTTCCCACAGGGACATGAAAGCGTGAGACCTGGTTCCAAGTTCCGTGCAATTACGCAATTATCCACCTATTCCYGTAGCATCTAGTGCTCCGTTCCTGGGGCAACACGTTGGTGTGCTGGGGACAGAYGAGAGCTTGGTCTCTGCCCTAGAAAAGCTGGTGGAAATTCCTTATGACTTCTGTGGAGTTTGGTTCTGGGCACAGAAAACTTCATCTCTGGGAAGTCCTTCTTCCTGCAGGCTGGTGCCTCCCGACTGTCACGGTGTCTCTGGGCTGGGGRGGGACCTGAGGGAAAAGCTTTCGGCCTTCTTCCCGTTTTTCAGTTTTATGTTTGGTTTTAAAATATTACTTTTTTCCAAGCCAAGTCTTCCCACAGCCGCCCTGGGAGTTGGCTTGGCAGGGGTGTTCCCTTGTGCTGGAGCGAAGCAGGTATGTGGTGAAGCGAGTAGTGGTGGAGCAGAGACAACGAGCTCCTGTTGGCAGCTTTTGGGAAGTGTACAGGCTGCCTGGTGATGGGTTCGGGGGAGCTGTGTGTACGTTGTGCTCGGATGAGGGCTTTGAAAAACCATCAACAAATAATTGCAATTTCCTCTTTGCCTTGTGGTAAGGCTAGATCCGAGCCTGAGAAACCGCTGTTGCTTGCCATAATGATACACAAAACAGAAATCTCCACCTAACCCAGTACAAAATGCTGTGCAATCACTTCTAAATCACTGTGGGTTGCTTTAGCCACAGATGCAAAGTCAGACATCCAAATGCACAACAGAAGGTGGGTAGGAAGTGCTACACAGACCTACATATGTGCGTATGCTGGTCTCTCCTGGTTGCGGAGGGGTTTTTCTCTCTCTTCTTCGCCCAGAGTAATCGGGGGGGAAGCAGAGTTGTGTTTGTGCACGGATCTGCTCGGCTTTCTGCCGTGCGGTGAAATGCTGAACGATGGATGAGTTGGAGGAAGGTTGGCTAACCAGGCCCTCGAAGAGATGGAGTGAGCGCTGGGGCTTGGTTTCTGCCCTCRACTGTGCTCGGGCGGCTCTGCGGGCTTCACTTCGGTCACGCGTGGGTGGCAAAGGCAGGACACCGCTTCAGTCTGCAGTCCYGGAATATCCTGCAAGCCCTGAGGGAGGGCGGGCTGGCAGGTAGGATCCGTGGGGTGGGTGCTCCTCTCAGCCCCCATGGACACAAGGCACTCCATCTGCAGCGGGGCAGGACTTCCACTGCCCGGGTGAAGCCTTCTCCTGGCCTCTCCCCGCTCCAYGTGTGGACAGCTTTTAGCAGCTGCCTGCCTGGAGGCCTGGTGATGCTTCGGCCATCGTACCTCCTGCATCTCAGCCTCTGCCTCGCAGCTGGGTCGTGCCCTTGGAAAAAGCCACTGCAAGTGCACTTGTGCTGATGGCAGCTGGGGCCGGGCTGCGCCTGACGAGCGGCAAAGCTCCTTCTCTGTTCCTTTGGCAAAGTGCTTGTGAAACACAGGATGACACAGCCTCAGAGACGGATAGGAAATTCCCATCACAACTGGAGAACACCCCGTGGTCCTTGAACTTGTGAGGACTAGCAGCTATCATTATGCATGCGGCATCTTCCCCCGGGTGCCTGCAGAATTACAATGCTGGGTTCTCCCAGGCTAATCACTGTTTTGAACAACAAGATTGATTGCTTTCTCTTTTAATTATTTGCAGATCACTGAGACTCTGCAAAATGCTCTAGGTGACATAAACCGCAGTTCAGTGTGTTAGCATTTGCCCATCCTGGGGATTTTTCAGGCTTAGCCACCAGCAGGGCTGTGGGAAAGGAGGAGTGCAAACATCTATGTCCTCTAATGACCTGACTTGCATACATGCATTATCGTCTGCCTTAATGTGAAGCTTTGGGGAGCAGACTGGCTGTCTCGTCCCTGTCCCAGATCCCTTTCTGATAACTGTGGATGAATTCAAGCACTTAACAGCTTTTGGCTGCTAATTTGCAGCTCAAAACTCTCGGTAGCAAATTAGATTGTGCCCATTTGTGTGACACTGACAACCTGGATTCACGCTATTCAACACGCTGCTTCCAGGCAGCAACACCTCCAGCACCATCTGCCCGAGGTTGTGGGGCTCTTGGCTCATCCCCGCTCCCTGTGCCTCTCTGTTGGAGGGTCACTCTTCTTCCTTCATCTCTGCTGACCTGGAAATTGTTTCTGCAAGTGCTTTGTATAGGAGTTGTCTGGCAGAGGCTCTGCCTGGGAGTCTTTGTGGCGTGCTATTTAAACCTCACAGATCTGTGCCTTCTTAAAAGGTCACAATATCTGCATAGACTTTTACAGCTAAAGCTGCTGGAGGGCTGGGGAAGATACTGTGCTTGTCGAGTCACATTCTGCGGAGAGCAGCTATTCCCGTCGTCACACAGAAATAGCTTTTCTTGTTCTGGGGAGGATGCTTCGCTCTCGGGCTCCTTCGCCTGCCATGGGGTACGCAGACGCCAAGTCAAAACGCGGGGCTCATCTGAGGCTTCAGAGTCACGGCAATGCGATCGCCTCCGGAGCTCCCGCTGAACAGCACGGTGCAAGCCCCGTAGTCATTCAACTGACCCAGTCCCTTCCAGCATCTCACCTCCATCTTCTGGCTCCTGAGAGGTGTGGGAAGGAGCCGTGTGGGGACTCGGCTGTCCCTGGGGTGGCCCCAGCTCCTGTCGGGAGCAGGAGGACCCGTCCCAGGCCAGGTAGGAGGATGCTGAGTCCYGCCTTGTCCACTTGACTGATGATTTTTTGTGCTGAAGAAACAAATGAGCTGTAGGGAAATGCACGTCTGCTATATATTTCCAATTAAAGCACAGCTTGGTGCTGATTAGATCTAGAAGTTACATCAAGAAAGGAGAAAAATGTAAATAAGCAGTATCTTTTTTTTTTTTYCYYCCCCTCGTCCTTTCGACAGATGGAGCCGCGCTGATTAGATTATCTGATCTCTTTCTMAAGAACAAATTGTTGATGGGGAGCTATCTTTGTGGGTTCGAAGCTCGCCCGGCGCTGACTCTGCTCCGGCTGCGGGGATGACGCTTTGTTTGTTCCTGGGAGCCGAGGCGCTTCCGCCGGCCCCGGCAGGCAGCGGGTGCAGCCTGGGCACCGGCCCCGCGCCGCCGTCGACGGGCTGCCTCCGTCTGCTTTCGGGAGTAAGGTTTTTCTTAAATGAAATCACTTCCTCGGAGTAATTACATCAGCTAATTAGGGACCTAATTGGCTAATTAGAGCAAAGTGACAGTTCCTTCGCCGCGCGGGGAAGGAACACGGTGTAATGGCAGGAAATCTGCAACGCTCCTCGCTGCCCGCGCCCGCGGCGGTGGAGGAGATGGTGGGTGAAGGCGTCAGCCTGTGCTGTCCTTCGGCTGCTTCGTCAGCCTTGTCTGGAGGGACGCAAGCTCCGAGAGCTGCCGTTGCAAGCTGGCAGGCTGCTCTGCCCGCTGCCGGGGTTGTGGGGACACGGGCAGAAGCTGCGCTGGATCGGTGCCGGAGGTCTCGTGGGTCAGCGGGACATCGGGTGCCATCAGCCTCCAAAGGCAGTGACTGGAACGCGGCAGAGGGCTGCTGGCTGGAGCCCGTGCTCCCTTCCGCCGGGCTCGGCTTTGCTGGTGTGTCTCCTGGCAGGGACCGAAGGGAGAGGATGGATTTTACTTTCACCATCTTTTTGTTCGCTTCAGACAAACCGAGACGCAAGCGCTGCCCGAGTCTGTGGTTTGGTTTGGCTGCGTCTTCGGGAAGCCGTTGGATGTGGTTCGGTTGTCGAGGGCCTGGGGTGGGAGCTGGAGACCTGGATGCCGTTCTCTGCCCTGGCACTGGTTTGGTGTGGCCTCAAGCAAATTTCTCCACAACCCTAGGCCACTTTTTCTACTCTTTTGCCAGCCTCGCCTTATAAGTAACCTCCTTGGAGCAGAAACATGTCTGTGTGTGTCCACAGTAAAGCTCTGATCTTGTTTGGAGCCACGTACACTCCATCTCAAAATGACTTGGGCATCTAAATACTGCCCTACTATTTCTGTGAGCATCCAGATCTGAAATTTAAGTTCTTGTTCACAAGACAAAGGACTGTAAAGGCTGGCTGGCACGTGTGTTTCTGCCAGCAGGGTCCCTAGGCACCAAGATGCCCATTACCTGTTATTCGCAGCACATCCGAGTCCTCCGTGTGTTGAATAGCTTGTGTCTGTCTCCATCTCGGGATGCACAGATTAGGTGTTCCTCAGTCATCATATCCAGGGACCTTGGTTCAGTAAGACCTAAGGGGGCCAGAGCAGCCATCTGGGTCAGCTCCTGGGAGAGCAGAAGGTGGTAGGTACCTTCTTACCAACTGCAGGTTGCAACACGCACCCGGGGCAGGCAGAGGCTGGTCGTACCAGCCTTCAGCCTCCTGCTTGAAAAGGTCACATTTTGCATGAAACGATTATATGTGATCAAGGCCAGAGAGACTGACTGCGTGCGGGGGTCAGCGGGGAACCCTGGCTCCAGCCTGCACCCCAACGCGTCTTTAGCCTGGCCCAGACCCTCTGCTCAGGGCTGCCTGGGCTGCACGTTAGGAGGGGTGCCTCTGCTCAAAGCAGCARATTTTGTCCGTGTTCTTCTCCTCGGCGTTGCCTACAGAGCATCTCTGCGGATCCTGCTTGGCCCGGCCTTCGCCGTCGGTTCAACGCGTGCAGGGGGGCTGCGGTGGGAGCCCCGCGAGCTGCAGCAGAAGGAGCTCCCTTCAGCTTCCCCTGCCCCGYGCACGTTGCAGCGGGAATGATAAGRGCGTGTTTGGTACCCGTGCGTCAYCTCCGCGCGGTGGGCTCGCTCCCGTGGCTCGAGGGCACGTGGTCTCCTCTTCGGAAGCACTGAGGGTTTTCAGGTCGCGTGGTATGACCTCATGTCTTTCCCACACCAATGCATTCTTTCATCGTAAAGCTCTAGATAAGCCAAAATCACAGCCCGACAAGAGCCAGAGGTGCTCCCAAAGTCCATCYTTCCATCCCCCTCATTTCCTGGAGTCGTCCCGAGCTGTGCGTCGGTGCCGATTCTCGCTGGGCGGGGGGAAGCACGGCCAGCGAGGCGGCCGCTCCGCTGCCTGGGAGCGGGATCGCAGCTGAGGGTCTGCCGCTTTCTGGCAAGCCCAAAGCCCCGGGCCAACTCGGTTGCAGCGACTGAATTTCATGTGAAAACACTGCAAAGTGAAATTTCTCACGGTCTTCATCCGWCAGTAAAACCAGCAGGCTGAGTTCGCTCACAAACCGGCCCCTGCGCACCCCGCGACGGATGTAAGCTGAGATTGCAGTCTGGACCGAGGGCCAAAACCAAGAAAATTTTGTATGGTTTTAAGTTTATTGTGAACATTTCACCAGGTTCTAACATACAGTTACTTGTTCTGGTAACTGCTTATTCGGTATTTAAATTACAGCGAAGGATACTCCCTCTGACGCTGTAACGCAGTCTGCAATCTTCCTCTTGCTTTATATCTTTGCCACGAGGTGCTGCACAGCAACGCCACGGCCCTCCCGGGGGAAAAGTTCAACCTGCTGCGAGATGTTTTTGCAGCTGGAAGAAAAAGGCCTTGTAACGCTTAAGGATAAATCGGTTTCAAAGTATTTTTGTAGTGCATAAAATAATATTTTCTATATATAGAACAAAACAGGCAAGGAGAGGATGTTAAATTTCTCCAGTAAATTGCCCAGGGAATTTTTGTTCGACTCGGTTTCTACTGGAGGAAATATCTGACCGTGACCACGGTGTTAAAAGCGCCAAGCAAACGTGGTCTCTGCCCGTGGTCTCCGGCGGCTCAAGGGTGAAAATTGGCGGAGGCGGGTGCTGCCGGGGGCTCTCGCTGGGCGGGGGGCTGCGGAGGGGGCACCCCTGGGACACGGCCGGACAGCCCTCGCCTCGGCTGGGATGGAGAGCTTCGCCTGACGYGCGTGGGGACAGCCCCGGCCCCCTCGGGCGGCCCGGTGGGCTTTCCTTCGCCCTCATGGGGTGATGTGAATTAGCTCGGGAGCCAGCGTCTTCCCGGCAGAAAATTTTTAAATGAAAAAACCTTCCTTAAAAGTGGTCGTTAACGGAATTTGGGTTTCCTGGGGAGTTCACTCAGCTAAGCTAGGAGAAAGCAGCGCTCCTGAACAAGCCTTTCTCTTGGCCCTCTTACTTGAAATATAATTTTGGTTTCTAAAGCAAAAACAAAAAAAAAAAAATCAGTTTTGAATCAACGTTTTGACTTGAAATGTCATTTTGTTTTTAATTGAAGAACCAGAGTGAAATGACATTTTAAGTCAAAATGTTAATGTTTTGTTTAGACATCTCCCATGGGAGAATTTAAATGTTTCATCAGAGCTGACATTTGCCTGTGAAAGAATCCCCAAAAYGGGGTTTTTCTGCAAACAGGGGTGAGAAGGTTTTCCACGCTGGGTGTTTGACCAGGCTCTGCAGATGATCTGCTGGTTAGGAGGGGCGGGCGGGGGGGCCTCAGGTGTGTCATTAACCAGACCCGCTCCGGCTGCTCCTCACAGCAGCGAAGGAGAGGACTGAACACCTCGGCGGGGGTGAGCAGGTCACCAGGCTAATGCCGTGCTATTAAGCTGCTGCATCTCAACGAAATCCTCTGGCACTTGAAATAATGAGCTCTGCTAATTCAGTGTGTTTTATACGCCCTTGCTTAGATGGAGAGATCCTGCCTTTCCTCTGCTCATCAGGCTGAGCGGTCCATCCCGAAACCTGGGGGTTTCACTAATTCCGTTTCAAGGCAACGCTCAATTACTGCAAAGTAAAGGTTTGCTTTGCTGGAGAGCCCCATCTGCAGAAGCACCCGCCTGGGCAGCAGCCAGACRCCCCTCCCGCAGGGCTTCTGCCCGACTTTGGGGCGATTTCCAGGGAGAAAGGAACATGCCATAAATGAASCAAAAAAAMCCCCAACCCCAAAACAGAACAAAAGAGGACCCTTCCCTGCTGCCTGCTTTTCTTTCTGGCCAAATTTGGGAAAATGCCATGAGTTTCTGARGACACCGAGCAATGGCTCCAGCAGCCACAGAAGCAGTTGACAGATTTGCCTGAGTCTCCCGAAACCCCCAAGTCTTGGCTGGTTCAGGTGGTTTTGGCTTCTCCGCACCCGGGGATACGGGAGCAGGCAGCCCGCCGGCTCCCGGGAGCCAAGGACGGTGCTGAGCCTCTCGGGAGGAAATTAAAAATACATCGATTCTTATTCTCAGACACCTTACCCGGGGGTTAATGCAGTGTCTGGTTTTTTCCCCCTTAACCAGAAAGAAAATAACTTTCAAAAACCTTTGGTGTTTGCTTCTGCCTTGGCAGTGTCTCCGCCGTGGGAGGGTGCTGGCGGGGTGGGCTGGTGGGCGGCAGCGAGGGGCTGCTGGGAGGAAAGCGCTGGGCTGCGGGGCTGTCRCAGGACTCTCTTAAAAGCTGGAGAGGGTCTGGCCGCGGGGATGCTCCCRCCGGCTGGAGACAGCCATTGCTCAGCCTCCCTCCCGCTGGCCCCAGCCCCGCACCGGGGGGGGGACGGGGAGCGCGCCGTGCATGCAGGGACACCGCGGGCGAGGGACTTCAGCTTGGGCGTCGCTTCAGGCCGTGCAGGGCCCATCTTCTGCGCAGAGGCACACTTGTAGCCTCTAAACGAGATTCCAGTTTGGAGCTAACGAATGCTGCCAGCACAGAAACCCACCATTTCCCACGTGCGCTTTCCAGCCGGGCGCTGGCTGCACTCGTGCTGGGCCCGGGTGCTTCGTTGCTTCCCGGCACGGTGGGAGCATCACGGCTCTCTGCTCTTCCCAAGACACAGGTTTTCCACACCTTTTCCTGGTTTTGTTTTGTGACAATAAAATCCCCGCGGCGGCGCAGAGCTCTGCAAGCAATCCCTGCTGGTAAAAACACATCCATCCGCATAGCATCCACCGCGATCCAGGGAGATAGTATTGTACTTGGTCTTCATTGTTTAGTTTTGAGGTGTTTGCAAATACTAAAATTATCTTTAATTATTGCTCAAAACCAAACAAACAACATCTCCTGTGCACATGAAACCCCGCCGCGTTTAAGCGCTGGGCTGGCAGGCGCTGCGGTGCGCGGTGCATCCTCGCTGCCAGCCGGCCCAAAACCCTGGAGGGGGGATTAGAAGGAGGCTTTTGGCTTGTCATTTTGCTCTTGTGGGTTGTCAGGCTGCTTTGTCCGTCTGTTTGCATTCGCCGGGGTTTTCTCCCCCGCCACCCCCCTCCCCGTCCCTGTCCCCTTTTGGGTGAAGCTGGGGGGCAGGAGGCGGCGTTGCTGTGACAGTGCCAGGGCGGGGGCTGGGCCCGGGGGGGACGGCGGGGTGTGCTGATCGAAGGCTGAAGCTGAGCACTTGGTCCTTTTGGCTATAGCACACGTCCCTTAATCGCACTTGAAGGTCCGAGCTCGCGCTGGCTGCCAGCGTGCCACCGTCGCCTCGTATTAATAACGCAGCGGGCTCGCCGCGCCGCTGCTGCGGAGCATCCCCCCTCGCCCGGCCGCAGCCCGGCGTTTCGGCTGGGGGAGGCCGGGAGGGCCAGCCTGGGCCAAGGGCGAAGTTCCCAGCTTGAGCTGGACATTGCAAGTTTCCCATTACCCAGAGAAACCACAGACCCGTCTGTACTTTAGTTTAATTGCTGCTTTTCTGAAACACTTCAAAGAATGTTTCTAACCGCAGTATGTGGCACGTATTATTAGATTTGTTTTTGGAATATAATGATAAACTGTTGCCATTATGGAGGTAGACATAATTATCTGAAATCTATTTTAATCTATTCTGCCTTTTAAATATTCTATGTTCCCTTTTAATAAGAGGTAGCATCCACCCTTTGATGTTATAGCGGAGGTGTAGAAAGCTCTCCTCTCCTTGCTGCAAATGTTAATTGAATAGCCTCCCTTTCTCTTCATTAGCTGCATTAGCTTGCATTAACACCTTTTAATATCTCTTTAAAATCTTGTTCAATTTACTTTCTTTAATCTTTTCCTTTCCCAGAGTGTTGCATCACTTTGATCCTCGTCTTCTTCTTTTCTTTGATGACAACTTTGAGTTTAATTTGTATTTGAATTGAAATGGAAATTTCCTAATTCCCCAGAATTCAGCGTGCATTTTACATGCTTTTGGCATCTGCATTAGGGTTTGGTGCTGCCGGTGCGGGGAGGGGGCGCCGGGGGGGGGGGAAGAGCCCCCGCGCCGCCGGGAAACCGAGGCACAAGCCCGGCTGCTGGCTGGGGCGGGGGGGGGGGGGGGGAAGAGCGCGGCCGTGGCGGTTGCTGCCCAGGAAGGCAGCCGCTGCCCTGCCACCCCCCTTGTGCGCACCCCCCGGGCGAGCTGCTCTGCTGGCGGGTGCCTTGGGGCTCGGGGTTAAGAAAGGGCTTTTCTGCAACACCTTGCGCTCARGGGCCCCGCTCCCAGGCCCTGGGCGTTCTTGGTGGTGCCGTGCCGAGCTGTGCCGGTGCTCAGCACCGCGCTTCCACGAGGTGCACCTGCAGGAGCCGTCCCGCGCTCCCTCCCCGTCGGGCAGCAGCACTCGTCGGCAGCCTGCGGAGCTTGCAGAAGCCCCCCCCGCTGCTTGGCAGCCCCCAGACCCGAGCTGGGCCAGGCAAGGTCTCCTGGGCACAGGCACAAAGCCGTTTATCATCACCTGCCCTGCAGCGAGGAGATGCTTGGTTAAGCCTCGCCTGGGTTTTTGCAGGGGAGCAGGGTGGGTGCCGCAGGGCTCTGCCAGCCCCCTCCTCGCTGCTCTCTGGGCCGGCTGGGGCTGGTGGAGGTTTGGGCGGGGGGGGGTGCAGCACAGCTGAGCCCCATCTGCCCGTTGCAGAGCTGCAGGCTGCACGGCGGAGGACCAAGAGGGGCAAGTGCTGGAGCACATTCATCAGGTGTGGGCGTTTTTTGTGTTTACCATTTAGTGGCCTGAGATAAATAGTGTGGGAAAGGGTGCTGGCTTCTCTCCTGCCTTCTTTTCCCAGGCAACGTTACAGAGTAGGACCTGGGAAGCACTTCAGCTGCCTCAGCCTTGCTCATGAGTGAGTAACATCCCAACTTGTCTTTTAATCCTGCGTGTGGGGTTGGGCAACAAGTGGTAGCAGCTTCTGTTTTAGTGCCTAGGGGCCTTTCTTTGCTGTTTGCCTGGGGATTCACTCACAGTGCGTTTCTGSTCCTGGGCTCTCAATGGCGGAGGATCCTGTTCATTGCAAACTGCTCCCAGTGCTGAGTATCGCTGCATCCCGCCCYGTTCTGCAGGGGTGGATGTGTTCATTCTAGGTACGTTGTAGACCTTTAATAAAGGCATTGGTATCCTTTCTGCAAGTCACCTTAGCATCACCTCAGCCTCAGTCATTCCCAAATCATTTAGCCTTTTAATTACACTCTCTAATGTTGATGAGCAGTCCTCAACCTGGACCGAATGCCTGGATAATGATGTAGTGATTTCCCGCTCCTTTGGTGATGTGCAGCACTTTGTGGATCCCAACGCCCGTGAGTCCCATTCTGCTGAGGGTCGGTGCCGTTAGCGGTGCAGAGAAGCTGTCTGCGGCGTGCAGCAGGGACCTCGGCAGTCGGCAGCGCCGGCGAGTGTTACTGAGGGCTTGTGGCCACCAGGAACTTGCATCTTTCTCACTCCTTACACTGACGAGTAGCCAGAAATGGGGAGCTCCTGCAAGCCCCAGACTGGGACCTGGAGGCTGCCCGGGGCTGGGAGGGCACAGCAGTAGCTGCCAGGGAGTCGGGTGCAAGAGGTGTCTCCCAGTGAGTGGCATTCCTGATATTTGTCTCCGGTTTTTGCTGGTTTTCCATCTTGTTTTTCACATGGACAGCAGTCAGGCTGGTGAGGCCGACTATAATGAGCACTGAATGCACGCGTTATGAGGCCAGGAAGGTTTATTGCTCTCTCTGCRATTAAATTAAACACCAGCCATGGACGCTCAGGGTACATATGGACGGTTAATTGAGTTCTGAGTGCCTACCGCCTCCGCCGTGCTTTCACCCGGCAGATGCCTGWGCAGTCCCCGGGCCCGCGGCTGACGCCGGCCCCGCCGAGCCCTGTCGTTGGCAGCCGATGCGCTGCCAGCGGAGCCCGGCGTCCTGGCGCGGGGAGCCCTGCTCCGGGCCACCGCCCCCCCGGCGGCTGCTTTGGCAGAGGTGCAGAAAGCTTTCTGATTTTTTTAATTTTTTTTTTTTTTTTAGGATTAAAGTATAATAAATTAGCTTACTCTTTAGAAAGAAATATTAATTTTTTTAAAGACTTTATTCCTGATGCTCTTCATCAGAGCACTTGATACCTGTTAAAAACAAATTGGTGTGGATTTTAACAATAACATCAGAGGTGAATCACTTTTTGAATAGTACTTGTTGAGTCCAAAAGAAGAGATTGTTGATTGATATGTTATTCACAGGCCTGATTTCTTGATTTCTACAAATATTTTCTTTCTTTGTGTGCATTCGCCCAGTCGTTCAGATGAATAACTTTGGTATGGGGAAGCCTGTTACCATGGGCTGCTGGGTTACACGGCTCGGCTCTTATTTTGCAGCGGGTCGCTTAGCATGCAAAATTAATAAGGAGCAGAGATGAGCCGGTGATCCTCCCTCCTACCTCCCCCAGCCCGAGTATCGGAAACACGGCAGTAGTCTCTGGCRGTGCCAGCGGGATGACTCGTCTCTGCGTTACCCATCCCTGCAATTGCCCTGGACATAAGGAGGGACCGGAGGCCCCAGCATCCGCAGGCCCCTGGCGTCACGTGTGTTATCCCTTAGGATAACCGCCTGGCGCAGGAGCGGGGTCACCTGGAGCTCAGCTGGATGCTGTGCTCCAGCCCACCCTGCCAGCTCGTCCCCCTCCCTCCAGCCCCCGGCCCTCCCTTGCAGCCCCCCGCGGGGCTCGACCCCTCCGTCGCTGCCCGACCCGGGCGCGAGGACGCGGCGAGTGCTTTCAGCAAAGCCGAAGCGACTCTCGCTTTTCAAGGGAAGCTGTCCGCCTCCGGCTCGGCAGCGGGGGGACGACGTTGTCCCTCTTAACGCTGACAAATGGTCTGTGTCTCCAGTATGGAAGTGAATTGATCTCAAATCCCGGGGGAGAAGGCGYTACGGCCGCGAAGGACTATGCTGTACCCTGCTGCCCTTGTCAGGCGGCTGCGCGCTCTCGCCGCCGTGGCTCTGCCTCGGAGAGATGGTAATTTATGGGATGTTTTGCATCTTTTTCCCTTTTAATCCCTGTAAAGGAAGCTCTGATTTTTTTGAAGCATTGCTCTTTTCCTTCTCTTCCTTTTCTGGGAAGAGGAGCTTTGCTTGGAGGCTCGYGCTTTGCAGATGCTCCTGGGGAAATGGGAGATTTGTTACTTCCAAATAGCTGCGTTTTCACCCCCTCTGTGTCATCCTCCATTTGAACTACAGGCAGCATCTAAAAGCACCTCCCAGGCTGGCGGAGAAGAGCTGTGTAAGATGGAAGGATACAGGGAAGCGTCTTTAAGGGATCATAGCTTATCAGTGAGGATGACAAATTCCCTGGCTTGGGAGGTACCTTGATGTCAGGTTACAGAGCACAACCTTCCCCCAGGCACCTGTCCCTGACACGGCAGAGCACGAGCGGTAGCAGATACGATTGTGAAAGAATGAGGCAAACTGTGTCTGACAGCCAGAACTTCCAGTGTTTTCTGTCCTTTCTCAGCCAGAGACCTGCTCCCCCTCCTCGCCTTGGCTGGGGTGCGTGCTCTCCTGGGCACGCGTTTCGTGCTCTCCTGGGCACGCGTGGCCCCTCGGATGAAACGGTATGAGATTGTCCCCGTGTCAGGCTGAGGTCTTCTCACCTCTGGCGTTGTTTTGGGGCTGAAAGGAGCCTGGGGATGTTACTCACCTGGGTGTCTTCAAAGGGCTCTTGGCAAGTGCCAGCTATTTGGGACAGTCAAGGGGGGCGAGCCGTCAGGGGTGAACCTTGCACCTTGTGATGTCCCCTCCCCAGCCGGGTCTGTGCGTGGGGCGAGGACCTGCACCCAGCGTCACCTCCAGCYGATCGGGCAGTCGCTCACCTCAGTCTCGTCGCTCCGTGGCCCAAGGGTGCAGGGCGAGGAGGTTGTGTGTGGCCAAGGCAAAGTGCCTTTTCAGTCCCAAATTTGGAATGAACCTGGGGTGTGCAGYGCTGTTTCAGCTTGCTGTGGTCCTCCCTGTGGCTCCAGATCCCTGGGAGAGAGAAATAACCTGGAGCGTTGATGGTTTTCCTCCCTTCTTATGTCCCGGGAGAGATCTGTCTGTACACCGCGCTTGACTGAAGTGGACTTACATCTTCCTGCTTATTTTTCCTGTTTCCAAACCCCTTGGTAAGCCTCATGCGCTGGTGGAAAACTCCAGCTGTGAAACCCCAAATAGAGCCCAGGCTCTGTGYCTGGGTGGCGAGGAGGGGTGCAGCCCGGGAAGCCCCTCGGGCGGCCCTGCCGCAGCGCCAGCAGCGGGGGGTGCTTTATGTCCCCTCGGGGCSGGGGGGGGGGGACCAAACCCAAAAAACCCACACCCGATGTAGCTTGCGCAATGTCCCATAACAAATTACTGGGGGGGGGGGGGGGGGGGACCAAACCCAAAAAACCCACACCCGATGTAGCTTGCGCAATGTCCCATAACAAATTACTGCCGATCCAAAACCCCAACCCGGGAGTCTCCGGTTCCAAACACATGTTGCTGCCTGATCCTGCCTGCCGGGGTTCCGGCGCTGCGCCCTGCTCTCGTGGGAGCTYTGCATTAAGGAGGCCGTGTAATTCAAAGCAATTTCATTATGATCATTAAGTAAAGGTCTGACGACTCCGTGTCGTGAGAAGCTTTCCTTGCAATGTTTACATTGCTGTTGAGACTCTTTTTGTATTTTTACACTCAATGGTATTTCTCTCATGATTTCCAATTAAAAAAAAAAAAAAAGACAGAATCTGAAAACCTTCCTCRGTCAGGTTTAATTAGTTTCTAGATTTGAAAAAGAGCTCTGAGGTGCTGAGGACCACATCAAATTCCAACTTTGCTCGCTGTGGAAGYGATGATGGGGAGGTGGCAAACTGGGTGTGCCAGGGATGCTCTCTGCCTGCACCGCCTTTGGTATTTCCATGCTACCGGCTCGTCCCGTGGAGGGGCGGTGAGAGCAGGCGAAGGATGCTGCCGCGTGGAGCCAACGCGTGTTCGCGGGCTCCCGAACGGCCCCTCGCGCGTGTGCCGTGGCGAGGGCTCCCCGCAGCCGTGCCGCCCCGGAGCGCGGCTCTCCCACCGCCCTCCTGCAGCTTTRCAGCCAGCAGCTGCTTTAAGGCGCCCTTGTACGTCTCATTACTGGTTTGGATTGGAAAACAGAACAGGATCACTCTGTGCCCGTGAACTGACGGGTGGGATTTTCAGTGCTGGTAGACCCGAGGACCTCGCCGTGCTGSGAAGCTTTTGGGGGAGGCTGGCTTGGGGACCACTTGAAAAAAGGCTGCAACAAAGCAGCTCCTCAATGATTTTTTAAGACTGTAAAGAAAGGAGATTTGAACAGTGCCGTGAGATTGTGCCCACATGAAGGGAAAATAAACCCGGTCTTCCATGTGCTTTGGTCCAAAAAGCGGCGAGCATCCAGCACAAACGCTGCTTTACTGGAGAAGGATGTCTTCTACGAGGGTGGTTTTATTTCAGAGGCGTATGCACAAGAATGATGAATATTTCCCATTATTAAATCCAGTTTTATTTGCTTATAACTTTGCAGTTAGCTTGGGGGGAAAGCTTTCTGTGGGCAATGTCTGCTTTAGGTTGAAACTTYGTATTTGGGAAGTTTTGGCGAAAACAATTCAACCACATCTGAGAGCAATGGGAGGGAAACAGTCTGCTTTGACATGTTTAAAAAGCAAAATAAAACGCACGCAACAGCACCGCTGACATGCTGGTTGGCACGGACGGTGCGGCAAGGCGGGCGCCCGGCTCCGAGCTGGGGTGAGCTCTAGGCTGAGGCTCGGTGGGCAGGGGGGAGCTGGGCTGGCCGGCCCCCCGGGCTCGGTCCCCTCGCRGCCCCTTGGCCGCTCTCGGTGAGTGCACAGGCCCCGGTGCAAGGCAGGTGGGCTGAGCTGGGCTTCCCCCGCTGCAGCAGCAGCCATCCTGGTTAGCATCGACCCTCCGTGCTCCCTGCGTGCAAGGGAGGAAGGGAGCAAAGCAAGTGGAGAGCAGAGGGCTGCAGGAGAGCGGGAGGTGGGATGCCAGGAGGAGCACTCAGGGAGCCAAGCTCCTCCTCCGTCCTTCCCACAAGGCTCCTAGAGGAAGGTGTAATACTCTTGTATTGCTCGGGCATGTAGCRAGGAGAGAAAGTTGCTCCCAAATCTGGGTTTCCATCAGATAGAAGCAAGCGCCACAAATAACCGACCCGTTTGATTGTTTGGGGTTAATCCCCGCCCGATGCGCTCCGTTTCCTGCAGGTTTGGGTCAGCKGCTGGGTGCCTGCGGGAAGCCCCTCTCCGGGTTCCGCAGCCAGACGGGGCCGGCGGGCGGAGGCCGGGGGTAATGAGCCTCCTGGCCCGCTCACGTGCTGCGCCCCTTGCACCTCCGAGCCGCCGGTTCAGGCGTGCGCTGGGTTAGCTGTGTGGGTGATACTGATGTTCAAAGCGCCAGCGCCGTTTCCKCGGCTCCTTGGGCGAGCTCCTCGTAGCCCCAGATCCCCTCTGCCTTTTGTTCTCCCTTCTGAATTTGCTTTATGTGAACGCTGAAACAAACGAAGCTGTGCTGACCTGTGCACGTCCCTTCCCTGCAGGAAGGACCAAAGCCCTTCGTGAGGTCTCCAGGGGCTGTCTCTCCTCCGCACATCCCGTGGGATGCTCCAGCCCGCGCCTGCTCGGCTGCTCTCTGCTCAGGGCGGTGGGGCTGGCGCGAAGGTGTTTCTGTGCCCCCCCGGGTGGGGTTGTGCACGGGGGTACCCGCTCTGTGCTGGCCCTGCCCCGCCACCCCCTGCGCGGGGGACAGCAGGGTTGGGATGGGTTGTGCCATTGGAAGCTCTGCCAGCCCGGAGGAGGGCAAAGACCTGCTGTTGCTTGCYGTAGGGTTGTTCCGTGCTGGCCCACTGGTTTTGTCCCGCTTTGCAGTGGTGGAAAAGTGGGGTTTCTTAGGCTGTATGGCCGGCTCCTGCAGCTGAGGCGTACGGCTCAACYGGGGTACCACGCTCCGTCGCCCTCCAGGGATACATCAGCTGCAAAACACAGCCGCCTTGGGCCTGTGGCATCTTTAATACAAAGGCCAAGAGCCACTTGAGCTAAAACATGCCCGGGAAAGAGCAGAGCATCCCCAAGGACCGTGTGGTTTCAGAACCAGTGAGGTTGCCTGGGGGCTGGTGTGCAGCAGGGTGGACCACGCTCTCCCAGCATCGCTGCTCCCTGGGGTTTGGTGGCTTAATTTCACCCTTTGGCCTGGGGGKTTTGGGGACTCTGCTACAGCCTCTTGTGAACTGGGAGCATCTCGGGACCAGCTTCACTGTTCTGCTACATTTCCGTTGGCCATAGCCCCAGGCCCTGTCCCTGGCCATGAAACCCTGATAGTGCCRCTGGCCAAGGGAGCCGGGGGTCAGCAGCGATAGCGGTTATCAGCTGCAAATACCTGATGGGCAGTTGAGGGTGGAGGTGCTCGGGCTGCATCTAAGCAGGAGCACATCACTGATGTTGAATTTATTTCATCTGTCCCAAGTTTCTTTTCCTCCCTCTGCTGCAGCTTGGTCCTGCGGCAGGAGAAAAGCACTTTCCCATTAAAAGTCGGGCTAGGTTCTCCCGGGCTGTCTCTCTACAAATGTGGCACTTGCATTCATCTGAAAGGCTCATTGAACAAGGATCCATTTCTTTCCAGATATTTAAATGGAAATCCGGAAGGGTTATTAAGCAGAGAGCAGTGAATTTATTCTGCTCATTTATTATTGATAGGTAACATGACACTATTTTAATAATGTTCTCTGATCCTGCTGCAGCACAGCGGYGTGGGGATGGGAGCAAGCTCGGGGGGAAACCAAATCTCTTTCCCATGTTGCTACAACGTGCCGGTTCGTCCGAGAGCCCGGCTGATCCTCAGCGTTGCTCCTTCCAGCTGCCCAGGGTGGTCTGGTTCATGGAGCGAGCAGGGGGGCTGCCGGCAGAGAGGGTGCTGCCTCCGTGCTGGACACGGGATGCGGCTCAGGAGCTCTTGCACAAAAGCCTGTGAGGTGCTGCAGCCKCCGGGTCCGAATCCTGACCCCGTGCCCCGCGGCAGCCCTCGCGGAGGGGCTGGGAAGCTGCGGGCACCGGCGTGAGCCCCCGCGGGTCCTTCCTCCCGCCAGCCGGTCGCCTGCAGACAGCCTTTGCGCCGCGGCAGCCGCGCTTTGTCCAGGAGCGGGCAGATAATCCCACCGTCGGGTTGGGGCTGTTGGTCTTGCATGGGTGAGGGGCTGTGTATGGCCCCCCCAGGGGCACAGGAAGGAGGAGTTGCCTGGGGTATTCAGACACAAAGCCCGGGCAGCTGCGGGAGACCCCCCAGCCCTGCCCAAGCTGCACTAATCAACTTGTTAAGCCTYGCTAAAATAATCAAACCCTCTACCTCCAAAGCGGACCCCTGCTCCTCGCAGCGCTTGGTCGGCCAGCCATGCGTGCAGGCGCTGCCTGCAAAGCCCTGCGAGCACCGAGCCCTGGCTCCAGCTCTTCCTGCAGGCAGCACGGGTAGGGAGAAGGCTTTGGCAAGACACCAGCGAGGCCTCGTTTGTCCCACGGCTTTCCCTCTCCTCCCACTTTGTGGCTGGTTTGCAGTCATCCCTCTGAACGAGCCACGGCCCTGGAAAAGCATCCGCCGCTCAGCCGTTTCCACCAGGCTTCCCGGCGAAGCGGGACCCCGCTGCTCTCGAAGGATCCGAGAGCCGGTTTTCTCCTTGATCCTGTTCTCACGAAGCCTGCTGCGTGGCGGCCGRTCCCGCCGGGGTGCCGCGGGGTGCYRCAGGCACGGGGACGCRYGGGCACCCRCAGCCTGCCCCGAGCCTCCTCCCCGGCCCCCCTGCCCGAGCCCCGGGGCTCGCTGCGCGGGGCAGCTCCCCGTCCCCCCGCCAGCCCGGCCGGGCGCCCCGCGGGTGCGTGCTCTGGGGGCAAACTCCTTTCGRGATGAGCAGAGATACCTCCGGCGCTTCTCCAAGCTATTTATTCTGACGCCGAGCCACAGCGTTGCCRTGCGGCTCTGCGCGGAGTTTGCTCCGGGTTGCGATGTACGGGGGTCTGGAAACGAAAGGGAATGCTTTGCCTTTGAAAAGGAGAGGGATTGCGTCTGCTGTGTTAAATTCAGAGACCTGGATGTGGAAAAAAAAAATGCGTGTGATGAAAAGCTTCCTGCGAGTTCATCCCATGTAAGTGGGATGAGAGCTCTTGCATTGTGCAAAATGATGGTGTTGGTCACAGAGGGGATGYGCGAGCGGAGGGGCGCGCAGAGACGCAGCCCGTAACGTTGTTTGAACGCTGCCTGCAAATCCCAGAATGGGCCATTAGAAATTAAAGAGATGCTGTTAATCTGAGTTGGAAATAAAACAGGACACACATGAGCTCATCTGGTTGGTCTGGACTGCTGCTGGTGTCAGCTTCAATTGGAATAAACAAGTGTTGCTCGACTGTACCGAGCTACTGGAAGGCAGAGCATTGCTGGGAGCGAGCGAGAGGCTGCTCCGCTCCCAGATGAGAACCACTTGCCCAATTTCTGCTCATTTTTAAACATAGGCAGTTGTGAAACCGAGAGGGTACTCAGGGGTACTCATTACCACTTCTTCTTTGCAAGAGTTTTCCTCCAGCGCCCATAAAAACACTTCTCGCTCTCGCAAGGGATTCCACATCAAATATTCAAGGCAGATTACAGCGAGAACCACAGAGGAGAAGGGGGAAGAAAAAAATAAAAAAAGAAGTCTAAACTGTTCAGTTGCTTTAATAAAGCAGCCAAAAAGGTTAACACAGAGAAAGGGAGGTGGAAGGGAGGGGAGAGGCTCCTCGGTTCCTGCTCGGGGCAGTGCTGCTGTTGATGAATGCCAGCGCAGCCTCGGTTTTGAAGCGGGTGCTGCTCCTGCCGAGCCAACTCGGGGCACAGGTTATTACCTGCAGCCAAGAGCAAAATCCTTAGCAGGGATAACGTGCACGTGGCTGTTCCCAGAAACTCCGTGCAGTGCTGCTTTAATAAAAAAATAAATGGGTGGTGAGTATTCCTGCCCTGGAGGTGTTGGTGGCCTGCTTGAAATGGGTTGGTTTGCTGTTGCTCTGCGGAGAGAGATCTGGGCTATCGCTGCTGCTGCGTGGAGGTTTTGGGTGGAAAGGCTGGGCGCGAGCGGCCGGCCGGGCTGCGGGGTGGGTTCCTGCCTTGCACCCCTGAACCGCAACAGGGCAGGAGCTGAGCCCCGGGACCACCAGCCTCAAGGCGTGGGGGGTTAGCCAGCACCCTGGCCTCTGCTAGCTGGGCTCTTCCTGCTGCTGGCRTCTCGCTTTGCACCTCGGTCCTGGCTGACCCCGCGGCTCGAGCCCGGGCAGTGCCGCTCGCAGCCCGGCTTTGGGGGTGCCGGGGCGCGGGGAGCTCCCCGAGCTGCCCCTGGCCCCTGCTCAGCGCTGGGTCCTGCCGAGCCTCGTGAGCGCTGGTGGGGCACCTCCGGCTCTCGCAAGCACTCGTTAGGGAAACGGCCCTGATGAGGGATTAACACGGCTGAGCCAAGCCCTTCCTTTGCCTTCGCTCGCGCAGGCAGGGGCGTAGCGACCCGGAGCGGGCAGGGGACTGGCCCTGACCGCGGGAACCGCTTCAGACCTGTGAGTTTTCACCATAACACCGGCAGGCGCTGGGACTTCTCCAGCCATTTGTTCCTGCTGCGATTCCCTAAATCCTCTCTCCCTACCAGGAACCTGCGATCGCTGAGCCTCGTTTTGTCCCGGGGGACGGGGCAGGGGCTGAGCAGGGGACGGGGCAGGGGCTGAGCAGGGGACGGGGCAGGGGCTGAGCAGGGGATGGGTAAGGTGCTGAGCAGGGGATGGGGCAGGCGCTGAGGGTGCTCGGCAGCTCTGGTTTTGCAGCGGGAGGTGGGGAGAGGCGGTATCTCTGACGGCAGGGATGTGGCTTCGCCTGGCAGTGTGGGTTTTCTCCTGGTGAAGTAGTGCCACAGTAAAACATTCAAAACCTGTCAAAGCTCCTGAGAGTACAATTTTGCTTCACAGATAACATCTCCCCCCAGAAACACGCTTTGCTGTTTCTCTCGCATGCTTTTCTACCGCGTAATTGTCTTTCTCCTCCTAATTGCRCTGCAGAGCATAGGCCCGGCTCGCAGGGAGGAGATGCTGCGTCGTGTGAACCCGGGGCCCGGTTTCGGGGAGGCTGCGCCGTGCCGGCGGATGGCAGGGAGCGGGCGCGTGCCCGGGGGTGCGCGGGGGCACTTGGCTCCCTGTCACTGAGCAGCACCCGGGGGTTATTTTCCCTTCTCACGCAGGCTGGTGGGAGGGTGCRCGGTGCATGTGTGGTCTCTGAGCCTTTCCCACAGCTACCGTGTGTTCGTTAGGGGATGCTTTGCTGTGCCGSTGCTTGGACCCGGGGTGTCTGTGATGCCCAAAGCCACCCAGACCCTCTCCAGGGCTGCCCTGCTCCATCTGGCTGCAGGGAGATCTCCCGGGAGCGAGAGCTCRGGGCAAAGCCACCAAACCCGCCTGCGGTGGAGAGCTGTTTGCAGCAGGCGGGGGTTGTACGTGGTGATGAAGTGGTTGCGTTCCCCCGTGAACAGCCCCGGGGAGTCATTCTGCATCGCCCCGGCASCCTTCTGCACCGCTTGTGCCCCGCGGCAGCATCCAGCAAGGGGTGGCCCGGGCTGGGCGTGCGATGCCGTGGCCGTTTGCCGTCACGCGGGTGTTTCACGGAGGAAGCAAGGGGGGACCCCCAGTGCCCTTCCCAGGGCGCTCAGCACCTCCCGCAGGGTCCCAGCCAGACCATTGCTCATTGCTCGGGATTTTCTTTCCCCTCTTCCAGTGCTTAATTGCTGGCTCTCCCCACACTAGCAGCACCTGTAGCRCTCTGCAACGGAGCTCGTGAGTCACAAGCCACCCACATCGAGTGTTTATTAACCCACAGGGGAAAAGCACCGGGCTTTCAAAACGCTGCATACCAGCAGACTTACCCGGTCCCGGCCTCCACCCAGCCCCGCACCGATGGGTAAAGGGTCCAACTCTGCCCCGTGAGGGTGGCAGCACCTCCCTGCCGCCGGGCGCGGGTGGGGGCTGCGGGGGCGCGGGCTGGCCCCGCTCCGCGGTGCAGGTGTGATCCCTGAGCCGCTGCCAGGGCCGGGGCACGGCCGATGCTCTGCAGAGACATYGCTCCGCGGCGATGGACCAGCCTGCAAAACGGGGTGTGCCAAGGGGCAAATAACCCGGGAAGGGGGGACGGCACCCGGCACCGCTTTCCCATCCCGGCTTGCTTGCGGCAATGCAATGGTCCCGTCCCTGCAGCCCGGTGCTGGGAGGGCTCAGCCCCCCTCGCAGCTGGCCCCGGACAGGGCTCGGGGTCCCGGCCCCGGGGAGCAYGGGGGTCGGCTCACAGGGTTATTGCAGCGTGTCCCACCGGGCAGGGAGCAGCAGCGGGGCGAAGCGGCAGGCAGGTGGTGGCACACGTGGTCCTGAGAAGCAGCATGGGTTGCTGTGGTTTCGTGCTCATAAGCAAATGGATTTGTGGCTTCAGTCGATTGACTCATAGCTGAAGTGTTACTTGGCAAGTGGAGGAGAGCTCCCGCCCCCAGCGCCGCTCCCCGTGCATCCTCGTCAGCAAATAACACATCACGAGCGACAGTTTAAGGCAGGATGTGGCCATGGTTTCTTTTTCCTTTCTGTTTTCTTTTTGGGGGTCTTTTTTTTTTTTTTCCCCCCTTTTCAAGCTGAGAACCTCTCTAAAGAAAACAAATGTCTGTGGTCGGGCAGCTGGCAGCGGCCCCAGCGGGGCAGCGACGCTCTCGCTGCCGCCCGCTCCCTGGCCGCAGGTGGGGTGCGAGTGGTCCATGCCGGTGCCGCTCCTGCGGGAGCAGCAGGTCCCGCTTCTCCCCTCTGCTGCCAGCCCCCAGGGACGGGGACATGGGGATGGGGACAGGGAGCTCTGCTCCCCCCGGGCTGCGGCGTGGGAGGCGATCCGTTCTGCGGCTGCTCGAGGGCTGGCTGGCGTAAAGCTGGTTTCTGTTGAGTAATTTGAGAAACTCATCTGGGTGCTGAAACAGCCTCGCGTCCCGCTGGGTCCTCGGTCCTGCCTCTCGTGGGTGGCACGGATAAATCCTGCCCTGCGGCCCCGCGTGTCCCCTGCAGCGCTGGCTCGGGGCAGGAGCCACCGGCGATGCTGCGCTGGGACGGCTGGTGGCTGCAGGCTCTGCCCGGGTCCCTGCGGTGCCGGGGCGACGTGGGGCTGAAGGGGAAAGGCRGTTGTTTAACAGGGTGAAATGTTCTCATTTCACTCCCATCCTTCTGCGCCTGCTTTTGCCGCACCGTTGCATCAGCCCAGGAGTGCCGGGCCCGTGTCTGCCTCCCCCGGCACCTGTGAAACGCAGAGGGGGGTTTTGCCAGCATCCCGGTGCCGCGTCCCTCCTCCYGGCTGCCGTGACTTTCGCCTCGGCTCCGAGGACGTGCACATCGCGGGCAGTTCACGTCCTCAGCCTGGTGCCATTTCTACAGCAGCGAGCTGGCCAGACCCGCGGGGTTTCTGCCCCTGTGCTCTCCGTTTCCTCCGAGCATCCCTCGAGTTCTTCCCCTTTGTCCTTTCTCTGCTCTAAGTTCTCCAGCCCCAGCTTTTGCAAAGCGCCTGTGGTGGAATGGTTGGGATTTGTGCTTTGCCTCTGCCAGGTGGGAAGGTTTTGCAGAGGGGGAGCGGGGCAGGCGCGGGGCGGGGAGGAAGGGGAAGAGAGGAGGCGAGAGCAGCAGCGGGGCGGCAGTTTGCTAAACCAGCAGCTGACATACGGCAAGGTGCTGCACCTTCCCGTCCGCAGTGAGTTCTTGTGAAACGCTAATTTTGAGTGCAAGTGTCTAGCTGGCTGTGTCCGAGGCAGCCACGACTCGTGGCTCCTCTGCCGGTGCTGTGCCGTCCCTCGGACTCACCCACACCTCCTGCACCCAAAATCCTGTTTGTGGGAGCTGAGGGTTTGTTTCTGCAGGGAAAAGCGAGGAGCCACCGAGCATGGTGGTGCTGGGTTCATGTCAGCAACTCTGCCTCGGAGCTTGTTGCTGAAACCACCCCGGTGCTGCACGCCGGGCTCTGCCTGCCCCAAGGCCACTGCCTGTCCCCGTGCTGGAGGTCAGCATCTCCAGGAGATGGAGGGGAAGGTGGGTGGCAGGGCTGCCGTCAGACCCCTGCGGTGGCTCAGCTGTCCCTGAGCTCCTCCGAACTCAGCCGGGCGGATCTGCAGGGCCATAAAAGCCCATTTCCCCCAAGAAAGGTGCCTCCTGGATGGGGGGCTGCACAGGCAGCCGTGAGCTGGTTCTGCCCGGGCTGCTAACGGAGCAGGAGTGGGATCTGCGGTTACCCCAGCCCTGGACCGGGGGTAATTCCCGGTGAGCCGAGTCCTGTGGGTTTGGGTTGGGGCTTCTCCGTGTCTGCCCGCAGTGCCCTGGCACCTCTGCACCACCTCCTCTCTCACACCCTGCTCCCTGCGCCCACGTCTTGCAAAAACCCCCTTTGCCTGAGCTGCCTGCTGGCAGGGGAGCCCGGGGTTGGGGATGCACAGCTCCTCGCCCCCAGCCGTGCTCCTGCCCTTTAATCGCACGCCGGGACCGGCTGCCAGTAACCTGGAAGGAAGTGGTTTGTGGAATGGTGGCAGTGATGAGCTGGTTCAGAAATGTGGCTATGGCTTGAGGTTTCTGCTCTGGAAAGCTGACTAATTTCCACCAGAAGCAAGGCCACAAGAAAAAAAAAAAAAAAAAAAACCAAACCATCCCAAGGAATGCCTGTGCCACTAACTTTTTGAGAGAGACCTTTGAAAGAGGCTGAGGGGCTTGGTGACATGGGGGTGCCCGGAGCTGTCAGCACCCCTGCTTCGCTCCACACAGCCAGCGCCCGGGTTGGGTAACGCAGAGAAGCCTCCTTAGGGGTGTCCATGCTGGGGGTGTAAAGCCTTTGTTCCTCTTGTTTGTCTTATACCAGAGTAAAACCGGGTGCTCGAGCACTCCTTCCCCAGCCAGGACGTGCTGCCCGCGGCCCCGGTCCTGTCCCTCAGCCGCTGTCATGGGGCTGGGGAAAACACGGAGATCCTGGGAATCGCTCCCGTCCCGGGGAGCTGAGCCCGGGGGCACCCACCACCTCTCTCCCCCGGGTCCGTGACACAGCGTGCAAAGGCCACTGGTTTTACTTTTCAGGGTTGATTTCCTGAAATGCTTTATTTTACATCCTGCCAATGTTATCTTCTAGCATACAAAATCTCCCTTGTTAGAATTCTGGGTTTTGTTTTCTTTTTTCTTTTTCTTTTTAATAGAAGATCCTGATATAAAAGAACCAGGAAAACATGAGGAAGTTAATGAGCGTTTCCTTCTGCACTCCCGCAGTCGCTGCTGTGCCAGCAGCCCTGGCTCTCYGTCTCGAGCTGGACATGGTGGTTTCTTGACACTTGCAGATTAAATTGCCACGTCGTGGCTCTCCCGATTCCCAAGCTGGAACCTGGAAACCCATCTGCTGGGGGCTCTGGGGAGGTGCCGAGCACCTCGGGAGGGGAAAACGGGCTGGTTCCCTCGGCTGCCGCATTGGGTCTGTTCTGGCGGCACAGACACCTGCAAACGATCTTTGCCGTGAAGAGAGCGTTTAAAAAAAGGACGATGCTTGCTGAGATGTTGTTTTTCCTGGAGCTAGTGCAGAGAAGGGGAGTGTATAAGGGAGCTCTAAAAGGCCCCAGTTATATCTTCCCAAGGCTCAAAACGCGGGCCCTAGCAACAGATGTGGCCCCGCTAATTTCTTTCCTTGGTGCAATTTAGTTTCTTGGGTGGCAGGATGCAATTTGTGTTTGAGTTCGGCTTTCTAGTGAAACTCTTGGCTTGTCACTCTCAAGGCACAACACGCTCCTTAAATAGCAGGCTACATTTCTCCACCTAGGCTGAAAAAATAAAATACTCCTCTGCCAAATGAAAGGACATATTCCAGTATTCTTTGTTGTTGCAACAAATTGGGTGGATACTGTCAGACTTCTGTATTCTGGGAATACTTCCAGAGCCTCTCTTTGTGTGCAAGTCGGTTACCATGTAATTGTCAACTTAAATTGCAGTGTTGGATAACTCGGCTTCGGCTGTAAGATAATCTGCCTCAGCCCCGGCAGCGCGAGGGCAGCGCCTTGGGCTCCGCTCCTCCTGCGCGAGGGCTGCGAGCCTGGGAGGGCTCCGCGGAGCCCGGGCTCTGCCCGCGGGGTCCTGCCCTGCCGCGGGGGGGACGGGTCCGGCTGGCGCGGCCGGGTCCGGCTGCCCGCCTGGACGGGAGGGACGGGGTGGTCCCTGCCCGCTGCCGGCTGCGGCGGCGCGGAGAGGAAAAGGTTTCTTTCGACGCGATGGGAATCGCGTTCGCCCTGTTCCTTCCCCTTTCAAAYTGGCAGCTCGTTTTGTTGTGTTTGTTTTAGCCTGAATCCCAATGACAATTAGTGCTAGAAGGCTAGATTAAGCTGTTTTTACTTGTTTTCTTTTTCACTTTGATTTCCACCTCCTCCAAATTCTTAATCCTACTGAATATTTCATCTCTTGTAACTCCATCAATTGAAAGTCTCCCAGCGGGACGTACAGGACCGGCACTATTAGAGCTGCTTTGCTTTAGCTAATGCTTCTCAACGCTGGGCTGAGTTTGTTGCGCAATTTATTTCAGACGAGAAAACCACAGCATCCGCTTCAGCGCGAACCACACGAGCGATTTGGGAACAGGGCTGTGCAATAAATGAGAACTTCGGTGGTTGATGAGAAAGCAGAGCACCCCTCGTTCCCACCTCGTGCCTTCTCCAACTGCAGGCGACTTTTGCAGGTGGGAAACCCCTCCTGTGGCCACGAACAGGAGATCCCACCGTAAATGCAGGAAACTTTTCTGCTTGAAGGTGGTCGGTGTGGTGGTCACCTGGCTCCCGCGGGCCCCGCGGGGGGTCAGCCAGCCCGGAGGTGGGCTGCACCGTGTGAAAGGGGTTGGCTGGGGTGCGGAGAGGTGACGGTGGAAAATCCTGCCCATCTGTTTGTAATTCCCTATCAAAAATGGCACTTTTGCCTTTTTTTCTGTGACAACGCTTCCTGGGATGCTTTTGGACTTATTGTTGGGTTTTTGCCCTAAACTTACACTGTTGGCAAAAAAGCTTTCAGACAGGGAACTTCTTTTTTCCCCTCTCAAAAAGGCATTTTCCAGCTTGAACAGCTCTGGGCCGGCTCTGCACAGGGCTGCCCGTCAGGGTGGACACGTTCCCGCTTCTGCTGCTTTCTCCTGTCTGGAAAGGAAAGCTGGGGAGAGGGTTCTGGRAAGAGATTCTGGAAAGGAATCCCGGGCTCTCGGGATTCGGCGCCACGCTGGGGGCTTTGCAGCTCTCTGCGTCCGCGTGCTCTCTGATTATATCACCCCGTCTAAATGCGCGGGGTGGCTGGTRTTTGTAATGATGCTTTTACCACCCAAATCGCCACTTGCTCCACAATATCCCTAACGGTTTGCAGGGACGTTTCCCTGGGAGGAATCTGGCTGCTGGCGCGGCTGCTTCTGACATAAAGCAGGGATGCAGCAGGCTCTGCCAGCAGGTCCTTTGAAGCTTGCGAAGCTTCAGTGCTCTTCACCTGGTCTACGTGTTCCTTATCAAGAGCCCCAAAGTGTCTGCAGCCTGGATGGGAAGAGCTCTCACKGAAGCGCCAGCAACCGGCTCCAAGTGCCTTTGCCAAGGGAGCTGCGGTGGCATATGTTCGCTCTCAGAGCAAGGTTACAGCCTTGACTCATTAGAAGTTACTTTTCTCATTTTGGGGCATATGCAGAAGAACCTGGTGCCAAGCTGGCAAGGCGCGTGGTGGAGCAGAGAGGGCTCGGAAAGGCTCCGGAGGAAGTTTGCACTTGCACTTCTGTCCTCAATTATTTTGTTTTGAAAGCAGCCCAAACCCAGCCCTGGATGACTGCTGGTGTAGCAGCCCCGCGGGGCTTTCCTCTGGGGTCCGGCACCGACCAAGGCTGAACCCCCTCCCCRAGAGCGCTCCCGGGTTATTCCTGCAGACCAGGAGCACGATGTTTGCTCAGGAACCAAGTCCCGGGAGGGCTGGGATGGGGCAGAGAGAAAAGCCAGCAGAGCCCCCGGACCGGGGAGCAGGTCTTCGACGTGGCCGAGCTGCGGGCAGCCCGGATCGCTGATGAGCTGCGTTAGAGCTGGGTAATTCAGCACATCCCTAAATAATGGGTCTGGTGGTTTTGCAGGATCCGTAGCCCATACTAATGGCTCATTGCTGAAGCATAAGTGGTTGTGTTATACTTTGGATTTATTGGAGGCCGAGGGATTAATTTCCTGAAATATATGGTCATGATGTTGAGGTTAAATTAAGATCTCATTCAAAAGGATTCTTTTTATTATATTTAATTTGTAACCCCTTTTCTATAGCCATTTTACAGCTATTCCTCCCCCTCCCTTAAATGTTCAGTGTCATGTTTCCAGGAAGAATCTTATTTCATRCAGACTAATAGCATTTTTCAATGTAACCTTTTACGTTTCCTCACCGTTCGAGTTACTCTAGTCTTGATTGTTTATATACAACAAGGTCTTAAATCCTCTCTTAGAAAATAAAGATGTTGATGCAAAAGCAACAAGAGCTTCTGGCAGAGCTGAAATCCACCCGTTCTCTCCTCCYTCCCCACATGCCACCCCCTTCAATCTGCTGTAACTAAAAGCCCTTTTACTTCAGCGCTTGAGCACTTTGATAAAATGCATGTTGAGTAAATCTTACATGACATTTTTACTCTGGGTGATATGTATATAAAGTTGAGCTGGCTCAGTGCTAGYCTTGCTTCGCCCTTCTTGATGATGCTGTTATCAAACTGATAAATTAACTGTGGAAATCGGTGCTACGAGCTGCTGGAGGCCGGAGTCGGGAAGGGGACGAGGCTGCTGCGAAGGACGATGGTCTGGATGGAGCCGCTGGCTCCGGAGCAGCTGGGGCTGGGCAGGGACCAAGGGAGCATCGTCCAGTGCTCCCTCTGCTGCTGGCGGCCGTGGGAGGTGGGAGAAATGACCCCCCCGCTCTCGATCCCCGCTGCTGTCGCTGTTTTCAGCGTATGGCCGGCCAGTGTCCCCGTTCTTGGCGCTGTGCGTGTCCCTGCGGCACACCTGCAACGCCGGGTTCAGGGCTGGCCCCGCAAGGCACCCGACTTGCAGCGGTCCCACCCGAAGGAGAACATGTCCCAAACCAGTTGGAGATGTGTTGCCYGCAGGAGCCCTTTTTTGGGGCAGAGTGATGAGCTCATGGCTGCCGCTCTCCCGAGGTACGGGAAAAGGGGTGGCTCACTCCAAGGGGCTCGTCTTGCCAAGAGTGGCCTCGGTCCCGGGGGTCTGGGCGAGGGAGAAGGACAGGCATTGAATTTGCCCAAGAGTCCAGACAGGCCASCTCCAGAAAACAAATCTTTTAGTCCCCAGATCTAAGCTCCCACTCTGGAGGACAAAACCCCAACCTGAGTGTTTTCTGAGTGTTTGAAATGTCAACAAATGATGTACAAAATGCACATCCCTGGTGTGGTGAGAAGGAAGGGCGTCCGAGAGCCGGGAGGTGCACYGCTGGTGCTTGTTGCTGTATGCGGCTCTTCGCACGTTGCTCCTTTGGCTGAGAGCGGCAGAGCGTGGGATGCTCTCCCATCCCTCCCGAGCACCCGGCCSGAGTTCAGGCTGAACACCTCTGGCCCCCGGCAGCCAGAGCGGGACGTGGCTGCCCCCGCCTGCAGAGCGCAGCGAAGGAGGGATGAAGCAGCAGTTTGGGAGGAAGAAGGGGGGTCTGACTGACAGTGGGCCACGGTGGAGGAGATGACCCCCAGGCAGGCTGAGGTCTGGACAGGGTGACCTGGACAAGCGGGACCACCACAGAGCAGATGCGCCAGAGGCAGCTTGTGGGGGGTGGCAGGGACCCCCCCAGCCAGCCCACAGCCCCAGCAGAGCATCCTCCTGCTGCTCCCAGTCCCCCCCAGTTTGCCCTGCAGTGCCCCTCGCCGCGGTTCGGAGGCCGTGCCGTGCCCCGGAGCGGGGCCAGCATCCCCACCCCGCATGCCTCCAGGCTTGGGCAGCACCAGCACCACCACCAGCCCCATTTGGCACGACATTCCCAGCCTCGGCTCCCCGAGCAGCCTGCCCGGCACTGAGCCGCTGTGCTCCCGGCAGCTCCCCACCCCGAGCTGTCAGCTCTGTCTTCTGCGGGGATTTTCTCTTTTTTTGTATTTTTTTTTTTTTCTCCCCTCCAGAAGTGCTGATGGACAAGTTGAGTAACCGTATCTGCTTGTTACAGGACATCTTGAGGCTGATTGCGGAGGTCAGGACTCAACTGGAAAGACCGCAGCGGGTTGCTGACTGGCATCCACGGTCCAGATAAGATAAAAACAACTGATGACAGCAGGGAAGTGAAACAGTCATCTCAGCACTTGGATTAGTGCCCGGCAAAGAGGAAGGGAAAAAAAAACTGAGGAAGGCCGGTGGGGAGGGGAAGGGGGTGGAATATGTATTAGAATAGAAACTCTGGAAAAAGCTATCAGGAGGCAGCAGATTTGGGTGTTAAATATTTATGAATTAGCGGCACTTGTCGCGTTCTCTCCGAGCCGCGAGTTTCCAGGACGGGCGCGTGTGTGGCTGCAAACCCGCCGTCGCCGTGCCGCGGCGAATCGTGTTGTGGTGGGAAGAGCAAAGGCGTGGAGGAGCGGTGGGAGCGGGAGGCAAGGTGACCGGCTCCGGCGGGTCTGGCGGCGCCGAGACTCGCGGCGGTGCGGGATAAATCCAGCTGAGGAGGAGAAAGGATAAATGAGGTGCCATAAAAGTGACTATTATTATTCAGAAAATTCTGCTGAAGAGCATTGGAGTAATTAAATCATAATTGCTTATTACTCAGCTGAAGTGACATTGTAAGTGGCTGAAGGTCTGTGACGAGGAGAGGAAGGGGGGGGTCTCGGCTTTTCTGCCGTGCTCCGGGTTCGCCTCCATCCCGCTGCGGATGGGTGCATCCCCGCGGCAGCCGAGCAGAAACCCCGGCCCTCGGTGAAGGGTGAAAGTCCCCCCTCAGCCCACAAAGCTCATTTTCGGCGTGGCACCCGGGCAGAGCACCCGGCGGCAAGCGCAGCGTTATCGGCTGCTGCAGGACAGGGACCCGGGAGCAGCTTCGCCTCCCGGGGCTGGAGCTGCCCGGGCAGACTCGCACCGCCCAGGTTGGCCGCTTATTCCTGGAGGTGAGCACCTTTGGGCTAGGCTGACCCGCTAAACTCTGAGAGCTTTAAAGGTGCCATTCCCCACCGTGAAACAAAGAGCCTGCAAATCCTGTAAGCACTTAATTACACAGTGATGTTTATGGAACGTTTTAAAGGGCTGGTGTAAGCTGGCAGCACGGAGGAGATGCCGAGTCGAGGTTTGGAAGCGTAAGCCTTCCCGGCGTGCCGCAGCGCGGTGGGCTTTCCTTTCGCCAGCCAGGTTGGGGTGATAAACTGTATTTTCAGCTTTAGGTAACATGTTCCAAATTTTGATGGAGTTTCCTCATTTTTGTTTCAAAGTCACTCTTGTGTTTCACATTCTGAAAGATTCTGAAACGAGGTCATGTAGTGCATAAGCACAGCTGAGCATCTCTTATCTATTTGTTTTTTCCACCCCTTTTTGCTGGCCTCCTCCCCACCGTGCCCTCCTCCGTGCTGCCTGTGGGCAGGGAGAGCTGCCGGTGCCCTGCCACCCCTCCCGCGGGAGCATCCGGGCTGGGGAGCGAGGGACCAAACCATGGCCGCATCCCGCTGGCGCGCTGCGATGCTCGTGGCTCTGCTCATGTCCCATCGCATCCCGGGCAAATTTTCCTGATGGGAAAGGAGAGGAGGAGAAGGGCCCATCGCTGTTGCTGGCTGCTTTACTTTATACTTTTATACTTTACTGCGCCAATTCCAGCTGGCAGAACGAGGGCTGTGGGTCAGCACCGAGAACCGGGCAGGTTTTGTGGGAAAAATGCAGGAAGTTTGGTGGAAAAGAGCATCCCTTCTGCGGCGGTCTCAAGGATAACCCCATGCTCGCCACGCGCTCGCGGGAAGCGCCAGCCTGCAGTGCTTCAAGGAGCAGAGAAGCTGGTTACGTTTCCACCAGGCTTATTTATTTTTATTTTTTTAAATAGCTGTAAAATGAGTCACCTGGCACCGCAGCAGAACGCAGCCCACCAGCAAGGAGAGCGCTGAGGAGCTGCCAGGGAATCTGCTGCCAACAAACCACTCGTGGCTTCAGACAGTCTCTTGTTTTGGGGCGCGCTGGAGCCAGCTGGGAGGCGAGCCCGCGGCCGGTGCCAGCACCGACCCCTTCGCCGGGACCCGCCGCGGCCGCGCTCGCCGCTGCCAGCCCCTGTTTTGTCTAATTACACGGGGCTAATGGGGAGAGCACAAAAGCCCGCGGCTCCCCCGGCCCCCGCTCTTCAGGGAGAGCCCGGCCAGGAGACACCAGGGAGCTTGTGCTCCTATAAAAAGAAAATTTTTTTTTTTTTTTTCTTCTTGCAGCAAAAACATTCCTCAAAGAGAACCGTCTGCGGTTTTCTTCCCATCCTGGTGCATAACCCAAAAGCTTCATCCCGTTCCCTCGCTCCCGGGATGGTGCATCTCCGGCGGGGAGCGGGGGCGAGGGGAGCAGCCGGCTCCCCTGGCTCCTGCAGCCTCGGCAGGGGTTAAACAGCCGAAGGAGGGAGAAAAGGGCTCTGGTGATGGAAACAATAAAAAGTCTCCACATTCCACTGAAGTTTCTTGAGCAACTGGCATTTGCCCATAAATGTACTTAAGCAGAAAATCACCAGAAAAGTGCTATAATCTGACAGATTTTTCACAGGCTTAAATATTCATGAATTAAAAGAATTGGCAGAATTTTCTACATTATTAGCTTTCATCATGGCTACAGGAGCAGTTGGTGCACTGGCTGCTCTTCAAAAACTATTAATCTAGTCTGTCATCACAGCAGCCATTTTTTAATTAGCTACTTTACTGAACGATCTGGTGCAGTAGTGAGACTGGAACATTTAAATGGTATTAAAGTTTTAAAGGTGCCCCTTTCCATTTTTAATCTAAGTTCTGGAACGTCGCAATAGGGAAACAAATGCGGCAGCAGGTTACTTCATTTCAATGGTTAACTTCTTATTTTATTTTGGAAAAAATCATGTCTTGGAAGACTGAGCTGCTTCTACCAGGAGAAGAAATTGCAAGAAGTAAGTTGTTCTTTAAACCGAAGTTCACAGCATTCCTGCCTGATGAAATCAAAACGAGATGTTTGTAGCCGAAACACCACGTGGGTATTGCAGAGGCAGTAACGGGACATGGCACCGCATGCCTCTTGCTGGAGTTTGGTTTTGGTCCCAGGGTGCTACAGCACGCTCGTGTAAATCCTCCTCCTGCCCCTGCGGGACCCGCTGCTGCTGCATCCCTGCGCGGCTCCGGGAGCATCTCCCGGGCACGCGGAGCGTGGGGGGCCCCSATGCCACATTGGCTTTTGCCACAACATTAATTTGAGCTTTTTTTCTGGTGCGGGAGTTGTTAAGCATTTTGCAGTATGTAACCCAAAGCTCTGGCAGGTTTGAAGTGGCTCTTTCCTAAAAAGAAAGGGCCCTGCAGCGAGCGTGTGTGGGCTGCTCCTGCATCCCTGCGGGCTGCTCCTGCATCCACGTAGGCTGCTCCCGCATCCCTGCGGGCTGCTCCTGCATCCACGTAGGCTGCTCCCGCATCCCTGCGGGCTGCTCCTGCATCCACGTAGGCTGCTCCTGCATCCATGCGGGCTGCTCCTGCATCCATGCGGGCTGCTCCTGCATCCATGCGGGCTGCTCCCGCATCCGTGTGGGCTGCTCCCGCACCCGCGCAGGCTGCCGTGGAAGTGCMTCTTCAGCCCCAGCTGGGGAGCGTGCGGGGGCTGCGAGCTCGGTGCTGCCTTCGCCAGGCTTTGGGGCTGCAGCAACGCTGTTGGCATTAAATCCCTCTGCGACCCGCGGTCTGCCCTGGCCTTGGCTGGTGGGTGAGCTGGATTTATGACTGGCCTTTCATTTTGGATCCACCAGCCCCTGAATCATTGCACGTGTCGGCTCTGGCCAGCTCCTGSGGAAAGCACGCTCCGGAGGCGGGGGTGGATCCCGAAAAGCCCAAGGGGAAACACCTCCTGACCCGCGAGGAGCCACAGCCCCGGGGTTTGGCAAGAGGCGTGCTCTCGGGCTTGGCGGGGGGGACAGACCCCGCTGTCCCCGCAGTCCCCGGCCCCGGGTGGTGCCAGGGCTGCCGCGGTGGGGGAGCACCCGGAGGTGCTCTGCCCCGAGGGGTGACCCGGGCAGCGAGGGCTCGGCGCCAGCCCCCCAGCGCCGTGGCACACGTGCTGAGCCTGAGCTCTAACTAAACTCTATCAACCACGCACTTGGCTCTGCCCATTTTGAACCCTGCTCTGCTCTCTGTGCCAGAGGTGCTGCTCTCCTGGCTTATTATTTGGATGCGAAAACACAGCAAAATTATGTCTTTATGGTGGTTTTAAATGTGCCTTTTTTTTTTTTGGCATCAGTGGCTACGTCTCTGATCTCCGCTGCTCGTTATTGCCAGAGCTTTAATTTGTGCATTACAGTGCCAGTGTCCTGCTGACTGGGGAAGGGAACTGCTGTACGTTTAAGATTTTTTTCCCTATTGTCATGTAAAGCAAGGAGTGTAAAAAAATGGCAGCTAAAATGCCAATGCTGCAGTTATAACATTTCAAAAAGTTGCTCTTTGTAAGTCCTTCCACCATGAGAAGTCATTTTAAAGGAGGTTTTTCTTTTACTTGACTTGATATCATACTTACTATTTGAAAGGACCAAGACATGCGCTGGCAGGTTACCGAAGGGTATGTATTAATATCGAGCGCTGTGAAAGAAATACAGAAACAGCTCCCCGTTTTTGCTCTGTTCACAGCTCCAGCTGAAACACTGCATGATCGCATTTAGCCTGGAAAGCACTAGGGTTTGGGGTTTTTTTTGATGATGTGCAATAGGGAAAGAGTGAAACTCAGAGGGTTCAGGTAGATCTTAATGCTTTCTGGGAAAAAATATTTTTTTTTTTTTAACGAGTGAATGTTTGCTCAGGTGAAGTATTTTGGTAGTGGACGTGATCCCCTGTGAAGCTCAAACTCTGCATGGAGGGTGAAAAGATCCCACTCCACGTCGTAGCTTCAAGGGAGGAAGGATGGAGAAACATTCCCAGAGAATCTTTTATTTACAGGGAGTGACTTTTCTTGGAGTTTTCTTGGTTTGTTTTGGTTTGTGGTTTTGTTTTTTCCGTCATGAATAAATTTTCYGCCTGTTGCTGTCTTACGGGTTGGAACAGTAGATCCCAGCGGGATCCCTGAGGGATCTCGCAGGCAGRGCCTCGTGGAGGGGGGTGAGGACGAGGATGCAGCTTCTGTGGTGTACTGCCGGCGCGGGGAGGCTCGGCTCTCCCACCCCCCACGGAGGGGTAATGGGGTGCATCTCCTGCACCCCCCACCTCTCCCGTGCGACTGATTAACGCTCGCGATGGCGCGTRGCGCGAGCTGGAAGGATGCGCCTTCAGCCAAAGTTACTCCTCCAGCGCGCAGACTGCTGCTGTCCTGGCCGTTAAACGTCAGGCAAAGGTTTGACGTGGTGAGACCTGGTGTGTATAATTCTGTAGCTACTTTTCCTTATGCCCCACGGCTGCTCCCAGCGCTCGTTACCCCCCCAGCAGCAGTTGCTTCTGCTCTGGGGCTGCACAGCCCGAAATCCCGCGGCACCCTCCGGGGAGGTGCTGGGCAGCCCTTGCTCCGGGGAGCGCGTCCGAGCAGCGAGCCCGAGGGTTGGAAACCGCTGGGTGAGAAAACGACGGGAGCGACCTGCTCCTCTCCCCTGCAGCGCTGCGGGGTTTGAAACCCGGCGTTAAGGCTGGTGCCTTAACGAGGAGCGTCCCTCGTTAGCGCGGTCGCAGCCAGGGCGCGGGTCGCCTGCTCCTGCCTTCTGCAGAGCAGCGTCGGGGCCTCCCGGATTTGCTGTTTCACAGCAAATGTGGGTGCGTGGGCCGGGTACGGGATGGGCGTTGGGRCGGCCATCGGGACATCCGAATTTATATCCCAGGCTCTGGCTGTGGTTTATCCCACAGCCTCGGGCAGTTACAGAGGCTTCCTCGCTCCTCAGCAGCCCCGCGAGAATCCAGCCTGCCCATCCTGCGGAACACTGGGAGCGGGAGGGAGGTGGGGAAGGGCAGAAACTGCTGTGTCAAAGCTAGTCAGTCTTACTGCGGTTAATAATTACGATTTTTTTTTTTTTAACTCTGCTTCATCATTTTTAATATGTAGTCACTTAAATGAGGCACACACCCTTCTTGGCAATTATTTGTAATTGTTCCCTGTGAGTTCTTGAACAAAACACTCTTTACGAGTACTCAAAGCTTCCAAAAGCGTTGCAGATCTGATAGAGATATTTTATTCAGCAGGCTGCACCACACGCTAGCCCATTAATTAAATTTGCTAGATAGGATAATTTATTAGAAGAATATACTCAATATGTTCTCTGAAATGTAGGGTTGTCCCATGCTTTCTGTTGTGTAATACACGGCTCTGCTATTTGCTATTTACGTTTGGGGATAAAAATGAGCTTTTACATTTAAATTCAAATGAACATCTGAACAAAATGACTGGGTTTGTGGCAGATTACCCCACTGGAATCTTATCATCCTGCCGTGGGGTTTTGCATAGTTTGAAGTAGCTGGGAAGGAGGAAAACGCTGCTGAAGTATGTGAAAGCGATGGGGAATGGCGGGAGCGTCGGCCGGGGCTGGGCTGGGATGTAGAGGAAAAGCTTCTGCCCAGCCTGGAGCCGGGAGGGCAGCTCCGCAGCCGGGCTCTGGCTTGCACAGCGCCCGGTTTCTGTGCTCCAGAGCCCCGCGGTGTGCAGCCCTGGGTGATACCGTAGGGCCTAAAAGAAACTTGCACGTCCATTAAAAAAAAGAAAAAAAAAAAAAAGGGCTTTATTTTTCCATGTTTGAACAATGAAGCCATATGTGTTTCTTCTCATTAAAACCAATTTTTTTTAAGGAACTCCACCGCAGAAACAAGCATGGAAGCCGACATAATTAAAGGCTTCTTTTTCCCCAGCCGTGGTCCTCTGGTCTTTGAAGAGCTCGGAGATCCCTGAGGAATGCTCTGAACTCTGCAATATTTTGATAGCTGCAATAACATAATCAAAAGATGCTTTCATGAAGAGAGCACCTTGTGTGAATTGAGGCCGCCCCCTCTCCCCCCGCCGATCGCCGATTTAATGGGGTCCAGAGCTCGAGCGCAGATGGGTAGTTTTTATTTTCTGCCTGTGCTTCTTCAGGGAGGCTGCCTCGCCGAAGTGCTTTTTGGGAAGAGCCGGAGCGTTTCCCTGAGCTGTGCGGCCCCTCAGACACCTGCCCCCAGCCCCGCGCTGCCCGGAGGCTGGGGGCGATGGGCAGAGCGGGGGGCGAGGGGCTGCAGGCCCCCCCCCCCCCAGCTTGGTCTCTGCTGCCCTCCAAATTACTGCACACAGCAATTCTCTTCTGCTTGAGAGTCAGCCAGGTTGTTATTCATCCTGAAATCCTCATTAAAACACTTTAATTTCTCCCTTTCGGTAGCTAACTGGCTCATCTGTTTGCAGGAATCCTTCCCTCTGTGCCCAAGCCATTGAAATCCTGATTTTTTTCCATGTTGTCTCTACGAGCTGCAGCCCCATGCGTGTCCGCTTCACCTGAGTTTTGGCAGCGAGGGCTGTTTGGAACGAGGAAATTGGGGCATTTCTTTAATCATTAAGCTGGAATCATTAAGCTTTAATCAGGCCAAATTAGGGTTTTGAATCCCGACGCCTCGCATCAGTCTCTAATTGTATGAATTCAGTCACTCTTGAAGCGAAGCTGTGCCGGGGCTCTGTCCTCCCCCGGCAGAGAGCAGGGGGCACGGTGCCACCGGCGTCCCCCCCACYGGGACCCCGCGGCTCCGGCGGCAGCGATGCTTTCGAGCCTTCTCGCTGCTACGAGCTTGTCCCTGCCGCAGGCGGGGGTACCCCTGTGACGGGGGTCCCGGGGCTGCTCCGTGGGGAGCCTGCCCGGCCCCGCACCCCCAGAGCATCGTGCCGGGGTCACCGGTGGGATGGCTGGCCCTGTRGATACAGCCCCAAAACCCCGTTGTGACCTTTCCTCCGACCCTGAGGGGGTCGAGAGGTGGGGTTTGTCCCCGTAGAAGCTGAGCCCGCTCTTCCCCTCCCCTCCGCTCCATCTCTGCTCATCACCCGTCTTCCTTARGTGCTTCTGCGGCAGCCCTGGCACGAGGGGGAGCGGGGAGCGGTGATGCATGGTGGCATCTGTGCCAGTCGTCTCCGCTCCGACTAGTTCATCACCTCTTGTCTCCCATAAAAGCAGCTATTCACAACATAATGTGAATGAATTCTCATTAAAGCCTGCTAAATTACTCCGAGACAAAGCAAGGCGCCAGCGCGCGGACTGCTTTGCCAATTCTTCACGGCACGTCTAATTTACCGCAGAGTCCTTGCCTTCCAGATTTAGGAGGGTGCTGCTCAGCCCCCGGCTGGCGCGGCGCGGGGGAGGACGGCAGCACCCCGCTGCCCACAGCACCCCGGAGCTGCACCCCGGCCGCTGCCCCGCGGGGGCTCAGCTGGGGCCGGAGCTGCCGGCGTTAGCTGGGGGTGGGAACCCAAAACCCTCCCCTGCCTCGGGGAGAAAGCAGCCGGGGAAGTCACAGCCCTGCCTGCCTCCCCCCCTCGCCCCACGCTTCGCTTTTGCTCCTATATTGCCGCGGGCAGGACCACGACCGGGTGAGACCCGCGCGAGTCACGGCGCTGGTGACGTGCCACCCCGAAGGGCACATTCTGCGTCGTGCTGCACCAAAGAGGGTCACACCGACCGGGCTACAAGCGAGCCGTCTAATTCTGTTGCACTAAAAGAGCAAAATTCACATTGCTGATATAATTTCACAGAATTTACCCTTTATTTTTTTTAATGCATGTATTTCCCCACGCTCTCTGGATTTCCTGTAGCTCAGCTGACTGCGCTGACTTTCCTCCCACTCACACGTTCATACCAAGACAACGCAAGTGAGAGGAGGATGCGTTGGTTTTGCCCCAATAAYGGTTCCCCAGCGCAGCTTATACAGCTTGGGGAACAAAATATGGGGGTTTTATAGTTCATAAGTAATTCCCCCAAGCCATCTGAATCCAAATTATCTGAAATCTGGCTTTTCTCTACAGCCAGTCCCCTTGAGGTGATGCTTTGGAGATAACTCCTGTAGCTCGGTCGTGAACCTCTGATGGCCAACAGCTTTCTGATGGCGGTGGAGGTGGTGAATCTTCTTGAACGGAGCAAATCCCAGGGAAGGGATGGGTCTGGTGTGGGGGGAGTGTGGCTGGGGCACGGGATGGATGTCAGTGGCTTTCTCTGATGGCTGCTGTTTCGGTGTGTGCTTGAAATGCCTCTGGCAGGTGACCTGTGGAAGGGAAACCCGTTTGATGATGTGAAGTGAGATTTTGGGGTGCGTTCAGGCTTTTCAAGGAAGGGACTGCGGCGGTCAGCACGAATGAGCGCGTTTTGGTCGGTGCCTCGGAGGTGCCGGAGCCATCGATGCCTCCCACGGCTCAAGGTTTTGCTGTGGGTCTGTCTCGTACTTTAAATCATGACTTTGTGTGATGGTTTTCCCCCCGGTGAGGTCTGGGACTGGTACCCAAAGCGAATGCACTGCCAGCAGCGGGGCATCCCCCACCCTAAATCCCCGCCTCGTGAAGCCGCGTGGCCAAAGGTACCCGAATTCAGCCTGCCCAACGCAGGGCGGGCGACAACCCCCTTCGTCCCCATCCTGACTCACCCACCCGGCTATTGTGGATTCTCACAGATCACTTGGCATCGGGCCGCGGCACGGTATCGCCGGGTTTGCATTATAACCTCTTATTACAAAACCCTCAGCGTTTCTCTGGATTGTTTCGCCTGTTATCATTTTTCCCACAATGCGCTTGCATGATCCTCTCTCAGACTTAACCACATGGCAACCACATCACATAATGCAACTTCTGTTCTGAGATTATTCATATATTTTTTTTCCCTATTGTTGCTTTGCCAAGTTTTTCTTCTAATTCTGAGAAGCTGAATTTAAAAGAGCAGTGTCTCCGGTGCAAGGACATGCTTAGGAGGCAGCGTGAGCAAATCAACTCGACAAGTGTGTTCACAGGAGTCAAACCGGGGGGGAGCTGTGAAAAAGCAAAACAAAAGCCCCTCCAAATGTCTATTTTTATTTTATTTCGTTTTCTGGAATGTCTCATCACATGAAATAACAATGCATCCCGGCGAAGAGACTGCAGACAGGCTCCAGTGAAAGGGCAGCTGAGGAAAAGATTGTTTTATAAGTAGGTTTTTATATGCAATCTATCACAAATGCCAGTTCCCAGCAGAACGGGATAAACAACAAGAAAAGGGCTGCGCTATCTGGGGTGCGTGTTTGCAGCCGTGCTGCTGGAAGGGAGCAGAGCCTGGGGCCGCAGGCAGGCTGCCCGTGTCCCCGTGTCCCCGTCTCCCCGTGTCCCCATGTCCCCTGCCGGCACGGGGGACGGTGTGTGGCAGAGGGGCTGGGGGCGCGGGCACCCCTCGGGTACCGCTCCGGCTCCAGGTCCCGCTTCCCAGGGGGGATGCGAACGGCTCGGAGCTGGTCCAGGGGGGAGGGAGAGCGAGCGGGGTCTGGGGAACGTGACCGATGAGGGAAGGTGGAAGGAAATGAGGGTGTTTAGGCTGGAAAAGAGAAGACGGCAGGAGCGGGGGGGTTTCAGGCCCTTCGGCTGCACGGGGGCTGCGGTACGAAGGAAGGGGCTGACGCGGTTCCCGTGCCCTGGGATGCCAGGAGCTGCCGCAGCCGAGCCCTGGCCTCAGCGCTGCAAAACCACCACCACCCACCAGTCTGACGAGCACTGGGACGATGGGGAAGTGCACCAAAACCCCGGCGTTTCTGCCCAAAGTTTCCCATCTGTGGCAGCCACCGAGGCACTGCCTGCTTCTTGGTATCGTTTCTGGTATAAGTACTCACGAAGGGCAAAAAATAGTGAGGATTTCAGCCCTGCCTCCACTGTAGTTCAATATTTTACCTAAAATTAGCACTTTCTAATTAATTTCCCTGGGAGCAGGCAGCCGATGCGCTGGCGTTACAGACGGGSAGGCKGGGGGGATGCGGCCGGGGGCCCTTYGGCGCGGGGGTGGCAGCCACCGGCAGCCCCGGGGCGGAGGGGACGGCTGGTGTTTTCTGGGAAGGACATCGCAATCTGGGGTTTTGCTTAGATTTGATTTTTAGTAATTGTGAGCATGCATCGGCTGTCGCTAAACGCCCTGGCCTAGGCGTCCTCCCGGGAGCTGCCGCCGGCATCGGAGATGCCGGCAGATGCGCCGGGCGCGCACTGGCATCGGAGACGGAGCGGGACCGTCATTCCTGAAACACTTTCCAATTCAAAGGCCTTTTCTGTTCCTGTTGCTTTTACTTTACAGCTGCTGGAAGCTGAATTTGTTTAGGGCCAGGAATTTCCACTTTGCATCTTTTTGCTCACAAAACCACTCTACCTTCATTTTTTCCTTCATTTCTGCATCTTTTAATTCTTGAGGCATCAGCCGTACTGGCCAGTTTAGCATAAGAAATGAAATTAATTCTCATGCTCAGGCTCCAAATGTAAATTTGTTTATTAATAATTTAAATAGATTTATTTATGCAGTTTGATATTTTTCAGGTTCAGGGAAGCAATTCATTTTTCTCTCGTTGACAATCAACAGACACTGACATTAAGCTCTTTTTCTTCCCCCATCCTCTTCTTCCATCTTAGCCTGCTAAACAGATAAAAGATGGGAGCCTGCTGGTCTCGGTGGACTCCCAGGGAAGCTTTCCATGAGCTAATGTAGTTAAAATAATTAATTCAACCTTATCTTCTATCTACTTTGGACATTTCCTCCCCAGAAAAGGGATGGATTTTCCTTCCAAGTGTTTCCAGTCTCTGCCGTACGAAGAGCTGCTGCCAGATGCATCAAGGCTCCGAGGAGAGCGGCAGCATCTACAAAACACGACGGTGAGGCTGGGGAGGGTCGTACGGTAAATGTTGATGTGTTAGTGGCAGCCGCAACATGGTACTCCTATCCAGACTGGGATAAATGGTGAAGCCGGCTCCATGGGATGCGGTGGAATATTTTAAGCAAGAGTCACGTGTATTTACTTAGAATTAGATGTCCCCAAAACAAACCCCTCCATCTGAAAGCCCACAAGCTTTGAGACTGTAGCCCAAGCCCACCTCATGACAGCTTTTTGCACCTGGTTTTCATCTGTGTAATGGGTCCGTCCGGCCCTCTGGGTAGGGATACCACAAAACCCTGGGAATGTTTGAAATTTAGATCTGTTTCCTTGTGGTTTGGACCCCTCTGAGATGAATTGAACTTTTTATCAATCTGGATTTGCTTTTCTTCTTCTGTGAGATGAMGTCCCTCTGCCGAACCCTTCAGACTCGCGTGAGTTTGGCCTGGCTGCGCGCTGTTACGAATCTGAAACGGTATTTCAAAGACTCACCATTTTTTGCCCAAAACTGTCGAGCAAACCTGATTGCATCGTTGCGTGGCCTCAGAGTCAGGAGAAACTCTTGGTCTTTGCTYGCTGAAGCACGGGGGACGTGCACCGTGCTGGAGGTTTCCAGGCTTGTCAGAGGCACCGGGGATGCCGGCTCTGCCGTACCGTGACACCGGCAAAGCGCCGGCTCGGCCGCGTGGCCGCCTTCCCCGCCATCCCCCTTCTGCTCGCTTTTGCAAAGCTTTAGCATTTCTCTTTTATCTCGCTCTTGCGAGCTTCAAAGACGCCGTGAAGCCAAGTTCTACCTTCCTGCAGATGGGGATTAACCAGCTCATGCTTCCCGTGCTCGTCCTGCAGAACTGGAATTGATTTATTTTGGTTTCAGCAGCAACTACACAGCAGTTCCTGGACGGATGCAAAACCAGGCTTCTCAGAGGCTTTTTAGCATCCTGGCTCGAAGGGTGACGCCACCATCTTCAGCTTTTGATTGCAAAAGCTTATGCAAATCAAAAGCCCTCTTCCCCCTTTGCCTGCGTGGCCTGTTCTTGCAGGCAGGAAGCGGCGTGAAGTTTGCAGGAGCCGTTCTGTCGGAAAACTCCCGAAAATCTCCCCGCCCCGTCCCCAGCGTGCTCCGGCGCGGGCGTGCGACCGAGGCTCCTCAAAGGAGCTGTGCCCCGGCGCCGGGGGTGGGAGCCGCGGYCAGGGGGGGTCGCTGGCAGGAGGTGCAGATTATCTGCCTTACCCAAGCGGGGCCACCAGCCTCCTGCCCGGCGAGCCGGCTCCCAGCCGGAGGAGGTGGGTCCTGCCCGGGAGGGGGGTGAGGAGCCCCCCAGCACCCATCGCAGGGAGCTGGGAGCGGGGCCAGCGCGGAGGGCAGGGGTGCCCAGAGGGGATGCTGCGGACGCACGCAACGGCGCGGGGACGGTTGTCCCGCCGCAGATAAGCAAGAGGAAGCCACAGCTCCACGAGATGACAACGCTCGTGTTTCTTGGATCACAAGCCTGATCTGTCAATTAGCAGACGGAGCATCGACTCCAAACGCCATCCCCAGAATAGCAGCAGCGAAGTGTTGAAGCATCTATTAAATTTATTTTAAAACACGCAAACTGAGACACGTGGCTGTTCACGTTATTGCAGCATTGCAGGACGCGCTGCTCGGCTTTCCCCTGGATTATTTTTGTCCCTGTGTGCAGTTTTGAACGGAGTGCCCGGCGGTATGGGTCAGGCCAAAAGCTTGTTTAACCACAGCCGCTTCCTCTGATAGCGAGAACGGGTGTGAGATACGGGGTACAGCCCCTGGCAGGGGTCCCAGCTTCCCTTCTCCATGCTGTCCTCCACCGGATCGCTGCCCCGGGATAGCCTCCGATGGGCACGTACCCTGGGAGATGGGATGGAGCTGGTGGGGGAGCTTTGTGTGCAACAGCCGGCTTTCCCCGGGACAGGGATTTCCTTCACCTTTGCCAGAGGATGCGAGAGCTTGGGGGGGTTTTTTTGCTAAAACACCGTTTGCTGGGGAGCATCGCCAGCAGATTTGCGGGCCAGCGAAGCCRGTTTGCCAGGAGCTGAAGCCTCGCTGC
The DNA here is from genome assembly GCA_030449065.1 of Oceanodroma leucorhoa. NCBI lineage: Eukaryota > Metazoa > Chordata > Aves > Procellariiformes > Oceanodroma > Oceanodroma leucorhoa. The sequence continues at coordinate 14,377,820 of JASVER010000014.1, read as the reverse complement.
CTTCCCAGCGTTTTAAAGGCTTAGAAGAAGATTTGCAGTTTCTGCATCGCTGGAAAAGTGGGAGCTTGCTCTGGTGCTGCAGTGGGTGCTCGGGAGGGGGTCCCCGGCCAAAGGAGCCGCTGTCACGCCGTGCGGGTGGAAGGTCCCTCCGGTACATCCCGGTCACCGTCACCCCCCTTCCTTGTCAGCAAACCTCCCTGAGCATCTCACTGGGACCAGTTTGTTCTTTGCATAATTTCAATTATGTTTGATGATTAATTGCCCAACTGCAGGATCTCAAACAATGGACTGAATCGATTGAAAGCATGGTAATTCGTGGGGGGGGGGAAATGCTTTTAAATGTGATTTTGCAGCAGATAATGCTCCTTGGAAAGGATTACATGTGATACTGGGGATGTAAAACACCCTGGTTATGCAGATAGCTTTCCCAGACGACACCTCCGTGTTTACCTGCCTCTTTACATTTACATTTGCCTCTTGCTCGGATCCTTTCCCGGGGCGCCGAGCAGCGGGGGGAGCGCGGTCGGCGGGGGGCAGAGGCGTGGGGCCGGCCGGGGCTTTGCTCCGGGAAGCCGAGATGAGAAGCCATGCGTGGAGAGGACTGCCCAGCGCCGGGGCAGGGCCTCCGCGGGTTGGTTTGCACTTTTTTCGAGGAAAAATTGTTTTTTTGGTAGTTTTTAAGGCAAATGATTCTCATGGGAGGCTGATGTTTGCAGTATATTTCTCTGGTTTGTTCCGTTTTTGTGGGAAAGGATGGACACTCTTGTGCTGGTCTGAGCCATCCCGAGCTCCCGCTGGAATATTTTCTTGCGAGAAGATAAAAGTTGTTTTTAAAAGGATGTGAATGGTTCCTGGAGATGCACCAACAGAGGCTGACAACGTTTTCAGTAATATTTCTTATTTTAAAATGTGCCTTTGGAGGAAAAGCAAAGCAGGCTGCGGGTCCCTGCAGGAGAGGGATGAGGAGAGCCCGCAGAGCGGGGCCGTGGGGGTGCCCGGGACCCCCCCGAGCCGCCCGGGCTCCCCCTCTCCCCACAGTGGTTTAGAAAGCGCCTTTCCTAATTTATTGGTTTTTCTTCCTCGCAGGTGGAGAAATGGAGGGCASTGCTGGGCAGCCTGCCTGCGAGCCCGGCTTCCCGGGAAAGCGGCAGAAGGACATTGATTTATGATCAAAAGGGAAAAAGCAAAGCAGAATAAAAAGAATACTTAAGACTTAAAAACAGGGAAATCTCGTTTCTTCCTGTGTAGGTGTTCCCTGGGAATCTTTCATGTTAAACTTAAATGGAATTAAGAATGAGGGGAAAATCACCCTGGGACTCGCGTGATCCTTGTAGCCCTCTATTAAAATTAATCCAGGCATTGATCTGTACATTTTATTAATAGCCCGGCGCGGGGAGAGGAGCCGCCGCGATAAACAGCCGCAGCCCTCGCTCGAGCATCCCGGCTGCAGCAGGCTCCTCGCCTTGCTGTCACCTCGACGCCTGGTGATTTTATAATTGGTCTGAGTCGTTACCGTCCAAACCCCGCAGAACCAATTAGCCATCGTCCTCCCTGACCTGGGCTTTCTCTGGCGGGGGGGAAACTAAAGACTTAAAACGAAAAACCAAGAGCAAAGACCTAAATCTTTTTGGCTGCCTGATTAATAATCCTGTCAGGCCTATCACAGGCACTAAACAGTAATGCTGGTTGCAGCTGAATTTTTTATACTTTCTATTAATCTTTAATGATAGCTTGGTCACCTAGTCTCTTTTATCTTGTCAGATAAATGTATGGTTAACAGGATAATGAGATTTCTAAGGCTCTGTTCTAGCTTACAGCCATGCAGTGCATGGGGTGACCCCTGCCCCTGCCGGGGAGCGGAGCGGAGGTGATGGTAATTGCTGGATGTGCTGTGAATGTATTGGAAGCTGATGGATGGTTTAAACTTTGATTTGAGGTCAGGAGGTCCCTCGGCTCTGGAAGGCAACTGTGGTTTTATTACTTGCAGGATCTGATGGGGATGTAATTAGATTTGGCTATTGCTTTATTAATAAGTAATTGTTCCTACTATTGCTTTGGGTTAGCAAATATATTCTGCTGATAATTTAGGGCATTGATATGGCTTTATTTATTAATAAATGGGAATGTATATTTTTGCCTGTAGCAAAGACTAGCACGGAACTCTGTCTGGCCACTTCTCCTGGAGTGAAGGATTTGTTCTTTATTAATTCAATAATTAACCTAATTCTGGGAACTCAGCTCTGCCGTGGAAAGCGTGTGTGTGTGCCGGCTGCGGCGCCGGCAGTTGTGCGGCCGTGCGGGGTGCTCGCAGGATAGCATCCAGGGACAGGGACCTCGAGGGAAGGCTGAGATCCCCACGGGTGCTTGGCGCTGTGCCCGAGCTCTCCCCCGGCTCGAGCCCCCCCCGCCGCCTGGCCACCAGCCCCCCCGTGCCACCCCGGCCCCTYGGGGCACCCGCGGGGCTGCGGGGAGAGACCCCGGGGCCGAGGGCAGCTGGATTTCCCGGGGCGGGCAGATGTGAGCATCGTTGCGAGCATCTGAGTTTGCTCGCGGAGTCGGCTCTGGGCCATCGGAGCCCTCCGGACCCCTCGCTTCCCCCACCTGCATGCTGAGGGTGCTCTCCTCCACCCCCCAACCCCTCCCCATCACCCCCCGAGGCGCGGGCGCAGCCACCCCCGCAGGGAGGGACCCCCGAGCCCCCTCCGCCTCCCCGCGTGTCCGCAGCGTCGGCGAGCGGCTGCTCGGAGCGCGTCGGTTTGCAGCCCACCGCGGGAGATGCGTGGGGCTGGCTCCTGCCGGATGCCTTTTCCTTCCCCTTTTTACTTATTCTTTTATGTTCCAGAAAGCGCTGGGATAACGAGCTGTTTGCGGCGGTACCAGCAAGGTGCTGAGCACCTTGCCCAGCCCGATTTCCAAAGGGCCGTGGGTGCTCAGGGCGGGCACGCCGGAGCTGAGCCGTCCCCGCATGCAGCCGGAGCAGGCGCCCGTGTTTTGGTAGCAGGATGGCTTTTTGTTGCTTTGCTGCTCAAAGGAAGCTCCTTGCATTAATTATGTTACTATGTAGAAAGCTCTGGCCTGTCATACACTTCTTATCCTTTTTTTTTTTTTTAGCTCTGTTTTTCATAAAGTGGTCCTAAAATGACACGGAAAGCAGCTGCTTAAGCAATTGTGCCAATTAATGGGTCTCTGAAATTAAAACGCCTACACAGTCTAGATGAGATTTCTCCAGGAGGGAATTCAGCAATTGTCTTCATGATAATCAGGCTTGACTTGTCTTAGCACACATTAATAAAAAAGCAAATGCATTCAAAGAGATGCCCTTTAGTGGAGAATATCCACAATATAGTAATGAGTCTCCAAAAAAAAAAAGGAGGGGGGGAGAGAGGAGGGATGCTGAGCTGGCTCCAGCCTTTCCTTGGGGGAGGGAGACTTGTAATTCATGTCATGGACTCGCTGGATTCTCTTGCTGCAGCTGCTGAATGTAAATCTCCACTTGCTGCTGAAGCAGAGCAGCGGCAGCGGCTAAATGGAAAGGTCAAGGTGGGGTTTGAACCGAAGCTGGGCGCACGAGGGACGGGGATGGGGGCTCGGCCGGGGGCTGCAGGGAGCAGCGCGAATGCCAAACTCGTTATTTCCCCCGCTGTAACGATGCCGTCCAGCACCCCGTCCGGCCCTCGCCCTGCCTTTTGGCGCGGGGTCGGGGCAGGCACGTCCCGTGGGAGCTGCCGCTTGTGCCCTGCAGCAGCAGATTTCCCTGGGGYTTCTCCATCCCACCTGGGGTTTCTCCATCCCACCTGGGGCTTCTCCATCCCACCTGGGGCGGACAGAGGGACAGGACGGGCGGACGGGGTCCGGCAGCGGGGCCGGGTGGGCACCAGGGGCCGGAGCGGGCTCCTGCCCTGCGCCGTGGGCTCCTCTGCCCTGCGCAGGACGGGCACCGCGTCGCCGCTGCCGCCACCCCGGGCAGCCGGGGCTGTTTCCAGYGGGATCTGCGGGACAGGCAGCACCTGAGCTTGTTGGTGGCGATGGAAGGAGAGTCCCCGGCATCGGGACCGAGAGGCGCTGCGCGGTGCTGGCCACGCTGCCGCGGCGGCTGGCCCAGGTCTGGCTGGTGGGGGACCCACCGTGCGCCGCGGGCAGCGTTGCAGGGGACGAGGACGGGCAGGCTGGGCCACACGATGCACGGCACGTACCGGGCAGCGGATCGTGCTGGAGCAAGCTGCCCTGCTGCCGCCTTGTCCTCCCCTCCAGCCCTTGGGCTCCAGCTCTTCATTCGGGGCTCGGCAAGGTCCAGGCAAGGCACAGCCCAGCAGCCGCCTGCGCTGGTGTCTTCTGCAAGAGGGCCCTGCGGGGGGTTTGTAGGTCAAGTGTAGATTTGCAGCTGACTGACAAAGGGGTTTGCTCCAYCTGTAGAAGCGGAACATCACGGCCACCATCCGTGCTTGGGGGTTTTCTGGCATCTCCCTTGCTGGSTTGCYRCTGAAGGAGCTCGTGGCTCAGCCGYRGAAACCTCACGGYGGGGTACGGCATGGTGGCGAAGAGGCGTGTGGTTGTGAAACAAGAGCTCTYCGCTCCTTTTGGCTCCKCTTGACTTTGTTTTCAGCTGAAGACAGGAGAGAAGAGATACCTGGGCTCTTTAGTGGCCGTTCCTGCAGTGTGCGACAGTGACGCTTGCTGTGTTTTAGGAGGAAGCCAGCGATGGTGGTAGGCAGGGGCAGGCGCGCGGCACCGGCKGATGTGGAGCTCGGCTAGCACCCACGGGCTCGTCTGGGAGCCTCATGGGCAGCCGAAAGCCCCTGGGAGCTGTTGGCCTGACAGCATGATTCCTACACGCGGTGGATGGCCGGCTCGCCCAGCGCTGGAAGAGTCACGTCCCTTCTTGGCTCTGCTCAGCTGCATCCCTTTGGATGCTAAAGTGCCCCCAAGAGGGGACGGGTCCCATTGCCGTGCCCTCCACCCTCATACCGGGGGCTGAATTTGTGGTGGGTGGTTTTGCTGTCACCATTAATGTCAGGTGYGAGAAGGGAAACGTTGCGAGTAGCGCGAGATGTTTATTTTCCRCGTTAACAGCAATAATAAACTCTGTTATTGCAGCAGCGTTTCCAGCGCTGCCCCAGGAGTGCGTGTGACGGCTGTGATAGTCCCGGGCTTTTTGCAGCAGAAAATGCCTCCCCGGCGAGGCACTGGCACTAACGGCAGCGGCACTAACGACCCGCATGAGCCGGGCACATCACACGGAGGCTGCTTCGCTGCTGCTGCTGCTCCGGCCCTGGCTCCCCAGCCGCTGCCCCTGCGCGTCGGGGTGTTTGAGGGGGTCGTGGTGGAGGCATGGGCTCAGCCCGGGGCAGAGACCTGGGAAACCGAAGGAGTTTGTGTCCCCTGTTCACATGCACCGTGTGGCAAAGACCCAGCAGTTTGTGCGAAGGAGAGAAGCAGCTCGGAGGCAGTAGCGGCACTGCAGCGGGAAGGCATGCTCCCAGCAGGCATCGTCCTTCCCTCATCCTCGGGGAACGGCCGCCGGGTCGCTCCCCGCCGCACGGAGCAGCCGTGCTGGAGCGAGGGCGGTGGGGGCTGAGCCCATCACTGGCGCCGGAGCCGAGCATCCCCGCGGGAGGCCGGGGAGGGCGAGTTTCGGGGGTTTCTTCCGCTTCAGCCCTTTGCCATCGCGCTTAGGGCAGGGCGGCCGGGAGGGCAGGCGGGGGGACCCCAGAAGCAGGGAGGCACAGCTCCATCTCGCGAGGCCAAAGGGATGTGACGTGAAGCTGCTTCTGCACTTAACTGCGGGTCTGGCCCGGAGGGAGGGATCTGATCTCACACCAGAACGTGATGAATTCCCCATGTCCCTCCCCAGTGCATCATTAYCCTATTTCTGGAAACAGGGACTTGCACTAGTGTTAAGTGGACATCCTATTTTTCCCCAATGTAGACAAGGTTTAAGAGCGTAAGTGAAACCGTTCAGCTCTATCCCATGATGCTGAATTGGGTTGTTCTGTCTGAGAGCATCATCCGAATGACAAGGCAAACGCCGGGCAACGTGGACACCCACGCAGGGATGCCCCGTGCCCACAGCACGGCGTCCTGGCAGTGTCCCAGCGGGGACCACCGCGTCTGCACGGTGCATACGTGTGCACGCCTGCAGGTACGCGGGTGCTGCAGCCCGAGGAACGTGCACAATTATCCCTGCGTTAGGCACTTCGTTTCCTTCCCCTCTTAATTAACTGCTCTGGTGGTGGAGCTCTGTTTATGTTTGTTTGGTGGCTGCAGCCTTCTGACAGTTTGTCTGGAAAAATTCTCTCCCCCCCTCCGCCCCATTATTTTCATTTCAAAAATTTAACAGGCTTTAAAACCAAAAGTATTTAGAGCAAACGCGATCTTTCTGTGTGCAAAACTGATGAAAGAAAAAGACTTATAGCGCTAAAATCCACCACTGCTGCTTATATATGAAAGCAAAGCCTTGAGTTCCCATAAAACTAATTAGAGGGGGACTGGCACGAGCGGCTGCTGGGCTGGAGCCTGCGGCAGGGTCCCTTTGGCCGTGCTCCGGCCGTCCCGTCCCGCGCTGTCCCCCGGGGCCATCCCGAGCCGCTCCTGCTGCCTCTGCCCTCAGCCCGGCTCTGCCTGGGGTCCGGTCCCGCGGCCCCTCGGGCGCCCGGGGGCTGGGCAGGGGCTGCCGGCTCGGCCCAGGAGGGCAGGGGAGCCTGCAAAACATTCACTAATTTTTTTTAATCCTCGATAGTGTTTTAGATTTTCAGAGCCATCCTGGTTTGAGCAAATATTTTGATTGCAACTAAGTGAGAACATAACAAATGCTGTTTAGACAAAAGCAACACATTCACTATTAGCTTTAGACAATTTGTCCTAATATTGTTTTGAATCATGCATTTATTCCCCCATAAAGATTTGATTACTTTGCTTGTTTCATTAATCTTTATTTGTTTAATCATCTGCTAAATCTGTTTAATCATTGGTTTAAGTGGAAAGATTACATGAAGATATTTAATGCTTAGTGCCAGAGCTGCCCTGACATCTAATCCAGCRCTCTCCTATATCGCTTCTTATTGCCCTGGGTCCTTGTTTTCTGCGGCAAGCACCCGGGCTCCCACCCGCTGGGGTTTTCCCGAGTCGTCTGTCATTTCCCAGCCCTCCACCAGCGGCGGGTGGCAAAACCAAAGCAGAAAACCCTCACCGCCTGCCCGCTGTAACGCAAATGTTTGCCCAAATGTTTGCCCAGTGCTGGGGGTGATAGGGCTTGCCCAGGTGAGGCGGGAGCCAGGGTTGGACCATCCTGGACCATCCAGGTTTCTCCCACTGGATTTCGTGAGGTGAAGTCAATTCCCCTGGGAAGCAGAGGTGCAGCTGGAGATGGGCACCAGCATCTTTTGTACGGACCATGTCAGGGGAATTCGGAGACCTTAAGCTTTGGGGGCAGAAATGGGTAATTGTGGCTGCAGCAGCACCTGCAGGTTAAAGCCACCCTTAAGCCTGAAAAGAGGAATATRTCTTCAGGCAATTTAGCAAGGACACTCAATGCAGTAGTTTAATAATGATTTTSTTTTTTCCCTGGCTTCTCCCCACTCTCAGACGGCTCGCCAGCCCCGCTCTGCCGATGCCGGCCGCCCGTCCCGCTCCTCTCTGCCCCCGGCCGAGGGAAGGGATTAATATTTCGTGCGATGGCCATGTTTTTGCTTGCAGARGCTCGGTAGGAAACATGCAATATTTCAGCAGCTCTCGTGTTTGTCTGCTCTTGTAATCAGCGGCCTCAATCACGGGTACGATATTTTATGAATTAATAAAAAAAAGATCATGGACGGTCTGGCGGGACTCGGAGAAAAATGCGCACGGCAGAATTTTAATGAGCACGGTGGGGAATTTCAGCCCTGACGGCTTTGCTGGGGGGGGGGGRGRATGKTTTTTTCCTTTCCCCCCCTTTTTCTCTCCAGCATCCCCGTGGGGGTGCACGGTCCTGCCTCCCCGGGGCAGGGGGGTGCCGGCCACCCACCGGGCAGGGCTGCACCCGCCCCGGCACTAATTGCACCGACCATCCGGCGATTCGTGGCATGCACCGGGCACTGGCGGATCTTTTATGGCAGATCTTGTACTCATTACTGAATAATTCATCGTTGCATTAATGTCTTCAGATCCCACCGCGCTCCCGCTCTCTCCTCCTCTTGCTGCTTTGCTCTGCCCACTTGGGAAAACTTTATTATGCCTTGCTCTGACGACAGAGTATACAGATAAAAGATAATTGCTTGGCTTGACTCCCCCATTGATATGAAAATAAGATTTAAATTATTCACTTCAGTTTAAAGGTTAGTTGAAGGTTATTACAGGGGATAAAAAAATCACTCTTCATAACATTTCTGTTGGAGATGAGACAGGTTTGAAAGGCCTAATTTGCACGGCAGGCCGAGGCGGCTTGTTGTGAATAAACCGAGAGACCCTCAAGAGATTTTAATCGCCAAGAAGTCAATTATTTATAAGCAAATTACGCTTAGCTGCTCGGATATATACAACATAGTTAGTCATGAATAGGAACAAGATGGAACCTATATAACTTAATATACCTCCCGTTGTACAATAGCGAAATCTTTACCCGGCGCTTTCCTGCCTCTAATCCCGGCTGGAATTTAATGAGCGGCTGAATTTCAGAGGGGGGGGCTGATCCCGGCTCCCTTGGACTCCTGTTTATTTTATTCTTTCCCTTCGGTCTCTCGGCTTCCAGCCTCCATCTCCAGCTCCCTTTTGTGTTGCCGCCTTGTAAATGGAATGAAAGGATTGTAAATTTTCCTGCCGAGCAATAGGTCTTGAAAGCGGGACGTCACTTTGCCAAGCGATTGGCTTTACCCAAGCTTTCACTTAATGCTCTTTTATGTAGGAAACTATTTTAGCGTCTGGTGCTGGGAGAGTGGCAAATCTCCTGTACAGAGTTAATAATTAATGCCGTGGCGGCTTCTGGAAGTGGGGCTGTATTTCAGCAGTGGGCTCGCCCTGACCGCAGCGCGCTCTATTAATCATCTGCAGTCGCTGCTATGCAAATAAATAGCTACGGAAAACYGAAATCGTTGCCCACTGTGCAACGGGATCCCAAGCCTCTGCATATATAATACGGCTGCATAAATCACTATTTCTGTATGACTATATTTGTGTAAAGTATACATGTAATAGAAAGATTATGTATTCAGGCTTCAAACGTAGGTGCATTAAAAAGACATCTACATCTTCCAGTTGGATGCCTGCGTTAATACAGGGAAATGCAAACGCGCTTCTCCACCCTGGGGTGAGCATCGCCCCGGAGGGGAGCCCAGGGCTGGCAGCTCCTTCCCCCCATCTCCATCGTGCTCGACAGCCTGCAGACGCCAAGCATCGCCGCCCAGCTGCCTTTGTGGCAAMCCCCCCAGTACCTGTCACCCCGAGGACCGGGGCTCCCAAAGGCTCTSGGTCCGCCAGACCTGGCTTTGGGTTTGTCATTGCTCTGCCAAAGCCGGACGGTGCAGGCTGAGCGCTCTCCTTGGGCTGAAATGATTTGAGTTTTGGGGCAACTCCAGCTGAAATAATATATCCGTTTCCTGGAGTGTTTAGAGGGAAAAAAAGCCTTCGCTTTGCCTCCACACATCGCCGGCAGTGGGTTGTGATTGCTCCAGAGAGCTTTCCCAGACCTGAAAGCTGTCAGGACAGGCTCCTCTAAGGGATGCGCCATGGTGGCTTCGCTGAGAAGCGGCCACGTCCGGCTGAATTAGGAGCCTTTGGGTAATTTCTGTATGGAAAACCCTCCCCACAGGGCAGCAGCTCCAGCCGCCGGGGATGCCCATGGAGCTGGGTCCCTCCCGCCGCCGCGGCCCCGGTGCATTGACGGTACCTGGGCCCCTTCAGGTGGGCAGGAGCTCAGTGTGCTCTAAGGACTGTTGTTAAAAAAATAAAATTAAATCATTCTAGTTAAGAAGAGATCAGTTCTAAAAATAATTAAAGCCACCACAACGTGGATGTTGTGTTCCTTGTATCCCTGTTGGAGATCACCACTTTGCTGGGGGGGGTTACAGCAGCTTTTAGAAAACGATGAAAATACAACCACATTTGGAAGGCAAGGCCGGCTGTGAGCTCCACGGCAGCTTTGCCATCTGCACTTGCTTCACCTGTGCAGTGCAAACTACTTCACTGTGGGATTTGAGAATTTTTTATCACAGTTTTTTTTATGCAATAACACTGTAAAATATTTGCCAGTCTGCTTTCGTTGTGTTACCGCTTGACTAGGATATTCTGCCTGTTGGTTTTTTTTTTTAAATGCCACTAGTTTTCAGTGAAATTGCCAAGTTTTGGCAATGGAAAAGGGTATAGGCAACAAACCCTGCAGTCCTCATTGGACCTAGAAGATGTTTTGCTTTTTTAAACTAGATTTCTCACACACGTCCTGCAGTGCAGATTCCTATCGGTACAGATTTCTGCGTGTTGCATGTCAAAAACACAGACCCAGCATTYTCCAGTGGGATATGAGATGGAAGAAGCATTGAAATGTGGACTCCCCCTCCCCAAAGCCGGACCATCCAAGCACCAGCGCTGCTGCTCACCCTCCTTTTGCAAGGGCRGCCGAGCCTGGCGCGGGCAGGGGCGGCTTTGGGGCCGGGGCGACGGCAGCACAGCCCCCGGGAGGCCCCGGGGAGCACCGTCCCCCTGCACCGGCTGCCCCCTCGCCCCTGCCGCCCCCCGCCCGGCCGGGGGCCGATCGCCCCCATGCAGCACCGCGGGGCCGTTGCTGCAGAAGTGCTGCTAATCAGGCGTCGTCCTCCGCAGCGCGATCAGAAAGCCTGCGAGCTGTCAGGCGGCGTTATTTATGCGTGTATATTTTGTTTGAAATGAGATGTAAGCAAAGCCCATGTGTGCCTCCGATCTCCTTTGTAGCAGAAGAAAGGGAAGAGGGAAGAATATGTTTGCAATCATGTCTGGCCCTTGATTTGCAGCTTTGCTCAGTGTCGATCCGGGGTCTGGAGCATACCTGCCTCTGTAGGAAAGCAGGAGCTGAGCTATTTCTGTATGCACAGAGGTGTCGTGTTCGAGTTAAACCCTTTTACCTTTTATTTAAAATTCACAGAGGCTTGACAGGTAATCTCAGGAGCTGGATCATTATGGCAGCTAAAGCTAACCTGTAGCAAACGATGCCTTGTAAATCCCTTGGCTAAAGTAATGGGCTTTATTCTGCCTCCCTTTYCTTTCCACAATTAGTGCTCCAGACCCCAGGGTGACAACCTTCGCTCAGCAGCAGGAGGAGGACGGAGCCCTGCAAAAGCACTGGGAGCTGCGGGTGCCTTGGGTGGGGAGCGAGACCCGCGCGTTGGCCCCCGGGGCGAGGGGCGGACGAGGCAGCCATCGCCCACCGCTGCTGCAGGGCCACCCCAGGGTGCCGGTGAGGGGCCGCGGGGCCGCCCCAGGGTGCCGGTGAGGGGCCGGGGGGTCTGGGCTGTGTTTCCCCCAAGCACGGCCCTTGGTGGCAGGGAAGTGCTGGGCGATGCGCTGGCAGCCCCGCTCAGCTGTTGGGCAGGGGTGGGGGGCTCGGGGGCTCCCCGCTCCCCAGGCTCTGCCCTGCATTCGGGCTTCAGCCCCCGCATCCCTGGTGGAGACCGTGGAAAACCAGGAATTGTTCACCGGGACGCCCCAGCCGGGCGCTGCGCTGATGCGGAGCAGCCGTTGGTGCTGCCCGGGTCCRGCCCCTGCCGTGGGCAACATCTGCAAATCTTATCGATGCGTTAGGAGGGAGAGGATGCAAGACCCTGGGTAAAGCCTGAATTAATACAAAAATCCCCAAAGAGTCCCACCAACCACGCCAGCCCTCAGCAAGTTTCATACAGAATCCTGCTGAGAGGAATAAACCGGCTGCAAATGATCTTTACAGATACCCAAAACAATAATAATAGTAATAATAATAAYAATAACAACAATAATAATAATATGCCTGGCTTCCCTGCAGCCCCAGCCTGTCTCCATGGCAGTGGGAGCCGGGTCCCGGTGCAGGCGCTGCCGCCGGCTCTGCCGGGGCGGTGGAGGCTGCGGTCTGCGTTTTCACCCAGCCGTTGCGCCGTGCCTGGGCGGGGAGAGATTAGTGAACTAATTGGGTGGAATTGGTGGAGCTGGAATACATATTGACGGGGTTGTCAGGATGATTATATTGCTGAGGGCATGTACAGCTGGGGAGGGAGCGCTTTGATCTCACAGAAACCATGTTGCYGTCTCCTGTTCTCATTATCAGAGGTGCCTTGGGAGCCTCTTTTAAAGCACCCCGAGACGTCCGTCCCCGGGACCTGGGAGGTGGAGAAGGCTGATGGGGCAGGAAGGCTGCGGGGTGAAGCGGCACGGGGACCAAAAGCGGCATCGCCGGACCCTGCTCCGGCAGCGGTGCAACCAGCGCCGGCCAGAAACGGGTGAGACTCGGCATCCCGTGCCCGCGCCTGCCCACCGCTGTCCCGTTATCCGCAGGGAATTGCTCTGCCTTATTACCCGGGGAAGCTCTGATAGTAACCCGGCCTCGCTTCACAGGCAGAGCGTGCTTTCCTTGCTGCACCGTAACCTCCGGCACCGGGTATCAGCTTTCCTGGTGTTAAGTGCCCGTGAAATGAAATACTCATCAGGGGAAAAATTGCTTAGGAGGGTTAAATTGGAGTGCCCCACACGAGGCAGCATCCCTGGGCGTTTCTGGGGGAGGAGGAGGTGCCAGCAGCGCTTCTCCCCTCCCGAAACCCCGCTGCCTTAGGGGAGCCTGGAGCAGAAAATACTGCCCAGCTTTTCAGCAGCTAGTGATGAGGCTGGGCCCCTCGTGCACTCCCACGTTCAGAGGTATAAAAATTCCTCTTAAATCATTCAGTGGTTCTCTAATGTATTCACAATGTGGACTATAGAACAAGATCTGAAACACTCTTTTTTTCCAGTAAGACTATTAAATGGTGACACTTTGACACCAGCAAGAAGTATATGAGATTAAAAAGTAAAAACTGCATAGAAATCTAAGTGCCTTCGCATACTGTTAGAATAAAAATTGCTGTTAGGAGCATTAAAATAGAGTACTTGTCAGGAGCGACGGATTCCAGAGACGTGCCTGCTGGTTTCTGCGGCATCAATGCATGTGGTTTCCTCTTAGGTAAATTACAGAGCGTTTAGAGGAGGCAGAGGATGCACTCGCAGGYGTTAAGGTAGAGGATGAAGGTGCAGAGGGAGGGATGGGCGGCACGCTCCTGGACCAGGGCTGGGGTGCAGCCTGTCCTCCTGGGTGATGCGGATGGTGAGGGACTTGTGGGGTCCTGGGGAAGCCGTTTCATCTGCCCGTGACATTTGAAATCCCCTGGAGGCAGCTGGTGGATGAAAGCAGGAGACGAAGGAGCCGGCTTTTCTTGGCATGATTAATCATTTATTAGCTAATCAAGAACGCTTGCAGGAGATGAGGAGAGCGAGAGAAGCTCATTTCTAATAGGAATTAGTTAGCTTACGGTTATTTTTTCCCTTTACTCTGATTTTCCAAGGAAAYGATGCTTGCGGAGGTCTGCTTTTCCAGCAGTCACCCCTCCCTGCTTTCCAGCACCCCGGGACCCCCTTGCAGCCCGGCCGGGCACAGAGCAGCAAGGAAGCAAACCAAGGGGTACTGGCCTACTTCAGATGAAATTTCTGCTGTTGCTAGCAGGGGGATCCTGCCCCACGTGCKGCCCTGGGCAGCTCAAAGGAGCCGCTGCGGGCTCCGGGCTGCAGGAAGCCCCGTGGACCCCCGGCTCTCCCCACAAACGCAGCACGGTGCGCGGGCGCCGTGAGCAGCTGACCCCAAAGGCTGCTGGCTATGGGAAGGCTGTTCTGGCACCGCTGCCGGCGATCGGGCACGTGCCAAACTGGATTGACTCCTGCTTGGTTGTGATATCCCATTCCGCCCAGCAGGAATCTCTTTGAATTGCAGCTGGCAAGGCAGGAGCTTGCAGCACGGGGCAGAGCGGTCGCACCGTCAGCCCTGTCAGGGAGAAGCGTGTTTACAAGCCAAGGCAAATCTGCAGCTGTTGCTGCTGCTGCGCGGCGTACGTGCTGACACGGCTGTGCACGGGCTTCGTGCTGGCGCAGGCTGGCAGGATCGTGTCCCGCGGCGCAGCCGGCAGCACGGAGGTGTGCGTGGAGCTGCTCCGAGGGCAGGTAGCATCACTGCGTGTAACGCCGCGGTGTCCTCGGGGGCTCCTGCCGGGCACAGCGCTCTCCATCAGAGGATGTACACAGCAAAAGGAGTCCGGGAGTGGATACGGAGATTGTCCTGGTCGCCCACCCCTGCCATCTTCGGCAAACCACGTCTCGGAGGGGTGCTGGCACGGGAAGCCATCAGCATGCTGCACCTCCCTGCCAAGGTCAAGCCAAGGCTCCAGCCGTCAGATCGGACGGCGTGCTCCCATCCGGGACTCCTCGCCACCGTGTCTTCATGCCCTACAGACAAACATGTCATGGCCTGGGAGAGAGAGGGAGAAACGGGAGAGGAGCCGAGGAGCCCAAGCGGGCAGAGGCAGGAGGAGTGCCCGCATGTCTGCGGGGAGCTGGAGGACCAGGAGAAGTCTGGCGGGGGGAAGCCGCCCGCCCCGGCCCCGGCTGCAGCCCAGCCTGCGCACGGGAAGGCGGGCAGATCCGGACCCGCTTGCCGTACCATCGCGTGCGTCCCTCCGGCATCTCTGCCCTGGCATGGAGTGAGAGGGGAGCTCAGGCTGGGCCGAGCCCCGGGGAAGGGCTCCCTGGGAGGAGATGCTGCAAGCCGGAGCCGGGGCAGGCAGGGGCAGGGTCCGTGCGCGCTCCGGAGCCGGGGGTTGCCCTGAGCCCTGCACCAGCCCCCGGTGCCGGGGCAGCCTTTCYGAGTTGTGGGAAAACGCTCTCCTGAGTTGTGGTTCTCCGGAAAGATCCCTGGAAAGGCACCGWGGGCAGCAAACCAGGAGCTGGTCATAAGACTCTGCAGCTTTGCAGGGCATCAGCCTCCTCCTGGGTTTTCCTGTAGGGTCGAAGGGCTGCGGCTGGCCACCGCCGCCTCGGCCCCTCTCACGGGAGCAGCAAAATAATTAGTGGCTTTTGTTAAACCTCCAGCTCCTGGAATTGTGTCAGGTGAAAATCTCCGCTTCCTTAGAAGAGAGTCAGATTTCAACCTTCATGGCTTGAAAATATGAAGGCTAGTCTCTCAAACTAAATAAAAATAAGACAAAATATATTACATTTTAAAATCTTGTGACATTTTGGGGACTGAGTCATGATTTTTGAATGTTTGGAACCAGTAACGCTGCAATCAATTTTGCTGCTTCCTTGGATGATTGCTTTCAGAGAGGTTTTAATTCTACTATAAATACTTCAGCTTTACAACAGCAGTCTCAGTCAGATATGCAATAATACCCAGTTCTGCATTTCAGGTAAGGCTTTAAACTAAATTAAATCTCCTCAGTATAGCTAATCAGAGATTAGCTTTGATCACAGTTTGTTAGCCCAGGCCAATCCTATTCAAATCCTSTGGCAGACCTAATATCAGGAGTGCTTTGTCCTGTGCTTATAACATGAAGCCCCATCCCCAGGGCAAGGCAGAGGAGCTTTTTTCTCTTCTACTTTTAGATATTTCTCTACAGGCAGTGAAACGTCTCTCTGGTGCAGTCGATGTCTCCTGCTGCCCTGGGACGGTTGGTGGTGGACGCCCAGGCGGGCACTGGCTTTAGGTCCGACCTCTACCAGCTCCCAGCCTTTCCTCTGGGCTTTCCTCCCTTCCCCCTGCATCCAAGGAGAGGGAGAAGATCCGTACTGGAAATGGGAAGAGGTAATGGAAACAGGAGTTGGGGCGTTTTGCTAGAGCCTGGCTATTGAGTACCAAGAACGMCACCGTGTCGAGATCCTCGAGTTCAGGCTTCATAATCGCTATTTGCTGCTTTCTACTTTATTAGGTATATTTTAAAGCAATGGAAATGGTGGCTTTCTCTTCCAGCATAAGGGGTGCAACAGCAGAGCGAAATCAGGTAGGACCTTGGTGCAACAGAGGTTACTTTCCAAGGGCTCCCAGAGATGATGGGGGTCTGCAGAGGTTGCTCTGCCTACCCCTTGCAGCACACGACTGCAGTTGCATGCACGGACATGCGTGTGCACGTGTGCCTGCTAACCGTACGGTGCCCCGTCCTGCGCCTCGATGGGGTGTGAGCATTGCCGTGCCCTCTGCCAGCAGCAGCAGAGCCGAGGGCAGCAGCTGGGCTCATTTTGCCGAGACGTAGCTGCAGAGGACGCAGCGTAACGCGGGAAGCCTTGCGCCGAGCTCTTCCTCTCCTGCACCCACTGCATGGCACTCGCTGCCCTCCTGTAATGACTTGAACCAACCCTTCCTCCTGGTTAGAAATGTCCTCCGTTGTTGTTGTTCCTCTGTATTATTTATAGCCCAGTAAGTGTCTGAGATCAGGAACGCTGATACTGCTGCTACCCAGCAGTATTCTTGTCTGAAACAATATAGTTTGACTGTTGCTATCGATTTTAGGGGGTTATGCAATGGGTAAGAGTTCCTTTGAGCCAACTGGTATATTAAGCAATCATTTCTATAGCAGATGACATAACTCCCCCGGCATCAGTTTGCCCTAATGGGCCTGGTATTACTCATGTGCTAATTGATTGGGCATGGAGAGGAGAAAAACTAAATTCACTTGCGAGGCGATTTTTATGGCCAGGCTCATAACAGAGGTAATTTGCTGAAAACGTTCAGTCCCTCTCCGGTTAGGTACCATCATCTGTGTTCCCGCACTCCATTTCCATGCCACTCTTCAATCAACAAACTGGGCTCCATTTGGGCCATCCGAGGTAAAATCCCCAGGGAGTCACCGTGACAGAGTATTTCTTCCTTCTCTGCGTTGTGCTAAAACGTAGAGGGAGATCAGGAGCGGCACGCAGAGACCTGCTGCTGGCTCTGCTCGGGGAGCCCTGACGATGCCGGACCTCGTGCTCCGCTTCCCGGCCCCAGGGAAGGCTTCGGAATAGCTCCGGTTGTCCTGTTGAAACACTCTGTTTTGGGGCAAAAYGTTTATTTCTGCAGCAGTCAGAGAGAGTTTCATCCCCGAAACATTTGTGCCTGCATCTCCTGCGCACAAATCCACAGGGAGGGGGAAATCAAAGCAAACCCTCCTCCTCTGCTGTTACGAGACCTGGAAGTTTAACAGCCCTGGGAAGGTGGCTAAAACCTTGACTTGACCTCTCATCCCAAAGGCAGCCCCTTGAAAACCCCAGATCTGTCCCGTGTCTCTGCCCGGGTGATGCTCAGCCGTGACGGGAACAACCTGCTGAGCCCGGGCGGGTGGGCAGCACCCCCGCTCAAGGGCAGATGCTTTCAGGCAGTCGGGGATATTTTCTAACAGATGAGGACTGGTGCCTTTGAAGTCGTCAGCTGCCTGCCTGAAAAATCAAAACTGGAGCTTAGAGCAGCTTGGACTATCACTAGATCTTGGAAGAGATGTCAGAGACTGGTCCTTGTTATCTTCCCAAAGACTGATGGGTTTCTAAAGCCGACAAGGTGAGCTCGTGTATGTGTAACATCTCGCTAACCTGAAATTGCTGAAATTTTCCCAGAGCTGGAAGAAAGCCAGTCAGTCCTGCAGGAAAAAAAATACCGAAAGGCTTGTTCTGGACTCTGCTGGATCATGCTGTTGAGCCAGATCAGATGCACTGTAAAATTTTGGGCAGTCCTTTGGTGGAGATTGAGGCTGGGAGAAAAATGCCGAGCCATCCCCATCCATCCCAGCAGAGCGGGAGCTGGATCGGCCCTTCTCCGGGCGGCGTGAAGGATGCTGCTGCAGAGGGGCGACGCCGGCTCCATCAGCATCAGGCTGGTGCAGAGAAAAAATGCATCTGTCATCACATGCCCGGGCAGGGAACCTCAGCGGGGACTGGCTGTGGCCACRACCTGCACCGCGCTTATCTTTTGGGAGGGAAGTCTTGAGAGGAGGCTTGACGAAATGACTCGAGCTGGCGGGAGGTCTGGCCCCTTTCCCCAGGGCCCCGYGAGATAAGGGTCTGCAGGAAGCCTGGGGCGGGATTCCCACCTGCTTGGTGCCTCCTGGCTTTGCAGAGGGAAGGAAGACGGTGAAGCAAGACGAGGGAGGTGACACAGCGCAGGCTGCCACCCCCTCGTCACCGTGAGCGGCTGTGTCCCACGGAGCAGCCACGCGCCGGCGGAGCGGCGGTTTGTAACGGTGAGAGCGGAGACGTTTGGAGAAGGAGCTGTCGGTTCGGGATGCAACAGGAATCTGCGGTTTATCCAGCGGGAAAACTTCCCTCCCACGGCAGCCCCTTCGGAGGCGAGCTGGGGCCTTCCTCCGTGGTGGGTGGGATGAGGGTTTCTGGTGGGAAAACAGTGCCTTTGCCCTCCTCCTCGTGGGGGGGTTGGTTTCCCCGGCACGGCGCTGCTGGCGGGGCGGGAGGCGCGGGGCGCGCTGTCCCCCGTGCAGCCCGCGGGTGGGTCGCGGGTGGGCTCGGCGGGTGCACGGCCGGCCACAGCCACACGGTGGTAGGCGCGTCCCTCCGCGGAGAGCGGGGGACGGGGCTGCCCGAGCCGGCCGAGCCCCCCGCCGAGCCCCCGCCGCAGGATCGGGCCCCGCGCCCCCCGCGCAGGGCAGGGCTATCCCCGCTCTGCGGTGCAGCATCCCTCCGCTCCGACCCTTCTCCCTGCACCCCCTGATCCGGTTAATGCCTCCAGCCATCCCTTCCTCCTCCTCCTCCTCCTCCTCCAGCCGCTCCCCGCCTTCGTCCCTGCCGGCTGCAGGGGCCGGCTCAAAGCGCGGGGGGCTGCGGGGCTTGGCCCGGGGTCACCGGGCATTTATTTGTTCGGGTGGGATATTTGCATCCTGTTCTGGTTGCACTGTGAGCATCTCCAGTCGTTAGGGAGCTGTTTGCTTTGGTATGACCTTTGTATCCGTGGAAGAGGCTCCAGACAAGGTCAGCTKTAATAATAACAAGGCTGTCTTCCCGCGATCGATGCGGGCGCTCTCCCCAGCACAGCTCCCTTTTGCACCGTCTGCACATCGCGGTCCCTCCGTCAGACGGTGTCACCAGCAGAAATGACGTTAGAGACACACGGACTCCAAACGCTGAGTGGATGGAAGTCTTATTGCTGCCAACGAAGGAATTTTCCTCACCTGTTGGTTTGTTCCAAACTAATCCATTCCTCCAACTGGGCAAACAGTTTGGCTTGGCTGCCCTCCCGTGACTCAGCAGCAAAATGTTTAATGGATCGATAGCCCCGTGGCTAAACCCTTCGCAATGCTGTCAATAAGGCTGTGTGCTAACAAGGCCATCGAGACAGAGCTATTTAATTTGGGGTGAATTGTGTAATTCTGATACCCTCTTGCACTGGTTACGATAGGTTGTTTAGAGACTTCGGAGTGTATAAAATCTATTTTGCTTAAGGAGATTTCCAAGACAAAACTACCTCCAGGAGAAGAAGATGAAAAGGGATGCGGTGCCTGGGCACTTTCCTGGCGGAGGGCTCTGCAYGTAGGAAGCATCGTTAAGGAGCCGTGCATCAGCGATCTCCATCAGAGCCGGGCGGGAAGCGAAGGGCTGCCTCGCAAGGCAGCAACCCTCTTCAAAGTGTCATAAACCAAAACTTTTCCTTTTCTGCAGAGGAAAATGCCCTCAGATTCATTTCGGGTTAATGAAAACATTTCACCRAAAATTTGACTTGACATTTAGTTACACTTATAAGAGATAATAGTAATTATAGGTAATGACAACACCTCAGAAGATGAAACCCCAACTTTTTATATGATGTCTCTGTTGGAAAATTTCTGTTCATTTCTGGAATGATTTGTGCAATACAGTGAGATCTACAAAGTGTTATTTCAGCTTCGGGGAGGCCACAAAGGAGCAGGATGGGGCTGCAGGAGCTCGAGCTCCCCGTGCCCTCCTGTGGGCTCTTCCCTCTCCCAGACCCACCACAGCACCCATGGCCCTGTGTCCTTGCTGGCACCCAAGCTTATGGGGAGCAGAGGGGTCGCGTTAGTCCTTTGACAGGCTATGGTGGGGCCATCCCATGTGAACTTGCTTGAAATTAAGGCCACAGTGGATAGCAAAAAAATTCATGTATAAAATGCTGAGGAGCCAGGCAGCATTGGTGTGGGCTTCCAAAATGCTGCATCTCAGCTCAGAGTTTATATTTGCTGAACCCCAAAGCTTCTGAAATCCAAGTTCTGCATGTGAGGAACTTTAAATTGTATTGGGTGGGGAATGTTCCCATGTGCGACTGATTTATAAGGCAGGATGGCTGCGGGCCTGACCACGTTCAGCTGAGCTTTGCTCCAGGCTTCATTAGGAACATGATCACACCCAGGCTGTTTGGTGGCTTTGGCCTCCTTTTAGAGTGTGCTACCAAAGGGATTTTATTTCAAAAATGGGAAAAAAAAAAAAAAAAAAGGAAATTTTCCTTCTGAAAAGCACATTTCTTTCCYGAGCAGCAGGAGACCYAGCTYGCCCAYGGCTGTCTGCAGCACAGCTCTCCTCTGCCCGGGACCCGCGGAGCTGCTGGAGGAAACCCCAGCACCAGCACCAGCACCCTGCCCTTCGCTGCCGCCGGGCATCCCCGGGGCACCGAGCAGGGCACATCACCGCGCTGCCCTGACCGACACTTCCATGGTGCTACATAACAACTTCATCACAGTTAGGGATGCTCTGGTGTTTCTGGAAGTGCTGGTAAACCCATTTGTTAACCCCTTTTCTTCCCTTGTCCTCCAGGCTGCTGCCTCCCCACCAGCGTTTCACCCGCTCCCTGGTGCTTCCCGGTCTCCTCTGGCTGAAGCAATGAGGGGGTCCCTGGGGAGACGGGGATGTTTTGTTTGCACAGGGGTGCACGTAGCCCCAGGGAGCGGCRGGTCGGACCATCGCATCCCTGCCCGGAGAGGATCTATGTACAAAAAGGATGCTGTGCTGGAAGAACCCATTCGGCATGGGCTGGCGAACCTGAGCACCGACCCCCATGCTTCTCCATCCCACCGCGGTTTTGGCGAAACATTGTGGCAGATGGTTTCCTGGTTTTCCTCCCAAAAGCTGAAGCGGGGGAGCTGGTCGGAGGAGCAGCCGCAACCTGYCTTCGAGGATGAGCAGGGATGAGCATGCAGACACCGTGGGTCCCTCCTGGTTGTAGCCTGGTGTTTAGGATTTAACCTGCGKCTCTGAGGTCTCCTGGCCAGGACTCCCGCCTCTGCCCCCGAAATACAAGTCTAATCAAAACCCGCTGGTTTGCAGCAGCAGCYGGGCAGGGCAGGAGCTCGGGGCCCTGCCGGGGCTGCCCCGTCCTCGGCCAGGCTGGCTCGGGTGAGAAGAGAGAAGTCTTCCAAAAGGAAAGCTTTTGGTCTTGGGAAAAAAATCCTAGAATTTTAGTTTAAAAAATATAAAGTAATTAGCACATTTTCAGTGAACAGCTTCAGGTGTTGAGTTTTGCTTTTGATTACAACTGTCAATTGTTTTTTATTACAACTGCCATGGCTCTTTGCTGGTGTTGTCCRGAATTAAAATTTCAGTAGCAGTGAGTTTAAAAAACAATGCCGGGTTTATGAGGGCTTTTTTATTTAAATGTGTTATTTCAGTTAAGGTGAATTCAAAGCAAACAGCATTTGCTGCCACCCGCTGTATCTCTTTAATGCAGGTGATGTGTGGGGATGCCGGCGGCACCCTGCTCGCCTGCGCTCAGAGCACCCGGTGCCATTATCTGTGTTTGAACAGAGGGAAGCACCAAGCAAAACCAACAAACGGCCGGAGAGGAGCTGTCTGGGATCAAATCAAACCACGGAAAGCTGGGATTTATGGAGGGAAACGGCAACTTCTCTTGGTTTCAGTCGAGGCTGAAGGCACATCTGTCCCTGGGCCCTTCCACAAACATCTGGTGTATAAGGCGGCGGCGGCAGCAGCAGCAGCCAGCTAAATTGCTAGTGGGAGACCGAGACCTCGATGTGATTCAGGCTGCATRACCACAAATGGTTTGCACTTGCGGCGGGCTGGGATCCGTGGCCGAGGCGGCTGCCAGCGGGGTCCGGCGGCCGCTGCGAGTCCCCGTCGGGTGGAGGCGGCCGCTCGGACACAYGGCCAGAGGCGACTCCGAGCCGGCTTCCCTCCGTACCTGGGACACGGGGAAGGGACCCAGGTAGGATCCAAACAGCCTCCCGAGGAGCCCTGCGCTGCGAGCGCGCCGAGCCGCACGCTGCTTCCCTGACCTAGTTTGTTTTTTTTTTTTTTTCCTTTTTCACAGATGAGCACTCCATCTGCAAGAGATTGTTTCTTGACATGAAAAATTTACTTTTTAATGGGCCAAACTGCTGCAGTCTCTAAGTTGGATCCAGAATAACCTCTTAGCACATCGCTCTAAAGGGATCTCCAGCCATCACCCATGAAACTGAAACACAGTTTGTACTAAAAAGCCATTTACAAGCCATTCCCTCCTTGTCTTCTTGGTTTCATGCAGCTGTTGTAAAGCTCCAGCACTTGCTTCTGGAAATGGAAAATYATATTTTGGAACCACACTGCTTATGGCTTTGGTTTTCAAGTTAAAGCAAGCTCAGAAATCAATACATTTGGATTTTTTTTTTCTCCCCCAGGAGCCAAYAGCGGAAGAAACACCAGCAGGCTGGCCAAGGGGAGACTCGTGGCCAGCGGTAACAGGCGGAGGAAAATGCTCTGGGCCACTTGCAGGGCCAAACCTGGCAGGGGAAGGTGGGGGCGAGACCCACGGCCAGGAGCGAGGTGGGTGCCTCCGGGCGAACGGGGGGTGAAGCCCAGCAGAGCACCACGGCCCCGCTCTGCCAGCGGGACGCAGGGCTCGCATTGCCCGGATTTTTGGCAGAGCTGCAGCTCCCGCCGCGCGCACCCGGGCACCGCAGCCTCTGCGGGAGAGGATGTGCTGGCGCGAGGGACAGGGCACCCTTTGCGATATAAACCAGCCCCGGGAGACTTGCACAGTGGCTCTGCCCACGTCCTCACGAGCTCCTTACGCGCGGCTAGACTCCGTTATAGAGGATGCACAACCACGCTKTAAATGCGGCAGGTCCCGATGCTCTCTCGGAACGGCCCATCTCTGGGAAGCTCATTTCTCTCACAGCTGTCAGTAAAAGGCAGAAGAGCAATTCCCTATATAAATGCTGCCTGCTTGCTCTGCTGCCTGGGTATCCTGCCTTCCTTCAAAACAGCCAGAGAAAAAAACAACCACGGGGAGTAAGAGATAGTTTTCTTTGCTAAAAACGAGGTGCAGSAGACCCAGAGCAGCTCGATGAGAGGCTGAGAGACCTGCCTGGGCGGGTGCCTGCCGCTGAGCTCTGACACGSGGGCTGTCTGCCTGCTTGGTGCTCTCAGTTCCTCCCCCCCGGGGGGTTTGCACGCTTTCTGGCGTGCCCCTCGCTGCCGTGCTGGCTCAGAGCGGCCGCGTGGCATCGCCTCCGGGGCGAGCGCTCGTTGCAAAGAGCCGATGGCGGGGCAGCGGCGGTGGCACAGCACGTGCCACCACCGGGGCTCGGTGGCCCCTGCCACGATGCCACCGCCTCGCCCGGGGGGTCCCCGTGTTACCCGTCGAAGCGCAGCGGCCACACGCGCTCTCTGCAGGGGCGGGGGCGTGTTTCGGTGTCGGGGCGTTGCTCGGAGGGAGCCGACGGGGCCCGGTGGGCAGGCGGGGAGCGGGCGGGAGCACCAGGGCTGCCCGCAGGCTGCGGCACTCCTCGCCCCAGGGACGCCGGAGCGGCACGGAAGCGCCTCATCTCACCCTTAATCTTCAACTTTTGTTTCAAGCTTTTAATTGTGAAATATTCTGTGTGCGTTTTGTACGCATAATTATGGGGCAAAAGATGGTGATAAAATAGTTTAAATTAATAAGATTATTAAGTAACCTCTGCTGCTGGTAATTCCTCACTCGAGCAGGCGTGCAGTTCGCAGTAATTAGTTTTCTGCTTCGCTGGAGCATACTTAAAGGAGCTGGGAGTTTTTTGGGAGAGAGAAAGCTGTAAAGCTGAGCTCGTAGCAGAACATGGTTTTGTCAATGGAAGGTGACAGTGGGGAATTGTCCTTCCCGGCCCCCATGGTGTGGTGTGGTCGCGGGGGTTTGGTCTGCGTGGTGGCACGGAGCGAGGGGGCGGCTCTGGGGCATCGGCACGGGGCATTGCTCTGCTGCCCGCGTCCCCGTGGGCCCTCTGCCCGGGGCAGGACTCCCTGGCAGGGGCAGCTTCGGTGCCTCTGCTCACAGCTTGCACGGCCCATCAGCACTTCAGTAATTGCTCCGTTTTGCCAGACCCCTGCCACAGGATTATTTTTTCCTGCAGGTGACCGACGGTAGAGCGCTCTGTGAAAAGTGGTGCCATGTGAAAGGAAAGCCTTACAATTTACTGCCCGAGTAAATAATGAATAACAGGKCAATGCCGTCAGCCTGGGTTTGCAGAGATAACCAATGGCTTCACAGGCAAACCGTCTTGCCTGGGCCACAAAACAACGTCCTTCTGCAAGGAAAGAGGGTGAAWAAGACTCTCTTGTCTGCAGTGGCGGTCAGTGCTGTGCAGGCAGGGCACTGTTTTGGTTAATTCTATTAATTATCATCCGCATGGAGGGCTGGATGTCCAGCCCCAGGGCAAGCTGTGAGCGGTGTCACGGTGCGGTGCAGCCGCCGGACCGCGAGCATCCCTGCAGCGACGGTGTGCCCGCCCGCGCCTCTGCCGCACCGCCGTGTGCCGCACGCCGCCGACAATTCCCCAGCGGGGAAGGGCTGCTCGGGAAGCAGGGCCCGCGCTGATGGATTTTGGGGGATCTGTGACTGGCAGGCGGAGGGCAGAGGGCTCGAGCCCTCCAGCACCGCCGGAGAGCTGCAGCCAGGGCTCTGCGCAAGGCGTCGCAGGGCTGGCGACTGCTGCAAATGAACCCGGTTGCTAATTTTGCAGTGTCAGTCGTTCGGCAGTTCGTTTTGGTTAGCTAAAGGCAAACATCTGCGACTCTAACGCAGAAAGCCTCCCTATTACCTATGTCAACAATTTTATTTTTAAAACAGTACGCAAAGTGAGAGGTGCATCCCTTATCTGGTGTACGGCAGCCGCATATGTAACACCATCATATAATTAACAGTCAAGATCATTTACATTGTCGCTTAGCTAATTTTCATAATGTTTTCTTTATTATCAGAGGAAGAAATTAACCCAAGAATTTATTTACATACTAGTCTCAAACAGTAACAGCTTGCTAATTGCCTGTTAGGTGATTAATAAGCTTACAGCAGATGCTAATGAATCGAGAGCTCACTGTTTCAAAGGTGCTCTTGCAGCATGCTTGTGTTTTGGCAGCTTAATTAGTGCAATAATTATGTACTTGTTGCTCCTTCTTTCAAGCAAATACTGTCAAATGCTTAAAAGATTAAAGAGAATTATATCGCTGAGAACTAGCTGTGCTTAAGTATTCTGCTTTTGCTAACTTCCCTGTTGTTCCCAAAATGGGAATGGATAAATGCAATTATGGCGCAGGCGAGAGCAGCACGTTTTTAAGGGGTTTGCTGGTGCAGAGCCCGTCAGCTGCTCCTCACCCCGAGTCCCTGCGCGCCCTCCTAGGAGTGGCTTCGCAGCGAGTTTGATCGAGATGGGGAATGAAACACCGCGAAAATCTCCTAAGCCTTTAGGAGCCRTGGAGGCTCCGTAAGCCTTTCCCCTCGGTAGCTTTTCAAACCGCCTCTTGCGGTGGAGGAACAGGAGATTCGCCGTCCCACGAGGGTGAATCCTGGGTAAAGGTCTTTGTCCTGTGCAATGCGGGAGCTGGACTAGATGGTACCGTTGGTCCTCAGTGATGCTAAAGCCACTGCAGGACCCGTAAGAGTCTGTATTTTTGGGTGGATGGCCTTGCTGATCTTTCTCCAGGATGAGGAGGTGAAGCACCGTGGAGGAGAATGGTGGCTGTGTGGCACCAGCCATTATGAGTTTCCACCTTGAGGGCGAAGTAGCACAGTTAAATCTTTCAGGACGAGGTGGAGAGATGTCCCTGTTTGCTATCATGGGTAATTGCTCATCTCTGTTTGCTGTCTCCATGTCATCCAGAGCTTGCAGACCTCCCTCTCATAACCMCCCTCTCACCTCCTTTCCAGGCTGGGAAGTCCTGCCCCATCCCGTTGGCTCTCTCAACCACCCCCATGGATTTGCCATCCCTGCCTGCCCCCCGGTGCAAGCCAGGCAGGGAAGCTGCCGTGCACAGTTGTCACCTTTTCCTGCACCTTTCCCAGTTCCCTTCGGTGCAGGAGGGACCGGGGCGGATGCAGAGCTCAAGGCATGAGCAACCCCAGGTCCACGCCGCGGCACCGAGATGTTCATCTGTCCCTCTCCAGCACTGCCTGTGCATCGCTGGGCAGAAGTCTCCGCGCAGAATGGCAGAGGTGGCCCCTGGAGCTCCTTCCCGAGTGGTAATAGCTCCTTCAAACCCATCGYTGCGTATGCAAAATCAGGGGGTGAAGTGTTGGGACTAAGCCGCAGCGGGCTCACGGCGAGAAGGTGGAAAGCTGCTGCAGAGAAGCAACTCCCGAGTGTCCTACCACGCGCGCTGGGGATGGAGTGATGTCCCTGCCTCAAGGAGCAGSCTTCGGAGGCCGGTGGAGTGCCACTCGACTGCTAAGACACCCGTCCCTGGAGGGAACGGCAGGCAGCCGGGGCTGGAGATCGCTCCAGCAATCTCCGGTTTCCTTGGTGACAGCCGGGTTCTCTCCGCTGCACAAGAGCTTGGGCTTGACGGGCGGAGAGGAGCCTTTTTTTTCTGGGTATTATACTGCATTATTTGGTGTAGGGTTTCAAAGGCCCTCATTGTTTTGAGTCTGAGCGGCTGGGTGATGGCAGAGCCCCACCAGCCCCGTCCACCTTCCGCGGGGTGAAGGCATCGCTCGCAGCAGCGGGCTCCWTCCTCCAACTCCTTTCGCAGTAGCTGTTGCCATCTTGTTTAATTCCAGCATTATCTGATTGTCACAGTGTGTTTCTCTATATTAGGCAGTAAGCCAATTTGTTACTTAACCTGTAATTGCACTTTAATATAAGCTATCTCAAAAATGTATTTTCGGAGTGAGTCTTATAAACACATGATATGCTCCTAACATCAAACCACTGTATTCTTTGGGAGGAGGCTCTTAGCAGCATTTGGCACCGGTTCTGTTAGTTCTAGTTGCTGATGCTTTATCACGGGCTGACACGCTGTACGTCGCTAAAGGGCACAGCCCTCGGGAGTTCGCCGTATTTAAAAAATGACTTCTTCCCAGGAATTTACTATGAATGCGATTTGTTGCCGATTTGTTGACTTGAACCCTGGGAAACCCACGGATCTTCTAACTTCAGCTGAAGTGGGAAATGTGGTGCTTTTTGGTTTGCGAAATGCAAACAGGAAGACCTCACCTAGAATAATAGCAAGAATAACATTCAGCAGCGTTAATGCGGCTGCCAATGGCTGCTGGCAGATTCACTTTTTAATAACTCCAATTTTACAAATTAAATGCTGATAACATGTTTTACTATCACCCTGTGTTAGTTCCCCGCTGCAGTTGTAGGGGAGGGAAGGTATTCAATCTCCATCTCAACTCATTAATTTTAAAAAGTTGGCCAGTATTTGCAAAGTGTTAAGCATATAAAAATTAATGTTGACAAATCTTTGAGGAATAGAATGAAACAAAAGAAATCAATTAAGGAAAGAGCCYGCGGTTATATTTTATAATCTAAATTGTGCTCAGCCTTGCACTTCTAGTTACTAGCAAACCCTGGTGCTGAATGGAGATCTTCGGAGGGGAAGCTGGGGCTCAGGATGGAATTCAGTATTTGCTGAAACTACATAAAATTGTGATGGGTGTCAGCGTGTGTCTCCTCCGGGTCTGGTCACCAGCTCGAGCGTGGGCAATCTCCCGAGGGGGAGTGGGGCCTCGGCGAGCAACGGGAAAAGCCTTAATGGACTTAATGGGCTTTGCATGAAGTCTCCTACAAGATGTCGTGATGCAAACCGCRGGTGTGTTGCATGCGAGGCTGTTTCTGGGTGCTCGCAGCCCCACCGTTTGCACGGTTTCGCTATTTACCCTGCATCCCGCCGTTCTTGCAGGTTTGATGTGCTTGAAGGGRGGTTGTCCAGGAGCTGTCTCTATTGAGCTGTTGAGCTGCCATTTGGGGCAATGTCACAGCTTCAGGTCYCTCTCCAGGTGAAGAAGGAAACCCCAGCTCCCCTTGCCCTGCTTTCCAGACTCCCGGCCGTGCTCTGCAGAGGTGCAAGGCCACCCAGATCGCTCCTCCCTGCGTTTCCAGGGCTGTTCGCACCCTCCTCCCCGAGCTCTGGCTCGGAGCATCCCTATTCCCTTGGGACTGCCTTTGCCAGAAGTAAAGGAGGCTTGGAAATTTCAGCTGACCACCCTCCCCTTGGAGATCTTTGGGCTTTTAACCAGCCCTCTTCATGTTCACACACATCTGCTCTGASCCCGATGCAGCAGAGACCGCAGAGCTGGCTGAACGATGCGTGTTGCAAAGCGGGGAGCGTGGAGGGAGGGCTCAGCGCCGAGGACCGCGATTACTTGCATCTCCATCCTTGATTCATCCTGAGCCGAGCACGGGCAGGGCAGGACCTTGGCACGTGCCTCCTTCATTTTCCTTCACCATCCCTATCCCGAGGCAGTGCCCGGGGCTCCGGGAGCAGGGGGTGGAGGGGGGACATCGAGCACCAGCTCGTCCTCCGCCATGACCCATCRCCACGGCATCCCTGCCAAGGTCCTTGTTTAACCGAGGGACAGTGCTCCTCTGCTATCAGTGAGTCACTTCTGCTTAGGACAGCAGTATAAATTAATTTGGATGTCTGTGTGATCCTATCAGTGTTATCTCGGGCTTTGTATTTTAAGGCTTCTGCGGCCTTCAGAGTAAATAAGTGTTTTCTCCGGGTGACATATGAACCTAGAGGAGAAGGGTAAGTTGTCTTGGCCAGCTCTRGCACAGTAGTAGAAACCCCGTCGGGTTTTCGCCACCAGTTGTCTAACTGGACTAATGTTTTGTTACATGCAGGAAGGCARCGAAGGAAGCACCCCAAACCAGCACCCTGCGGGGGGGATCCCGCTTCCCCGTTCCCGGGCAGTGCTCCCAGCTGGCCGAGCTGCCTGTGACCTTGTGCAATGCACGGCTCCGGCAAGGGGATGTGCTCGGCTAAAGGCYGCCTCTCCTCCTGGGTGTTTTCTCCTCCTTTTCCAAAGAAAAATTATTGTATTGATCATTTTTTCCCATGTATTTTGTTTCTATGAAGAACAGACCTGTAAGAAATTCAGAAGTCTGTGTAGAAAATGCAGCTGAAGAAGGAAGATCTCTATCCTGGGGAAGGGTAAAGGAAAGATCCATCAAAGGATATCTCTAGCATTCACTTAATTTTATTACTTCAAGTGACTTTATTACCTTCATTTTGCTTTCTGTTGCATTCTAGCACTTATTTAATAAACCCTCTCTGGTTTTAAATAGCAGTTTAGTTTTTATGGTAATGCTAAACTTAATCAGATGCTCAAATTAGCTTGAAATTAATTATATTGACAGCAATAACCCTTAGTTCCCTCTTCATGTCCTGTGTACAGATCTCCTCCAAGACTGTATTAAATGCCATTTAGACACAGAAATTAGTTGCAGCCCAGTTCCCTGCCGACGAGGGCCCGTCCCGCAGGCAGTGCTGGTGGCTGCGGGGCCGTCCCCGGTGCCTGGAACGGAGGGGAGACAGACCAGAACTTTGCAAGACAAACAACGTTGATTTGGGGACTGATGCTTTTTCTTAAACCGACAAAATCTGAGCTTCCCCCCAGCATCCCCTCTTGGGGTTTTGGGGCTGCCYGAAGGCACCACCTTGCTATGGGGAAAAACAAAGCACGGAGGAGCAGCTGGAGGTCCTCGGGCTGCCTCCACGTGTGAGGAGAACACCCTGCAGCACTGGCACCTCCAGCTTCTTCTCAGGTAGGACTGACCCGTGAGGTCTGGCAGGGCAGGGGATGGGGGACGAGCGTGCCGTGACCACCCAGCACCACCCTGGTTGCCTCCCAGCCAGCCCCGCCGAGCCCCGTGGCAGATGGGGGGACACTGGCTGCACCCCCCTGCCCGGGCGGTGGGCACCCGGACTGCTCCAGGCTTGGGGCTCCCATCCATGCCTCTCGCAGCATCTTTCTGCGGCAGCATCTTTCTGCGGCAGCATCCCGCAGACTCTCGGAGCCGCGGGAACTCAAACCGTGCGGAAGGACGCTGGGAGAGTCGTCGCTTCTCCACCCAGGAGCGCTTTCACCCGGCCAGCGGCTTTTCACCGTTTCTGTTCGAAAGTGTGTCAATACTTTGTAGGGTGAAAAATCCTCTAAGAAAGATTTTCCTGCTTGTCTGATGGAGCCCGCTCCCAGCCCAGAGCTGGCGTGCTCTGGTCGCGTTGTGTTTTAGGCAGCGTTATAAGCCGGGTGAGCTGGAGATCTCTCCGTTGACTTGGCTTGAGGCTCCGGACCTCCTGGCTGGCCCCAGCTCCCCCGGGCGCTCCCCATGCCCGGGGAGCTCCATCACAGAGGAGACCCGAGGAAGCAGAGCCCCGGCTCGCCGTGCCGTGGGCGGGCAGGGGGGGGCTGCAGCCCATCCCCAGTGGCCATCACGGCTGGGAGGGCTCCAGCGAGGCCGCGGCTGGACCCGCTGAGTGTGGGAAGATGCCTTGCCTTTGCTCTCGGGGGTTTCTCTTGGAGCTGCCAGTAAATATCGCCGCGTGCTCTCCCGTCTGCTCGAGAGCCTGGCCGGATCCAGCCCCTCCAGCGGCAGCTGCTATTGATAATTGCTGTGTGTTGGTGGAAAACCATTTGTTATTGATGCCAGTTTAGAGGTCTTATTAGCTTAGCATGCCTCATTGCTCTAAAAAAAAAAGAGAACTTCCCTCCTTTAACCCACGCKGGGCTGGCAGGCTGGCACGCCGTCCCGGCCCCGGGGACACGGCAGCTCTCTCCCATGGGAGCATCGCCCGCCGCTCCGCCGCGGCGTGACCTTTCGCTGAGCCGCCCCGCGTGTCCCGGAGCACACAAGGTGTTAAACTGCATTAATGAGACTGATGTGATAAACCCTGCCAGCGCAGAGCAAGCCTGCTCCACTCCGCTTGCTTGCCCTGAAGTCTGATGTGATTTTGCATTTAAATAGCCAGAAGAGTTTGTAATATTAATGCATGGTTCATTGCCAGTGAAATTCGGGCTAGGTATACACTTCACTGGAGAGTGAAGACAGCCTGATTCATAGAGGATTCCTGCTAAATCTGCTGTAGGTTCCCAGGGACCTGGAAAATGCATTATGGTAAAAATCAACATGACCTTCTGAAAGCACCGCGCGGAGCCTGGACCTGTATTGCTAACGCTGGAGCAATACTTGGCGCGGCAGAAGTCTCCCCCATTGTTTGCATTCTGGCTGGATGATAGAAAAGTAATCAAATTAGAATTAAAAAAAACACAAATCGAGCRATATCCACGGACTATGTTTAACTTGCGTGATATATGTTATCGTGTGCAGGCATACACATGCCCCTATGCAATTGTCATGGTAAGGCTTGTTTTGCTTTTGATTGGCTCCGAGGCAGAATAATATGGGGGCTGTAATGTAAGTTGTTTTTCCTTTTGGAATGAATAACTCTTGCGGTAAAGCTGACACGAAGCATAAATTTGTTAAATTACATAAACATTATTGCGACCCATAAAATTCAATGAATCCTCGTCGCCTGTTTACTCATGGCTGGCTTTACTGTTTGCACAATGTAATTTAACGTGTCAATTTGCTCTCAAATAAAAAACATCTGGCCTTTTGACATGCCAAAAAAACTGCAGAGATGATCTGAGAAAGGAGCTAAAAGCCCGGGCTTTACATAGCAGTTAGCAAGGGGCTCTTAAAAGGAAGCCAATATCATCCAGATCAATTGATGGCCTCTTGGCAAACCTACTTCTGCAAACCCTGTAAGATTAGTAAATTTTATCCTAATTAAAATTAAGAAAAGCCATGGAAGGCTGGCACGCGCTTTGCAATTACATCTCCTGCCAATATTGACATCCATTCTATTGGATTTTTAAACAATCTTATTATTTTGTAATCACGAATAACGAGAAGAAAATTATACTTTTATAAGAGATTTTTATTCTGGACGAGCTATGGAGTCCCAGTAAATTAATTCACCTCCCTAAGCCCCTTAGCTCAAGATTCTGCTTGAAAATCTCAGACTTTGGTAGTCGGGCGGGTAYGAACGTCCACGTACACACAACCACACGCTAAGCAAGACCCGTAAATCTCGGCTTAATCCCTAATAAGCGGTAATACCTATCGCTCCCCCAGACAGCCCGCAGAAGATGCTGACCTAAATAACAGGAGTTTAGAAGCCACATGTGGCAGAAATCCTCCCGCGAGCTCGCTCTGTGCGCKCAGCCCCGCCATCGACGGCTGCTCCCGCTGATTGATTGAGACATTTATGATTTGCATAGGAGACAGTTCGTGTAATTACGGATTACCGAATAAAGCCAATTGGTTGCAAAGATTAAGGAGGCCACGTCCCGTAGGAGCTGTCAGAGAACCGCACGGCAGCTCTTAGTCCTGGTTGCATCTTCGGGGCAGAAAGCCTGGCCTGGGAAGCGGGAAGCGTGAGTCCTCCCTGCTCATCGCCCGCCCCGACCGGCGGTTCAAGGCTCGGATGGAAAAGAAGCAGCCCAGCGCCGGGCCAGACATCAGCTTGTGGGGTAATTAAAAACCCTCTGGAAAAATCAGAGCAGATCCCCGCTATGAAATCAGGAGGTTACAGTGAGTTCAGGCATTGTTTTAATTAAGGGAGAGACATCTCTTCCTTAAGGGAACACTGAAATCACGTTACGGCCGATAGGAAAGATTTCCCATATTGTCAGCGAGGGTTAGACACATTTGTGCATAAATAAATTGTGATTTCTTTTCACCCGCTAGGATAACACACAATATTTTCTTTTAAAGTACATGGGGCTG
Source organism: Oceanodroma leucorhoa (assembly GCA_030449065.1). Taxonomy (NCBI): domain Eukaryota; kingdom Metazoa; phylum Chordata; class Aves; order Procellariiformes; genus Oceanodroma; species Oceanodroma leucorhoa. The sequence goes on along the minus strand of JASVER010000014.1, from coordinate 14,344,869 downwards.
GCGGTGGTTTTACTCTAATCAAGTTCTTGGCATTTTGCACAGGCTTATAATGGGACTCAAGTAGTTGCACATTTTCTGTAATTGGACTCGAGTAATTGCACATTTCTCTAAATGATTAATGAACGGAATTAAAAAGTTTGAAAAAAGTCGCCTGCTACACTACAGAAAATGTAACGTCAGCGGGGCCTGGGGGGGAGAGGCTCTTACACARATATTTATGGACCGGTGGCTAAAGGGCTACGTGATAGAGGAGAAATGCTATAGCCCACGTGCTGCGGGTGGAAACGAAACGGGCTGGCGAGGAGTTGTTCCGCAGCCCAGTCCCCGAGTGGTGTAAAGCACAAAGCTTAGGTGGGGATTATCGGATCGAGATATTATAGAGATAACACGTGTCAAAGGTGACTTCTGCCAAGTTCCGCTTTATCATTCCTCACAGTAGATAAAAAGAAATAAATAAATTCCAGCACATGGATTTCTGCAGGGTTTTTACAGAGTAGCTATTGCAAGAGGATTTCTGGTTTTTTTCCTGTCCTGCGAGCTTGCGGGCGGATGACTCCTCTCCCTCTGCACTTATTTTCATTAAACGATGGTATTTGATAGGAGCGTTAGAAACATATGGTGCAAATCACTTGCTTTGGAAGTCGTCTTAGGAGGAAGAAAAAAAAAGAGCGGTGGATACCCATATGTAAAACCTGACTGCAAACATGACAAGGGGAAGGCTGATTCTGCCTGCCGTAGCTTCCAATCTGGAAATACTTACGCCTCCGATGACATTTGCTGTGCTGCGTGGAAAGATCCACCGCTTCCCGGGGTCTGCAGCCTGCGGCCAGATGTGGGTGGAGTGGGGTGGGCTTGGGCACGGGTGAATTTGCAAGAGGACAAGTGCACCCATCTGCCCCCAGCACTCAGCTCCTGCACCCATCTTGGCTCGTGTACCCATCTCGGCTCCTGCACCCATCTGCACCCACACTCGGCTCCTGCGCCTATCTGCACCCATGCTCAGCTCCTGCACCCATCTTGGCTCCTGCACCATCTGCACCCCGTGCTCAGCTCCTGCACCCATCTGCACCCACACTCAGCTCCTGCACCCATCTGCACCCACGCTCGGCTCCTGCACCCATCTGCACCCACGCTCGGCTCCTGCACCCATCTCGGCTCCTGCACCCATCTGCACCCACACTCGGCTCCTGCGCCTATCTGCACCCATGCTCGGCTCCTGCATCCGTCTTGGCTCCTGCATCCATCTCGGCTCCTGTACCCATCTGCACCCACRCTTGGCTCCTGCACCCATCTGCACCCATGCTCGGCTCCTGCACCCATCTCAACTCCTGTACCCATCTGCACCCACGCTCGGCTCCTGCACCCATCTCAACTCCTGCACCCATTTGCACCCACGCTTGGCTCCTGCACCCATCTGCACCCACGCTCGGCTCCTGCACCCATCTCGGCTCCTGCACCCATCGCAGCTCCTGCACCCATCTGCACCCGGCGCTCGGCTCCTGCACCCATCTGCACCCATTTCGGCTCCTGCACCCATCTCGGCTCCTGCACACCCAGCCAGGCTGCCGGCAGCTGCAGAGGTGCCCGCAGCAATTTGGCCTTTAGTGCAGAGGTTTTGGTGAAAGGGCCGGGTGATGCTGTGGGTGGGGGCTCGGGGGTGTCCGCCCGCCCGAGCCGYGCAGAGCAGTGCTGTGTGGCCAGGGGTCGGGGGATTTCACCAGCCCGGCACAGATGCCTGTGCAGAAAAGCTGGTTTTGCCCAGGCCCAGGGAGCACCAGCCCTTGCCAGGGGACCTGCAGGGCGCAGCGTGGACCGGCAAGGCTGGGCACTAGGATGTGCGACCAAATGCAACCAAGAAAGCAAAGAATATTTTTTTCCTCCATAATTTCAGCACAATTTCAAGTTGAATTAATTTTAATGCTTCAGTTTGCTAATGAGGAAGAAAAATCACTTCCCAACAGAAAATCCGTGCTTTTCCCCATGGTGCAAACCCTGCRGGCATGTGATGCGCACCCTGCGCTCTGCCTGGAGCCGGGACCCGCAGCCACCTGCGCGGCCCCAGCCCTCCTCCCCGCAGAGCTGGAGCGGCCAAGCACCRCTCTGCCCACCTTCCATCGGGGTTTCTGGGCTGATCTTCAGACTTGTGAAATAAACAACAGTTATGCAAGGAGCCCGCTGCCGGGCCAACACAGCACACGCCGCCTTGCTCCGCAACCGCCCCGTCTCTCGCCTTTTCATCGCTTTGCTTTCACACCGCCGCCGCTTTCTCACCACCCCCGGTCACACCGTGCCGAGCAGCCCGGCCGGGCGCAGAGGGGACGTGGTCACCCCGACGGCCGCCTCTTCGCAGCTCGAGCCACGTTAAAACTCACCCTGCGCTCAGGGCAGGCGTTCCAAGGTCAAGCCGGTGCCGGAGCAGCCACGGCAAGTGATTTGGGAGGGATGTCAGCTGCGGGAGCGCAGCTGGGACGGGGAGCTCGGGGCAAGCGCCCGCTCCCCGGGGACTGCAGCGCAGGTCGCGGTCATCACCTTCCCGGGGGAGAAAAGGGGCATCCTTGCTGCTACAAAACCAGAAGAAATCTGTGGCTTTGGGTTGCAACTGGAAGCRTTTGGTGTAGGAGATGGGCAGCCGGGCAGCAGAGTCAGCAAAAGCAGCTCCGCRGGGTGTGCGTGGCTCCAGCCCAGCCTCAGGCTGGGACTGCGGGAGGGGACTCCGGGTGCCGGCTCTGACCCTCTCCCTTCCGCTGCCAAGTCTGCGGCCTCCCCTGCACTGGCTGGAAATGAGCATTGTTGTCTTGTTTTGCTGTATTTTTTGGCTGCCGGCGGGTCCTGCTGGTTTCTGAGCGGCACTCAGAGGCGTTGGCATTTTTTTCTGTCAGAGTTGCAGCACGGGGAGGGGGGGGTCCTGCTTTTTTTCCAGATGTGCCAAGAATTACCCTGAATCAAGAGACATTTCTGCTCCCAGAATTCAGGCATTGCTGAAAAATTGTTGAAAAAAAACTTCCGAGATGAAAGATGATGGTTTAAATTAGGGAAGAAGTGTTTTGGGGAAAAAAATAAAAATGTGCTAAAGGCTTTGCTTGGTGCCTGCCATGCCCGAGGGGCTCCGGGCCAGGGCTGGAAACCGTTTTGATGTGCACAAGGGGAAGGCACCAGGCAGGTGCGAGGTTTTGCACCTCGGAGACGGRGATGTGAGTTTGAGGTCTGCAGCCCTGTCCTTGGCTCTCCCACCCGGGGCAGCCGGAGCCGGGACGGATCCTGCGGGGAGAGGCGTGGGATCCATGAGAGCTGCAGGGTGGGCTGGGGGAGGGAGGGCTGGGTGTCCTGGTTTAAAATGAAGGTGAGCTGTGTTAGTAGGGGGTTGACTACTTCTCTGCAGCATAACCAGGCAATAAACCGACAGCACATGGAATTTTTTAAATGCCAATGCACACGAAGCTGATAACGCCGGACTGTTGCTCCTCTGTGCGTGTGAAGTGTAGGAGCTGCCCATCGCCAGCCCAGGCTTCAGGCTCCTAATTAAACCCGGGGCCCCGCAGATCCCCTCTCACTCTAAACACCGGCGCTTGATGGATGGCCCGTTGCTTCATCCCGGGATGCCAAATAAAAGAAGATTAGAGGAGGTGCGTGGGGAGCGGCGTGCCGAGCTGCCAGGGACGGGGCTGAGCTGATAATAAGCCCTGCGCCCAGACTAAACACGGCGGGGGGCTGCGGGCCCCTTCCCCGGCGGAGTCGGGATCTGCCGGCGGCTCCTGCCCCGCGCTGCCCGGGCGCATCGGCACGTCGGCACACGCCGGTGCTCGGGGGTGATGGGCATGGCCGGGCAGCRCTTGGCAGGGGATCTGCTTGGCCAGCACCGGCGGTCCCATGCAGCATCACCCCGTGTCCCAGGCACCCCGGGCTCCTCTCACCGGGTGACGGTCCCCCCTCGGCTCTGCCTGGCGCTGCCGTCCCGTCAGGAATGATGTCATTCCCACGCTGGCTTTGGCACCAGCCGCTTGGCCGCGGCTGCTGGCCYGGGAACAGAGAGAGGATGGTCTGGGCACGCGGGGATGGCCAGATGGGATCACAGGGTGGGAGGAAAGGTGCAGCTTTCAAGTCTCTTTTATTCCGTTTTTATGCTACAAATCAGCATCTCGCTAGATCCTCCTGTGCTTGAGCTGCACAGGGGCGGCGGCGATCACTTGAAGTCTGCACCGAGCTTTGCAGGAGGCCTTGGCGTGATGCAAGTCCCTCTTCATCRTCTGTGGGAATGGTGGGAGAACCCCCCCGGACCGCACCTGCCCGGCCGCCCCCCTGCACCCAGAAGATGGGTGGTCTCCAGCCCTCCAGGCCAGGAGAAGACATTTAAAGGCCAGCGAGAGCAATGCCCCCTGCTACCACCGTGTCCCACGGCTGGGGCTGCTGCCCACCCTCGGGAAGCACCGGTGCAGCGAGGAGTGTCAGGGAGGGAAAACTGAACTGAAATATTTGTCCTGGTGTGAGCTGGCAAAGCCAAATAAGAGYGAAGCAGCAGCAAAATAGGATTTATAATACCCTCAGCTTTACTTTCCAATTTCAGCTTTGAAGATGAATGTTTGCTGCACTGTTATTCATTTATACATTATTTTTCCTATCTCCCGAGAGACACTGTGCTTCCCAACACACACACACAAAATGCATTTACTTCTATTTCTAAAAATCATATCAGTTCTGCCTTAAAAGTACATGCTCATAAGTATCCTTGTGCAAAGACCCATCTATGAAGATGCAGTCCTTGCGGTGCGGGTTCATGCCAGGTGAGTAATTGCTCTGGAGGCCACGAAGCCACAGAGTTATTGTGGAGTTTTGCAAGATGCATGTGCCCAGGTGGTTGTGGCTCCCTGGGTAAAGRGCTGCCAGCCCCCCGGACATAGGGACAGGGACGCCAGCCCCCCCGTGGCACGAGGACCGTGGCCACGCTGCCGTGCGAACTTCGCCTGCGACACGCCGCGTGAGATGGCTGCGTCAGATCCCGGGGTGATAAAACGTGTGTAATGTTGTGTTGCAAAAGGAACAATGAATGTAAATGAGTTGGAGAGGGTTTTATTATTAAAAGGGAAGATTGATGGTTCAGCTATCTGGTGTGGGAAAAGCTAGTGTCCTTATTAAATGTAATTATCTGCAGCGTTAATAAAAGCTTGCAGATTTCCCCGGGTCAGGCTGCCCTCTGCTTCAGCTGCGCTCGCAAACGTTAATAAGCAGCAGCTGGAAGGGCCCGAAGAGGAGTTCAGAGGAGATGCCCATCACACCAAGCACTTGCTAATTGCCGGTCAAGGACGAACGTGGAGTATATCAGGGCGGCTGTTAAACTGGCCATGCAGGACGAGGTGCTTTGCTGTGCTCTGAGCTGTGGGGAGGAGTTGTATCAGCACGGCTCTGCCCGGGCACCTCGGCGGGGGGAGAGGCGGCTCCGTCCTGGCAGCTGCGGGGAAAAATTCACCCGGAGGAAGGAAATGCTTTTCCCAGAGCGTGTACGGGAACAGGTCACCCTCGTGCCCTTTGTCAGGCTCCTTCAGCTGGAGAAAGATGCTCAGACGCTCCTCGTGCCGTCTTGCCCCGGGAATGTGCTGGTGCAATAACGACGCTGATGACCTCAAAGGGACGAGAACAAAAGCTGGGCTGCGGAGAGGAGGAAGCAACATCCAAAATGAGATGCTTYGGAGTGCTTTGATCTGCTATTGTTTTAATTAATGCCTCTAATAAGAATGTGAGATTCTGGATAAAGGATACCTGGATCAACAATTTAATGAGCTTTCCCTTTGGAGGAGGTGTGAGCGAGTCTGCTGGCCGGGCTCRGAAACTTCCCAGCAGTGTCAGCGTGGGCTTGGCTGTCCTGGGAAAGCTCCGGGAGCAGAGAGCAAGCAGAGACAAAGGCTTCTGCTCGCTGGTGGGAAAACAAATACCCTTTTCCATCTTCCTCTAAAAAAGCACAAACCAATGCAGTCTCCATCACTTTTAAGAGATGCTTCCAACCTGATCTCTTACAGCTTCCACCAGCTGGAGAAAACCTCTGGGAAAACCAAAATGACCCTTTTTGGAGTGCAGACGGTCCAACGCGCTGTCAGCTGTGTGTGCGGGGTGATTAAAGCCTTATTCCCCTTTGCTCTCCTTGAAGACTGGATGTTGTTTTTTCAAGCAAGGGGAGGTCAGAGGGGGGAGGCTGAGGGGCTTYGCTGGGAGCCGCTGACACCCGGGCAGCGGGAGCAGCGGGGGGGACCACTGCTTGTGTGCATCTCCGGGGATGCACGAGGCTTTTTGACCAAGAATTAGCTGGGCCAGGGGATCCCCACCACACCTCGAAGGGTCTGAGCCAGTGAGACGAGCTGAGCTGAGCAGCGGATCTGCGCAGCCACGGCAGCACATGGAGGATAAACGGCACACCCGTGCCTGCCCGTAATAATCATCCTCGTAAGTAAATCACCAGCGCAGGCAGCAAGCAGGGTGAGGAGGGAGGAAACCAGATGAGGCTCRGCCTCGCTGCCGATGCGGTGAAACCTTCCCCCCGGGCTGCCRGAGGAGTAATTGATGGCTCCGGGTCTCTGCTCTGTTTAAATGGGCAGGCGAAAATAGAGGCACGAGCCATGCATCGTTCCAGAGCGCAATGGTCCAGAGAGCARTTTGTGCCCCAGAGCTGCCTCAGACTGAGGGAATTTTCTTGCATCAGATCCAGAGAAATTGCCCTTTGAAGCCAAACTCTTCGTTTTAAAGGATGCAGCAGGGATGATGCAGCTGGGCCCGAGGAGGGGCCGTGAACCTGCAAATTCAGGCAGAACCTGCAAATTCAGGCAGAACCTGCAAACCGTGTCCTTCGCCTTCAGCAGCAGCAAAGCAAGGGCTGGAACAGCAATGGTCGCTTCCTGGCCAGAGATCTGTATAAACTGAGAAGTCCTCACGTGCTCACCCTCCAGTTTGTGATTCCCTAGGGCTTCTCCCTGCAAAAAAGAGGGATACTCAGAGGGATTCCCGTCTCCCCCCAGCTGGGAGCTGGGGAGAGGGAACGGGGTGTGCCCAGCCCTTTGAGAGGCACCAGGAGTCACGCACCTTGCTCTGGCTGACTCTAATTGTTCCGATGGAATAATTGCTATTAAAAGTCTGCTGGTTGTACAATTGGGTGGCTCTGGGGTGGACAGACGGACAGCCAGAACCTATGTCGCCCCATTTTTGCCCCCACGCTCAGCCCTGATGCTTCAGAGAGTGCCAGGACCGACCCAGGGCTGCTGGCCGGCGAGGCGGCACACGTACCCAGGTTTCGAGCTGACCTGCAAGACCTCCAGATTCGCAGGCAGCGGTTTCTGATCTGAGCTCAGCTATTTTCTTCCGTGGTAAATACCAGAGCACCGAAGTGGCTGCCGTGCCGCGGGCTGGGGGCAGCAGGTCCCATGGGTGGGCTGGGGATTTCAGCTGGAGAAGGTTTTGGTTTTTTTTTTTCAGTTTTGTCAGACTGAGGAATAAATAGAGGGAATTTTCCCCCTGATGCATCTGTAAGTAATTTCAAGTTGGGAAGCTATCATTTTTCTAATGGCAACATTTGCTGTAAATTCATGGGGATGTCATCAGAGCCATAGGATTCTGTCCAGCTCCCATCAAAGCCGATGGAAATGGCTTTCTGCTTCCCGCAGACCTCACCAGGGGCTGGATTTGGCCATTGTGCTGCTGTTCCAAAACACGGGGTGAATTCAGGGTGCTCCATAAATAATTATCATTAACAGCGAGGACTGGCACATGCTTCCTTAGGTCCTCCCTGGCTGCCAGAGTCATTAGCCTGCCTTAGTTTTCCAGCACCGTTCTGCAGACAGGATGGCACCCGAGGTGACCGTCGAGTCATCCGAGAGACGGTCGCAGGTCCCGCAGCGCCGGCGCACGATGCTTCGTGCTGGCAAGGCAGGGACGGCCCCGCAGAAGCCTTTCTCCCCCCAGAAATGGACATTTTCAAAGGTGACGTTCAGCCATGATGCCTGGTGGCTTTCCGAAACTGCTGTTCCCAGAAACACCCCAGTCCGTAACAACCTCGCCTGTCTCACCTGGCATCACTCACACGAGAAACCCCTTTGGTTGTTGGACCTGGTATCTCGTGGTTGCATAGACCTTCTTTCTATCGGAGGCAAGGGTCTCCATTTTGCACTCAGTTGGGTTTTTTGGACGGGTAGGGTTGGCAGGAGCCGCAGAGACAAAACTCTGGGGGTCTACTCCATCCTCTTGCAGGGTGCTGTGGTGCCTGGGAAGTGCTGCAGACAGCAGGAGGGAGGATGCTGAGCTGCCTTCATCCTCGCGCGGCGGCCGCCGGCCCCGTGTCAGCTGTGGCAGCTCACGCCGTTGGCAGTGAGCGCTGGGTTGAGCTAATGGTTATAAAAAAAAAAACACCAAACCATTCCTTCTGGCATCTTCACCCCCTGCAGATCAGGAAGGAAAGCTGATTTTTTTGCAATTTCATTTACTACAGGCTGAAAGATTACTGTACAGGGCCGGCTCCCCTGTCCTCCAGCTAGTTAGAGCGCAATCCTGCTTAAATTGTCTTTTTGATAACTGTTCTGGCTGCAAGAACAGAGGTTTCTGTGGGGAATTCACACAGGGCTGCCTTCAACTTCCCCCATCCTTCATATTGCAATATTACTCTTTACCTAGTAGAAGATATTCCTAATCGGCTTCACGAAAAGCAATAAAGCCTTTTCAACACTTCATTGGCTTTGACATTTAAGGCACGCAGCAGGCAGGAGCGCGAGGAAGGTGCTCCCTGGCTGGAGCAGGGCGGAGGGAGGTGGGTGCTGCCGACTTATGGGGCATCACCCAGGGGTGTCCGTGGGTCTCTGCAGCACCCCGGGACCCCAGGCAGCCCCAGCCCACGCCGGTCCGGGTGCAGCCCCAACCGGGACAGGCAGCGCCCGCGTGTTTCCCGTGTGGCTGCAAGTCCTTCGGTTCCTCCCTCCGCTCCATAACCTGTGAACGGCTTTTTCCCACCTCGGAAGCTCTCTGCTTTGTGGGCTGCAGCTCTCCTGCCCCAGCTGTAATGGCTTAGTTTTATTAGCCTGCGACTGCAGACGCTAACCGTTGCCTACAAGCCCTGGGAGGATTTCAGCTGGAGTAGGAGTAGCGTGCTGAGCATCCTGGCACGATGCCTTTTCTCCTATAAAGCATCATGTTTCCAAATGGGTAATTACTGCACTGGGATTTATGCAGTACTTCCTCTAAGTGGTTGTGTGGGCTGCCATTCCTCGATGAATTAAAAAAGAAAAAAATAGAAAAGAAAAAGGAAAAAAAAGGAGCCGAATCCAGTGGTGCTGGCGAGGCAAGGGCAGAAATGAGATCAGCTCGCGCTGCCCTTACCTGGCAATAAAGGGAAAGTGCTCTTTCAATTGAGCTGTTCCATTCTTTTGCCCTGAGGTATGAGAAGTAGATTGGATGAAAATTATCAGGCTCCCTGTCTAGAATAAATATTCTTGAAATGGAGCAAGTCATAAATAAGCAAGCAGCAATATCCTGGGTTATGAAGATATAATTTCTATCTTTAATAGCTGAGTAGGCCCTGGGGACTGTCTGGAAGTGGCCTGCCTGGCCCCAGTATTGATGAGGGGAAAAATACAAACAAGCAAAAAAAAAAAGCTTTTGTTTCTTTAACCCTGAAATTATTGATACTTTGAGGGGAAATAACGACGTGCTACGGCTGAAACCTGCCTCTCCCTTCGCTGCAGAGAGCTGCCAGCCGCTTCGGCGGGATTAGGCAGGGCTCAGCCCCCGGTTTATCAGCGGGGGAGAGCTGCCCCGGCTCCCACCGAAGCCCCGTGGTGCACCCCGGAACGGTGCTGCCGGCAGCGGCCCCGTGGCAGGGATGCACGTGCCGGGAGGGGACGGGGACCTCGCGCAGCCGCTGGGACCTTCCCCACCTTCAAACGAGGGGCAGGGGGGGAGCACGCCCCTGCCAGAGAGAGTTTCACAAAATACGTGTATTTATTTACAGAGTGGCCGACAGCCCGGCCTTTGGAAACCGCAAGGTGGGACGATAATTAATAAGAGTTGCCTGGATGAAGCTCCAATTTTGATGGGATTAGTCTTAATGGTTTTATTTTTAAAAGCCATTTAATTACTAATCAGCTCTCCCTTACAAGCTAATACATGCTGGCGCTGTTTAAAGCAGTCTGTTAGGGGGCTTTACTGGCGGGCAGCTGGGACGGCTCTTTAGAGCTTCTTAAAAACGCCCTGCTTTTCCTGACCCCCGGGCTGAGCTGTCTGCGCCGGCCGGCATCGCTCCGTCCGCCGGGGCKGGGGGCACAGGGCGTCTGCACCGCGTCAAACACCCCGCCGGGGGCTGGGGGGGCAAACGCTGCCCGGGCTCGGCATGGAAAACTGGCACAATCCTGCACTTTTACAGCCACAAAAAAAAAAAGAGATATGCCTTGTTTCTGCCTYAGTCGGTGTAAGTGTGTGCAGGGGCCTTTGGGGAATGTCCTGAGTGGTGTCTGGGGATGCTGATGGGTGTAAGTTGGGGCTGGGGGGGGGTTGTTCGCCCCTCCGGCAGCGGCGGGGACCGATGTTCCCGGCCACGGTGCTCCCGGCCCTGGTGCTCCCCGCCCCAGCCAACCCCAGCCCCTTAAATTATAACACAACAGAAATCATTTCTTAATCTTTTAATTATATGGAGTGACATGGGTGAAATAACTCCTTTCATTTCTGGGCCACTGACATGATTAAGAACTGAAGTCTACTGTTTTGGAAAGAAAACGGTGTAAATTGCCCATCATGTGAGATCTGTATCACCTTCCACCGAAACCCCGTGTGAGAGACCGCCGCGAATCCATCGCCCAAGCCTTGCTAGGGGAAGATTGCACCATTATTAAATTATATGTTTTTAAAAAAACGACACACTGATCTGTTTCATACCAGTAAATATGTGATTTACATTTAATTCCGAGTAACCTTTCCATGATCAGTGAGGTGTGAAGGAATTTAATGACACAAAGCTACATTTATGAAGAGACCATTCATATTCATTAGGCTCACGCATTAACAATCCTGCCAGTAACATCTCTCTAGCACAAGCTTTATTGCTACAGTTTACGGGGGCTAAGAGCCGAGCGAGCTGTGGCATCCGCACCCCTGCACGGACAGACCACCGACGATATCRTCCAAAAAAGAAATAAATGAAAACAGGGATTGAAATTGGACATTCCCAGGTTTGGCAGGGGARGGGCTGGGACCGTCCTTCTGCTTTAGAGGAGAGATTTTGGGTGAGAACAAGAGGCCTAGAGAGGAATATCTTCATTATCTTTGCAATGTTTAGAAAGGAGGATGTATTGAGGTCACTGATCACCTTCTTTAAGGCACCCAAAAATGAGGGGCCAAAGGAAAACCCACCCTGGGGTGACACTGCTGCCGTGGAGAGCACAGCTCCAGCTTCTGGCGTGGGCAATCGTCATGAGTCAGACTTGGCATCCCAAATAACGGAGATTAGAGCTAAAAAACCCCCAAAATCAAGACTCGGGGTTTGCCTTTCTGGTTCTCACCTATATTCTTCATTTCTGGGTTTGCTCCTGGTTTCATGCTGTAGGACAAAGAAGGGCTGGAGAGGTTTGGGAGAGGGGTCCCCGGGGGGTTCCCCTTGCCAGGCAGGGTTAGCGCTGCCCRCGGCGTCACAGCAGGACCCCAGCTCTTAAAAACCATCAGTGCCGACGGCTCCACACGCGCAGGGGTTACTCTGCTGAAGGGTTTCTCACATCAAACCTGCCCCGGTTCAAGCCCACACCTCCCTGCCGTGGCACTTTTAGGGGTGGGAATGCATGGAAAAAGGCATGGAAAACCCAAGAATACTCCTTGGAAAAAAAAGAACAGCCCACATCAAGATGTTGCAGCTCCATCTTCGGAAGCACATTGAGCTTGAGGTCCCCCGTAGGATCTGTGAGGTGTGGGTCGCTGCCATGGAAGGTACGGTTGACCAGACCAGCTTTGGGGCACCTTCTCTCATGGGATGATGGGGATCTCCTGGCATCCCGTAGCTGGGTCTAAGCTCATCTCTACTTAGCACACGTAAAACATGCTGTTCGAGGACATTAAAACGTGGCCGGCATTAGAATATCTCCTACAAGCCCCTGCCTGATGGCAAAGCAAATGAACCGCAACTGTCTGCATTGAAAAATAATTGGGCRTATTAGGATGCCATAAGCAAATAATCAAACCAGAGGCACGCTGCTGCCCGCTGGCAGCCCTGCCTGCTCGCCCGCTGCCCGCGCGCACGGGGACACGCACGCGGCGGCTGGAAGGGACCCGAGCGGAGCAGGGTGCTGGGGCATCGCCGCGGTGCCCATGCCAGGGGGGATGCTGGTGCTCCCCTCCGCCGCTCAGCCTGGTCCCACGCCTGCCAGCCCTCCCCCAGCAAAAATATTTTGCCTTAATCCATTATAAAGCCCCCAGGCGATGGCTCGGAAAGCGGAAAGGGAAGCAGCCCGTGTGCTGGGGAGAGCCCCGAGCGCCTCTGCGACCTTGGGAGCGCAGTTTATTTTTCCAGCTTCTTATCTTCGTCCCAAGGGAGTCATGTGCCGCCGTCGCGTTTCCCGCTGCGGCCATCGAGAGCATGCGCGCAAAACCCTGGAGCCAGCGCCGGGACGAGATGCCAAGGGAGCCGCCGGCGCCTCGGCCGAGCCCCCCGCCCCGCATCCCCCTCGGCAGGGGCACCGTCAGCCCCGGGAGCGGTTTTATCCCCCCGGCTCCGTCGGGGCTGGCTCGCACCCGGATCCCAGCCCCAGCTGCTGTAACGGGAGGGGGTCAGCGGCTCTGCCCACCCCCCATGCTGCTCCCTGGGCAGCCCCGAGCCCTCCCCGCAGCCGGCAGAGCCTCTCCCCCATCCCAGCCGCTCTACATAGTCCCCCGCTGCCCCGCCGCGCTCCTCCTTCCCTGCAACGCCTTGTTGTTTGCCTGCTACCCCATGATAAGATAATAATTCCCCTTCCCTTCGGTCCACTTCCTTGAAGGTGTTTATAGAAATGTTTCTTTCTCCTTTAGGGATCTTCTTCTGCACCCCGAGCTCCCACAGCCCCTGGGCACTCCTGGCCCCGCGGCGCTGCCGGCTGCCCCCATGATCCCCATCCTCTCCCTGGATGGATGGACCAGAAACCCGTCCCAGCAACAGGATCGCGATTTTTCCCCCTGAACATTGCTTAAGATCCAGTAKAAAGAATAAAAACAACCTTTTGCACTGTACAAATACCCCACAGACCCTSGCTGTCTGTGGCATGCTGCTCCGCTGCCGGTACGACGCAGGGCATGGCGAGAGGTGATGGGTGAGCGCTTTGTATTTACCAGCCATCTTCCGAGGAAAAACGCCTTTTAAAGCAGATGACATTGTAATGTGCCCACTTTCAGAGCAGGGAGAAGCAGTCTTACGGGCTGCCTGTGCTGCAAATGAAACATTAATTAATTTACCAGCAGGAAGGATATAAATAACTAAATCAGATGGTGCGACTTATTCATGAGGTCCTGATGGAAGGCAATTGTTATTCCTGGCTGTGCAGGTTAATGAACACGCTCTCCTTTTCCCAGCATCACACACTAAAAATACAAGCGGGCCAAGTCGTGCCCGGCGGCTCCCGTTCCCCCCAGCCTGACGTCCCYGCGGCCCCGGGGTGGCCCCAGCACATGGACCCCTCGGAGGGGACACAGGCTTGGGGCGGGGGGCGCAGGGCAGGTCACGGGCTTGGGGGCAGGAAGGAGAAGAGGAAGGGAGAGGAAGGGAAGATGCTGCCAAACGGCCAGRAATTCAACCTGGTTTGAGCACCCCTTCCCTGGTCGGGGTACRGGAAAGGCCTCGTACAGGCTGAGAACATTATTTAGGGATTAACTACAGCGTTCCTGAGGTTTTAGCTTTATGGCATCCTTAATTTCTCATGAAGTTGGGGATACGTTGTTCTTCTAAGACTGGTGCAATGTAAGTTGTGAATATGCATTGATCTCCCTAACGMATGCATCTTCTGCAAAGGACGTATTTGGTTATCGCTCAGCAACGACCCAGCACTACAGGGGTTAAATCAAATTATCGCTCTGCCTTAAYAAACATGGCTAAAGATTTCAGCCAGGGACTGAGGGTGATAAAGCAACTCCCTGCACCACCGAACCGGAGCTCCCCGAAGTCCCGATGCGCCAGGGCAGCCCCAGCAGTGCTCACATCCCCGAAGGCTGCCGGGTTTGGGCAGAACCGGGGCCCCGCCAGCGGCAGAACCGGGGCCCCGCCAGCGGCAGAACCGGGGGCACTGGCGGGGTTAAATCGTACCTCAGCTCTCTGACGCTGCAAATGCCCCGCCAGCATTGGAGAGAAACCCGGCTCCTGGCAGCTCGGGGGCTGTGGGTGCAAGCTGCCTGCGCCGCGGGATGGCAGGGCGTCCGTTGGTTTCAGGAAGATCCCTCCTGTTATGCTCTTATTATGGGATGGGGTTAACTAAAAAGCAGGTTGCCCTCATATCCAGGCCTTGCTTTAGCTTGCTGCTGTGACTCAGTAGACGGTAACAGCTCTGAACAGCACAGCAGCAGGCTTTCAGCATGTAATTAGTGGTATACGCTAATCATGGATGAGAGAACAAGCCTGCTGAAGAGTGGGGGTCTCTGCTAACCCGGGTCGAGCCCCTCTTACGTTACAGCAAAGGTGCGCYGCGGGAGGGGACGAGGACAAGCCTCGTGCCCCGAGCCCGGCCGACCCCAGCGGTTCATGGGTCACCCTGCGTTGCCTGAGCACACGGTTATCCAGCTTCAAATTCCGCCGCTAACCAGAATCGAGTCCCCTTTCCCGCGTGACAGCCCGGGAGACCACCGCCAGCCGTGCTGCAGCCCAGGAGGGCCCCCCAGCTCCCCGCCGCTAGCCATCCCGCCGAGGGCAGCCCCGGGTGCCGGCAGCACCGTGTGTGCCGGGGCAGCACCGTGTGTGCCGGAGCAGCACCGTGCGTGCCGGAGCAGCACCGTGTGTGCCGGAGCAGCGCCGCCAGCCCCTGCCCTCGGCAAGGACGTGTAACAAGGGCTCCATGCACCTCGGTTGAATCCTTCAACCAACGTGCCAGGGACATCCCCTGTGCCGAGCGAGGGCATCCCGGGAGGAGCGAACCCCTCTCCTGCCTCCCCGACCGGGCAGCGGGAGCGAGCGGAGGCAGCGGGTCCCCTCTGACCCACGGCAGCTCGTACTCTCCCTCTGGCAGATCTTGCCTTGCTTCCCCTTGAGCAGAGATTTTCTACAATGTGCTGCCTTTTCATTTGCCAGTGCTTAAAAGGATTGGAAAGATTAGGAGATTTCAATTTAGCAGCAGGCAGGCAGTATGTCAGGCAGCTTCCTGCTCCAGAATAACATGCCCTAATCAATAACACCAGACCACAGCCCACAAAACTGCTCTAAAGTGAAAACAAGATATTTTTTTTAAAGGGGGAAGTAAAAAAAAAAAAAAAAGAAAAAGCGAGCAAGCCCCAGCCATCTCTGCTTTCGCTTTCTGTGTGTGTGTGTACACTCGGTTAATGAGAGTTTGTCAAGCACAGGCCAATATAAAACTAAAACTGCTTAAGTTGAACCAGCCGCTCAGCCTGTCCTCTCTGAGTTTACCAAAGCCCTGGTTTTATTTGCCCAGACTCAAGGTGCTGCTCGTGGAGAAAGAGGAAAGCTGGACATCCAGGGCGGTGGGTGTCCATCCCAGAGCAGCAGGCAGCTGGAACCAGCTCAGGGGAGAGACCTGGGCTGAGCTGCGCCGACCAGCATCCCTCAGCCTGGCAGCGGT